>JACDOX010000086.1:2387454-2777134 GCA_014549065.1 Cardinalis cardinalis | reverse complement strand
GATGGGATGGAGGCAATGGGATCCATGGCTGCTGGTCCCATGGCAGGGGATGGGATGGGATGGAGGCAATGGGATGGATGTGATGGCCACTAGTCCCATGAGCATTCCTCCCCTGCACACATAGATCCAGACACAAGCTACTTTTCCCCATGGTATTCCCATCTGCTACTGCAGAGAGATATGGCTGCAATCCCCATATTTTTTAAAATATTGAGTCCCTTGGTCCCGCCTTCCAGGGAAATGTGCTTATTCTTAATAAAGCAAGGAGAGAGGGCTCCTCTGGATGGGCACATGGCTGCATGGCTGCCTCATCCTCTCCCCACCACCGCTAGGAGCTCTGGTTGATGTGGGCCTGGCTGAGACAATGCAAACTTTAACAGCTTATGGAGTAATTAAGCAAAGCCTCTCAATACAGCATCACTAATTAGACGAATCCTCCCTAAATTACCAGTAGTTCATGGCACCCTGTGAAATCCTTGTGTAATAGCCTTAGAAAACAATGACACTCAGCTGGCACTCGGCCACACAGCTCGATGGCAATTGCAAAGCACTTTGGATGTTCATGAGCCTTTAGAAAAAAAAAAAAGAAGAAATCTAAAATGTACATTTCCCCCAATGACTCTGCTCTGGGGTGTATTAAAAGCAGCACCTTGACTCAGCCTGCCACATAAACATCCTGCTGCCCCTGGACAGCCCGATGCTGTCTTCCTCCCAGGATGAGGAGCTGAATAAGAAGTGACAATCACAGCTCCTGCCCGCAGGAAAACAGGAAGYGCCAGAGTTGTACAACCACTCCAAACATTGTCCTACCTGCTCCACTCCTTGGGTGCAATGGGAACTTGCTTTCCCTTCCTTTCCACACTGCAGAACTATTTCTGGTCCAGTGCTGCTCAGTCCCAGGATGCTGCTGCGTGGGGCAGTCCCTGTGGCCTTTGGCTTCTCCCTGCCTGCCCAAAGCCAGCCTGGTGCTCCTTGTGCAACGCACCAGGACAAATGCCCACTTTCCAAATCCACTTCTAATAGTGGCAGTGCTGAATGCAAGCACGGGAGGAGATGGAGATGGACTCAGGGTGCTGGGCAGATTGGCTCACCCACATCTGGCAGGAGCTAGAGTGAAGAAAATCCCAAATCCCACCAGAAAGCAGCTGAGTTGGCCAAATTTAGAAATGACCATAAGACTGAAGGAGCTGAGCCAGCTCATGCACTGAAGGGCTAAACCTCATCCCTGAGAGTACGATAGCCCTGTGGGTGGGTGATGGGGTGTGTGCTTCACCCTCAAAGCAAGCTGGGCAGCCAGGGTTCTCCACAGGCACAGAGAGGAGCTCTGGGAACCCAGAGATATGATGGAAAAGAGGCCACTTGCAGAAACCCCAGTTTATTCACAAATACCAACTCCCACGCTTGACTTTTTGGGTTGCTTTCAAGGAATCCTTGTCCACTCAGTGCAATGCATCCCCAGCCAGCAGCCCTGCTCTCAGGACCATCCTTCCCAAAGACCAGAGACTTTCCACGTTACACGGTGCTCTGGAAGCTGGGAACTTTGCTCCTTCTCCAGCTGCTCCCACATTTCTGCTGAGAGACTGGCCTGAAGTTGCTTGCAAAACACAGATGTCATATGCAAGTTTCCAAACAAGAAGAAGGATAAGAAGGCTTCCTCTCTACTCTTGCTCTTCCTTTCTTYGCAGTGTAAAAACATCCCTTGCCAAACGAGGCAGGCCATCACTTTGCAAAGTTCACATTCCCACAAGGCAGGCATGAGGAGGAACAAGGGGGGGAACCCTCACATCAGTGCCCACGGGTCATGGCCACACAAAACAATACTTTGCAAAATTTGGAAGTGGGAGGAATGCGGGAAGGCTGAAGAGGAGGATGTTTATTAACCTATATCTCCGAAGGGTGTGCGTCCTGTGAGGAGAAAAAGGGAGCCCAAGGCAATGTTGTTCAAGATACTGGTGGGAAAAAAATCTGGAAATCCTTATTCAAGCAATCCTACTGCTGGTGTAAAGAAAAAGAAAATRGCTTTTTCTCGCATTCATGGCAGTGAGGGTTTTCCTAAATTACAGGCAGCTTCATATGAATTCCCAAACTAATTCCCTTGTGCAATTGCATTAAATAGTAGGATGTGAATGCATTTCCACACCTGACTCAGCCCCTGTGCCCAAAAAGGCTGCTGGCTCCCTACAAGTGTATAGCAGGAAGCCTTTCAGCTCAAGAACTGCAGTCTCAGCCTTGCTGGCTGTTGCTAAGTGGTGAATGGAAGGCAAACAGGGGAAGCCCAAGCCCAGCAGTGAGTTTCAGTACGTGTCTACAGACACTTGAGAAAACTTTTCAGAAAAAAAAATTAAAAAAAAATTAAAAATCACAATTTAAATGGCAGATACAAGTTAGAGCAATGAGAGATGAAATCCCGATGTAACTTGGGACGTTCAGTTTCCTTGCAATGCAAAGCAAAGGGGGTTTCCCACTATTTCTTTCTGCCCCCCAGACAGAATGCCTCTTTGCTTTCACTTCGTGACTGTAAAATAGAAATCAGCTGCATTTCTCCCTACCCTTTGCAGCTGCTCGCTGGGGTTGTGGTTGGGACAGTCCCTGCCGAAATGTAGAACCAAATTACGGCCATTCACACCCATCCCGAACATCCCCAGCTCTGGCTGCACCGGGATTCTCCCAGATTTAGCTGCAGGGACACCTGCAGCAGGGTCTGGCCACAAGACCTGGAGGGAACATCTCCTCCTCGCTGCAGAAAGGCAGTAAAAGACACAAATGAGGCCAGGGCAGCTGTGAGCTTGATCCGCGAAGCCGCAGCGCGGACGGGCAGGGCAGAGCCCGCGTCCCTCGCCTCCCCCAGCGGCGGGCAGGGCAGGGCAGGGCAGGGCAGGGCTTCGTCGGACACAGAGCACCCTCTGCTGGGAAAGCCTCGGAGGAGAGCAAATCCTCCCGTGGCACAGCCCTCAAGAGCTGCTGGTGGCTTTCCATCCCACGGGGTGGGTCCTGGACGAAAGGAGGGAGCAGCGCGTCTGGCTGCCGGCGCGGGAGCTCACCCCCTTGCTTTGTATCGTGGGGCCCCTGCACTGCCCGCTGYAAACAGCAGAAGGACACAAACAGTTCAGCACTTCCAGTCCGTGGCTCATCATCGACCTGCCACATGACACTGTCACCTCCCCTGCCACAGCTGCTAGCTGAAAAGAGCCCCAGCAGCACCGAGGCAGGAGCCGTGGCCCAGCACCCGCTTGCTCAGCCCCAGTCCCAGTCCCGGCTGCTCCCCACAGCACCGTTCCCCAGTGGTGCCTCCCTCCCTCGGTACCAAAAGCAGCGAGAATTGGGAGTGTCAGGGGATCAGGGACATCTTTGCCTGCACAGAGTGGGGATGCAGGACCTGTTCCTCACACCACTGCCACCTGGCATGGCACCGACTCTGAATAACAAGGCAGATTCTGCCTCAAAATCTCACACGCTGTGAGCGCAGGCAGGCGGCACCTGCTGTGCCTCAGGCCGTTTCCCTGCGCCGAGCCGCTGCCCAAACAGTACTTTAACCCAGCTCCGGCTGGGTGTGTTTAAGTAAACACACGAGGTTCCCCGACACCCTTCCCTCGGGTCCCGAGCGGCTCAGCGGCGCTCGGCACCCAACACACCCCAGAAATGCGCTTCCTCCCCCGCCTCGGCCTCTCGGCCGCGCTGGCCATCGCCGCCTTCCTCGGCTGGAGGCTGCTGCTCCAGAGCCCGGCCCGCAGGCACGGAGGTAAGGCCTGGCCACCCGGGCTCTGCAGGTCCGGCAGCCTTTCTGTGCCCCGGGGGACGTGCCCTGAAGCTTCTTCCAGAGGGTCTAGGAGGGCAAATGCCTACAGGACAGAAAACACCCTTGGCATGGTGTTTAAGGCTCCCCTCTCCCTTTGCTGTGGGGCCCTGCAGCTTTATGTTCTTAGCGGGGTCCTTGATTTCAAGTGCGGTGGGGAAAACAGGTGTCAGGCTGCTGGGGGGAACTCCCAGAACTTTCGTTATGAAAACTTTCATTGTTTTGTTGTGAAATGCTGCTGGGTGGGCAGGAGGGAGTAGGGGCGTTGGTGATTATTGCATTTCTTGCCTTAAAAATGCATCCTGCCCCTCCATTTCCCATCATTCCAGGGCAAAGCTATCACTTGATTTTGCAGACATTGTCATTCTGGGGCTGGGTGAGTTAAAGAGCAGCTCGGGATAGCTTCAGGCATCACTGTGTTCCTGATGTCCTGTGCCTAATTTTAACTGTGCTTCTCTGCTTTTACCTTTGCTGCTCTGTACAAGAGCCTCCTCAAATATTTAACTTCCCAAGGACCCAGAACAAACCATCAAACTGTCTCCCCAGGGCTGCCAGATGCCTGCACTGAGCAGAGGAGGCAGATGTGCTGCTGCTAAAGAAAATAAACTAACAAGGCAGGCATTAATCTTCCACATTCAAACCCACTCTGGCCTTTTCACATCAAAAATAAGAAGACAAAAAAGCAAAGCTGAAATTTGAGAAATTAAACTCGCTCTCATAGAGTCCTTGTATTTGCTTTTGCCTTTTATATTTGCTTTCTTGTCATCTCACTTCTCTTTGCTTTTTGCCTTTTATTTGCTTTTGCCTTTTTATCTACAAGAGAAAAAATTTACATATGAGAGTGATGCAAGAAATGATGTCATTTGGGTCCCTAAATCACCCCGAGCCATTCAGAACAATCTCTTACTCACATATACTTGGTAGCTGATCTTAACCTATTAACAGATGCAAAAGGGTTTGCAGGACATCATGTATTTGTAGCTACAAACCAATTTACTATGGCCTGGCCTCTCAAAATATTTTTGATTCTTTGGTAAACTCAACTCTGTGATATTCAGCTGCAAGCAAGGAGTTAAAAGCAAATATTATGATTTAGTGGAGGACTGGGCTTGTAGAATAAATCTGTGGTTTAGCTCAGTCCTCAGGCATGATGATTTGGGGAAAGGGGGGTCTAAGTGTCCATAATCTCACATGTTCATGGGGACACAAACCCATTTCCCAGCAAAGCCAAGCTCTTTGCCAGACAGGGTTGGTCTCTTCTCTCTTACTCACTTCATCCACGCTGAATCCTTTCCACGCTGGAATAACTGGAGAAGAGCCTGCAGCAGCACTGTGTGCTCAGGGTGTGACTCCAGGCACCGTGTTCTTTCCTCACCCCCATCTCCAAATGCTGTTTCCCAGGTGACCTGGCCCCCAAGGCAGAGGAGGGCTTCACTTTGACACTGGACACGTTCCTTCATGTCCAGCAGCTCAGGAAGAGGAGGCTGAGAGCTTTCTGCAGCCGAGCAGGCAGAGTCACTGCGCTGCCGAGCAGCCAGGACGAGAGAGCCTCCCTGCTCCCGAGCCTGAGGGTGAACACCAGGCTAGACCTCCTGTACTGCCAAGTGCCATCAGCAGGGGTGGAGGAATGGCATCAGCTTTTGGAGAAGCTGGAGGAGGAAAATGTGACGCTGCCAGTGCCGCTCCCCTACCGCCGGCTGCAGGCTAAGGAGACRCGGCTGAGCAAGTTCAACCAGACGGAGAGAAAGGCCATGCTGGGGTCTTACACCAAAGTGCTCTTTGTCAGGGACCCTTTCCACAGGCTGATCGCCACCTTCCTGCAAGGCATGGGCATCAGCCCATCCTTCAGCAGCTTCGTCCAGGAGGTCCTGGACAGCAGAAGGGTACATGAAGCTTGGAAACCGCTGGTGAGCCTGTGCCGGCCCTGCCTCGTGCAGTACGACTACGTGGTGATGTTTGGCTTCCTCAGGCAGGAGCTGGGCCACCTGCTGCACCGGGCTGGGCTGCCTGCAGGCAGCCTCCTCCCCGAGTTCACCGACAGCCAGGTGCAGTGGACCTACAGGTGGCTGTCAGAGCAGATGTTCAGCGAGCTGTCTGCCCAACAGAAGCAGCAGCTGTCTCATTTCTACCGCTGGGACCTCGCTGCTTTCCCATTTTCTAGCAGTTTCCTGTCAGACCATCCCAGCACTGCAGAGACCTGGTAAAAATAGCCCTCATGGAGGGAGGAACTGTTTCAGGGAGCATTAAACCAAAAGCAGGTGCTTCAAGATACTGACAGGCCTTTGCTTCACAGCTTCTTGCAGTGAGTTTTTCCATGTCACGGTCCAAAAGTCTGTCAGAGCTGAGACACACCACTGCCAGGGACAGGGGATCAACGTGGTTGAATCACGTTTAAATGCAGCAAGAGCAGGCACTAGGGAAACTTGTGGCACTGGACTTGGAAAACTGCATGAACTGAACTGTGATGGGAAAAAGCCAGCAGTTTGGGGTAGGCCTGCTGCAAACCACTGTAGCATCACACACACTGTGCCTGTGCTGATATTTCCTTTTCTGGGCTCCAGGAGGTTTGGCAATGGCTTTTTCCTGACAAATCTCTCCACTCAGATACAAGAAGAGCTCCCATAGGAGCACGTCATCTGGAGGCTGAGATGTAACACAGGGTGGCAGACCCTGCTGGGGAACCACTGGCAATGTTCCCAATCTTTTCATGCTCAGGGAAGGTCAAGCCCAGCCTATCATTTGGTCTGTTCTGTTCTGTGTGAACTGTTCCTGTTTTACAGCCTYATTTTCTTTGTGTGTGGGCTCAAGTGGGCCTTGGGATTGGGACCCAATGCTTGCTCCATTCACAGGTTTTGAGTTTGGCTCCCATCCTTCCAGGGCTGACTCCAATGGGCCAAGTCCAGCATTCAGCTTGGTGCAGTAGCCCTGAGATAAGGAAGTGCCAGTGTTGAGCAGGTACCAGCCACAGCACCAGACAGACTGCCTCCCACCTTGTGTCAGCAGCTGGTGGGCTCTGTGGAGGTGGCTAGAAGCATCAGAATGCATCACTGTGCTGCCATGGAAAACAGGATGTGGCTACTACAGGCTACTGCTGGCAGAGAAGCACGAGGACTGACTCTGCTTTCTTTTGGACACAGCTGCCAGCGTGGCCAGACAGAGGCCCAGTCTCTGCAGCTGGCTCACAGCTCCATCCAGCTGGGCAGCCCAGAGCAATGACCCACCCACTCCCTGCTTTGGTCACCGAGCTGATCTGACTCACAGGCCCTGGGAAAGGTCCATCTTTGTCAAGCAAACACCAAGGAGGAGTTGTCTAGATTTCAAATCCTGCCAGACTCTGACCATAGCATGTTTTTTTCCAGAGTATTTAGCAGCTTTATTTTGTGATGTTGTGACATTCACAGAGAATTCCACGTACATTCATGGTACCGTTGTGACAGTGCTCATTAAAGAATGTTAGTGAAAATTGTTGATTAGAACTGACCTAAAACAATTACCAAAATCTTGGCCTCCCTCTCTCACAGAAGGCCATGCAATTAATAGCATTAAAACATCAGATCAGCTGGGCTCCTTTCACACTCCCACACTCTCTCCAGCTGCAGTAATTACTATTGAAGTGCTGTTATTGTGCGCAGTACTTTACAGTCTAGCAAGATGGCATAGTTCCTCTTCTGAGATAAGACTTCTGGAGGAAGAATGCAGCAAATTTCCAATTATATGCCATTAAATTGGAGTCTTGCATCCATGCTTTATGTCACTGGAAAGTACTAGCAAAGGAACATTTTTCCCTTCATGAGTAGCTTTCCCTCCAGTGACAGTGAGCTGAGACCCCACACAGTGAGATGTAGAGTGAGGAGATGGGACACAGCACCTGGCAGGGGGCAGGGCTGTGCACTCAGAGCAGGAGAGCTGCTCCCCACAGCTTTGTATGCAGAGCACACTCAGGTCAGGGATCTTCTCTTCCTGCCAGCCCTCCCCTGTGGGTCCCAGTCCCTTACTAAGGTGCCAGGCACTTAGTTCCATGAAAACAATGTATGAAATGTTCACACAGTGACACAAAAACCTCAGCTTGATGTTCCTTAGAGTCCCACAGCACAGGCAGGTAGCACAATGATCTTTCTGTAAATTCCTGTTAGCCTCCAAGCTTCCCTTTTCCCTACACCCTCACAATCAGTTGCTGTCATTACTTTGCAACCCTGATTTTATACCATTGCCATCCCCAGGTATTTGATTTAATTTACATTCAGTTCCAGCGCACCCCAAAAGGCAAGTGCTTCCTCTCTCCATCAGCTGGGTGAGGGTATCAGGAGGGCCAGGGCTGCTGCCTGGCAAAGAGTGACTCACTGGTGCTGCAGCAAAACTGGCTGCACAGGTCTGCTCTGAACAGCCTCCTCTGACCACTGCATGTACACAGAACCTGGCAAATGCACTTCCAATTAACTCACAAAGCAAACAGCAAAACAGAGACTTGATACATCTAATTAAAAAAAAAATCCACCTGACCAGGCAGTCACTGTGACTGTCAGACACTGACAAACCCATCCTGAAATGATGAAAACTCCAAAAGCAGGGAGAGAAAGAGCACTTATTCATCCTTCTAGTGACATCCCCACATCTCCCAGGACCATCACAAGCTGCAGGCCTATTGTGCACTCTGCACACTGGCAGCTTTCCCCTGGGATGACACTGTCATTCCCCTGGGATGACTTTGGGAGCTCCTTGATGTCCCACTCTGCCTGTGTCTCCATGCTCTGCTTTAACACACACCACCTCTGTACTTCTCATCCTGGTCTGAAGGAGCATGTCCAGCAATCCCACGAGGTGGAATTCACAGAAACAGCTGATACCAATCTACCTTACAGACTTGATATTTTGCATCCCTCCCTGGACACCCAAGAATGTGGACACACAGGCTCCAATAACTGTTCTTGCACATGAATTACCACGTTTGCTTCTCTTAGAGGATATTTACATATTACCAACTTTCAGGAGAAAACAAAAATGTGTTCTTGGTCAATATCTCAGAGCTTAAGAAACACCAATTATCATATTTCAATTAATAAAACAATTACATAGCAAGCCCAACAGGCACAAAATACTTCCTGCAACTCACATACACAAATTCCCTTCTTCTAGATGGTAGATCCCTAATATTTTGAGTTGAGAAATAAATCTACACCTTTCCAAGCAATATACCCTGGAGTGCTTAAAAAAAATATTTCACACTGAGCATAAATAGTCCAGTCCTAAGATGAAGGCCAATTTTAAGAAGTTTGTATGTGAGCAAAATTTTCTGTAAAGAGTTACATCCTCTTGCATTTTACTTTTTTTGATGGCCCTGGGAGTGCAAAAAGAGAAAAAGGACATTTTTCAAAAAGCAGTAGGCCAGAAAAACAGATAGAAGCTTGCAAATGATAAGCAGGCACAGTATGTGGCTGACACCATCTAGAGATAACATGGTGCTCCAGTGTTGAATCTGACAGTGACAAAACCTGTCAGGAGGGATGCCCAGCACTAAATCCAACATGAAAAATATATTCCATCCAGATGACACCAGGTCATCACATAGCCAGCACATTTTTCAGACAAGCACTCCCTATAGCAAAATGTATTCATTCTCTAGGATTCAGCAAAACTAAGAAATCTCCTGAAAAGAAGGCAAGACCTTGACAGCAAGGGATTTACCCTAGAGGGCACCCAGAGCCAGCTAATCCCCAGCTGTGCCCAACCTCCTCGTGCCCCTTGCTTAGGCTGGTGTAAATTACCTTGGGAACATCGATGAGCAAGCTCCTCTGTTACCCCAAGGTCTGATGTCCTTTCCTATTGGGAGGATGGGGGGAGATGTGGAAGTGTGGGATGGGAAAAATCTGTGTCAAACAAAGCAGCATCTTGCTGGAAGTACTCTTGGTATATTTAGTTTTTAATCAGAGAAGACAAGGTAGCACTTGAACTGAAATCTCATTAAAGCCCAGGTGCAGTCATTGAACAAGCAACAGTCATTGAACTTGGGGTAAATCAGTTGTTGGTCACATTTAAGCCTTTYCCTCTGAAACACTTTTGTTACACAGGTAAGACCATCTTCATTAGCCAACACCAGAAGTCCTGCTCATCTTCCTCTAGGATATAGCTGGCTTTGTGTGCAGAGGGGACACGGCAGCATCCAGCCCTCAGCACCTCTTAGACCTTCTCCCATCTCAGCTAGAGGACTGTGTCTGGGATCAACACATTTCAGTCCTTCTTGGCATAGCATCACAAGGTGATAACATCTTTTCCCCGTAACAGGAAAAAGAAGAAACAACCACTCTGCTATTTCACATTGGCTGGTAAGAAGCATCCTTGCAGCAATTTTATATGAAACCTGTAAGATTTTTCAATTACACCTAGATCACATCACCTTCAACTTACTCTTCATTTGAATTTACATCACAGCTATAATCTGGCAGCAATTTCCTCTCATAGAGAAAATAATGATTGGACAATTAAAGGTGAAAGCTCCGTGAATCAGTGGGTGAGCCACATGAACACAGGTTGGTTTCTCTTCTCCATTACAGTCCTACTGCCTTGTGGTTCCTCTGATGTAAGCTCAGTTTCAGAGTTTGCTCCTCAAACTTTCCTCCTACACACGCACACACCATGGCTTAAAGGTCCCTGGCTCAGCAGAAGGGCACTACAAAGAGAACAAATATTTGAATTAGCAACAAATGAGTCCTGTCCAGCATTCAGCATGTCCCACACATTTCAGGTGGAGACTTTGTGAAGATAGGAGCTGCTATCCCAGTTTTTCCAAACACAGAGATGTCACTCTCATGGCACTTCTGTAAGGGGCCTGATAGTTGAGCCCTGTGACAACACCATGATAGAGCAGCCCAAGAGAAACCAGTGACAGGGATAACTCCTGCACTCCTTCAGAGCAAGTCCACAGCTCTGAGGAGACCCCTGTGGCCATAACATTCAGAAGAAGGGAGTATTTGAAGGAACACTTTTCTCCCCCTCCCTTGCTGAGGGGCACCACTAAATCCCACAGTGGCCCTCACCATATGTGATGATTCTCTGGGAGATGATAGTCAGGAGCATCAGGACAAGCAGCCAGTGTTCCACACCCACCACTTGGAGAATGGAATGGACTGAACTTCAGGGATACTGTACAGCCCTTCCTGCAGTGGGAGCCCTAGCAGTGCTGGCCTGGGGATTTGGCTCTCAGTTGATGGCACRTCAAATGAAGGATAACACCCATGAAACAAAACCCATCTGCTGGAGCAGGGACACAGCCTCCCCATGCCCTGGGCCCCTGTGACTTGCAGGCACACTGCCCATGGGCAGGCTGGCCAGGAGCAGACTGGAGAGCAGGGCTGTTACCATTTTGGTGAAGATGTCCACACAGGCATTGCGGATCCTCTCTGGGGTGGCAGGGCTGTCCAGCCTGAATGACTCTGTCAGGCCAGAGTCCTTCCTTGCTGAGTAGATGGCATCTTTAATGGCATAAAACACTGATGCAGACAGGAACAGGGGTGGCTCTCCCACAGCCTAGACAGAACACAAGCAAGAGTGAGGCTTTGCCTTCCAGATGGGAACCTCAGTCTACCAGATGTGCTCAGTGAGGAAACAYGATGCTAAAACAGCCTCCAGTGTGCCAGGTGTGATCAGTGAGGAAAGACTGAGCTAAATCAACCCTCAATTGATTTAAAGAAGAAA
Source organism: Cardinalis cardinalis (assembly GCA_014549065.1). Classification (NCBI taxonomy): domain Eukaryota; kingdom Metazoa; phylum Chordata; class Aves; order Passeriformes; family Cardinalidae; genus Cardinalis; species Cardinalis cardinalis. The sequence continues at coordinate 2,765,652 of JACDOX010000086.1, read as the reverse complement.
CAGGAAGAGAAACTTTATCACCCAGAAAAGCCTCTTCAGTTCTGTCTAATGGACCATCAGGGTAGCAATGTGCAGGTTACTTCAGTTCTTCCTAACAACAAAGGATAGTACACACATTTCTGATAAGAAATAGAAAAACATCCTGACCTCAGAGTAACCACAGTATGATGAGATGAACTGTTTAGACACACAGGATCATGACTTTATCCCACTCTGCTTCACAGTGTTATGGGGCAGTAAGAGGCCCACAGACCTCACAGGCATACCTTGGATGAGTAAACTGCCTTGCTGTTGGGGCAGTCACGGAGAAGGGACACATTGAATTCTGTTGGGATGTCTCCAAATGCTGGGATTTTGTACATGCCAGGCCCTCGAGTGTACAAGTTCCCTTCAGGAGAGTAACGCAGCTCCTCCATGGTGAAGAGCCCAATGCCCTGGACAAAGGCTCCTTCTATCTACAAACACATCCAAACAAGGTTACAGGCTCTGTTGTTGTTGTTCTTCCCTGCACAAGGACAAACAGTGATGACATCCACCAGGGTTTTCAACCCTTCCCACCTGACTCGGATCCCGCTTTTTATCTCTAAACCCTTGTCCCTTCTGCTGGGAACAATCTTTGCACAATTCCTGTGTTCCCACATAAATATGGCTGCATTTCCCTGGCAGGTGAAGCAATTTACAAATACACACAAACAGATTTTCTGTAAACACAGGACAGGAATTTTCTGATGAAGCAACAGAAAAAAAAATAAAATCAGTGATAAAATATTGATTTCTTCCCAGGCAGGTGAACATTGAATGAGTTGAACTTGCTGATATATCAAAGGACAAGTAGACTAAAAGGACTGAAGATGAAACATCTAAAGACAAACTATTTTATGCTTTCTATTTCAGTATAAATGCTTTCCTAAGTGCTGTGTATTATCAGGTCAGCAGCACAGACACCTGCAGAAAGACTCCCATATCCATTTAAGTACTAAAAAACTTTGCATATTTTTTCTACTGTAAATTTTAGGAGAAAAAAGATAATGAGAAGAGGATGTGCTTGAACAACCCTGCACAAAGCAGCTCTGGTCTCTGTGTCCACTCAGGTATCTGACAGTCAGACCCATCTCTGTGTGCTTGTATTCCTGCATTCATGCCACATCCTTTCACTCCTGTGCCCCCAGATCCTCTGCAGCAATTTGTGGAAGGACACAGGAATTGAAGACCCCTTTGACAAGCTCCATTTAGCCCATCTCTCAACTCCCAAACCTAAATGACAGGCCTCAAAGACAGAAAATCCCTCTCTCCTCTTGGACACTTCCAAAAAAARTCTTTCAGAAAAGATGTCACTTCCAAGGAAATTTCATTTTAGCTGCAGCAGAGCTTTGCAATTCATGCTCTCCTGTCATCCCAAATCCTGCAGCAGTTTCATTGGAGTTACACCATATCAACATCTAGAGCTAGGCAGTGAGCTAAGATGGCTAGATAAGTACACATCTAACAATTCATCTCTTGGTCTGTCAAACAAGCCTGGTTTTATTACCTTTATCTGCTAAGAGATAGCATGGTTATTACTGCACAAAATTTTGAAGCAATCTTGTGTCTGCCCAAGGACTTTGCAAGATAAGTGACTGGTCCAACTTCCTATTGAGAATTCTACACAGCAGTAGCTGGAGGACAGAATCTGCCACCCTAACTCTTTAGTCAGGAGAACTTTCACTAAATTAAATAAATTTAATATTGACAGATAGGAATATAAATATCCAGTGTGGGATTTAGCCTGAAAAAACATCAGTGGGGTGGTACTGAACAATATCCTGTAGTCTTATTATCCAAGCCAAAAATCCCCAAACCCTAACAGAATGTTTCCCTATGTAATTCTGTGCCAAGTTAAAAAGGGTGTGTTTGCAAAGGCACAGCCTGGAGAGGGATAATAAATAGAAAAGCCTGGGAGCAGTATGATTGCCTTAACATGATGGAAATAGCAACTTACCTGTCCTATATCTTTTCACTTACCTGTCCTATATCTATGGCTGGGTTCAGACTGGTACCAACATCCATGACAATGTCTGTGCGAATGTTCTAGAAAACAGGAGTAAAGGGTAAATCAGCACAGATCTCTGGAACTGGTCCACCACGGTCTCACGTGAGGAAAAATATTCAAACGCTATCCCACATAATCTTATCTCAGCTGAATTTCTCATACTGATTTTTAATCTGAGTTCACCCCAAAGGTCATTCAAAGGAACTCACTGCAGTTTTCCCCAGAGGTCCAGTGGACCCAGTTAACATTAATTCCAAGATGCTGGTATCAGTGGCTCAGCATAACCAACTAGGTCAGACCCAGATTTAATTTTTTTTTTCTTTCTTTCCAGAAGTCTTCAGTGTTATTTTTAATGATTAACTCAATTCCAGGATGTTTCTGTACTTTTGTGCCAGCACAGTGCTGCTATCTCTTACTCAAGCAAATCCAATAACTTTTGCAATCATTCATTAAGCCTCAAATCCCCACAGGGTAGATAATTATTGTTTTATTACACTTTACGGATTGCTGCACTGTGGAACAGAGGAGTTAAGAAATTCACTGAAGGTCACAGCAGACCAATGACAGAGCCAGGAATGGGCTGACACCCAGTATTTGTTCTGTTTCACTGCTGACCCCTCACCTTGTGGTCACCTGTCAGGCAATCTATCTCAACCTCAGAGCAGGCAACTCCATAGCTGAAGTAGGAGAATGGTTTCCCTTGATTCTTTTCAAAGTCGTAGCCAACTTCAGGAATTCTTGATACAAAGAGAAATAAAACCACATTTAATTTCATTTAAAAACCCAAATACAACTACATTGCTACTTATCAAAATCCTTATTCACTTTTGTTTCATTCCTTCTGTCAAGCCCATGCAGAAATTAAAAGTGTAAACAACTATAAAGAGAAATCTGCTTGATCTACTCTGTATTCCAAAACCTGATTGAAACTATCAAACTGTTTTAGCCATCTTTATTTGCTCATAAATCTCAGGGTTTGTGATGACTATTGTCTACCAATCCAGTGGAACATCATTTGCTTTTAGAGTGCAGTGTTGTGTTTCTTTAAGGCCATTAAACTTCAGAACGTAGTTAAGCTGAAGCAGAAACTCTATTAAGCTTAGAACTGATTTTAAGCACAGTTAATGGCAAACTGGACTACTTATACTTTATCTGAAAACTGGTTTATTAAAATGCTGACAAGTTACTTGGTTAAGAGGAAAAATACATTTCAGGGATGCAAAAGAAACTAACACATATTGTATTTTAGCCCTAAATAGGTTCTTCTCAACACTAGACTTATTTATTAATGTCAATCCCTCTGCCTTAAAGATCTCTGCTTTCCTCCAGCAGTAAAGCTGACTAAGAGAAGTGCCTCATTTCAGAACTACACAGGGTCCAGGCAAGAGTCTGAAGTGGGAGAACACTGCTGGAAACACTGGCCATGCCACAAGAGACAGGATTTTCCTCAAAGACAACCCTTGTCCCCTCTTATCCTTGCATGGCAGTTCTAGTGCAAAACTAGGCCACAGGGCTGACACAGTGCAGAGCCTCAGGCAAAGCTCTGATTTCATTTATGCCTCTTCAGCCCAAGGTCAGCTGGAATGAAGTCAGATCTACTCCAGATTTACTTGCCCTTGGAGCTGTGCTCCATCAGGAATCAATTCTCCCCAGCCAAGAGGCTGTTAACCTCAGCTTATCACTTGTAGGTAGGAAAGGGAATGCAGCTTTAATTTAGAGCAGTTACAGGGGGCTGGGGGCTGTAAATCTTCCCAGAATTTCCCTGGATGCAATCCATGCACTTGAGTGAGTGCCTCTGCAGTGTGAATTCTCACTCACCTATAAAACCCCGTGGCTGACAGGCTGACACAGCTCTCATAGGCGGTTTTAATCTGGCAACGTGAACAAGAGTTTGAAAACAGTGAAATGTACAACCAGGTCATTGAAAATAACTGCACAAAAACATTTCCAGGAGGCCTCAAGCAGCAAATGTCCAGTGACAGACAGCTGTCACACTACCCAACTCCAGCACTGCCAAATCATGCTTGCAGCTGCTTCCCCAAACAGCCCCATCAGCAGCTACCAAGGGCAGAACTCGAATCATTGGCAGAGCATAAGAGCTGCTTGTGTTTGTTTGTCTCTCAGCTACAGGTTAGACTTTTAGCCTCAGGGACAAAGGTTTAATTGACAGGTCACCTTGACTTTAGTGAGGGAAATTCTACCCTGACTTCCAAATCCCAAAGTCAAAACTCCTCAGATGAAGAGCAGAGCCTTTACAGACCATCCATCTCTTCTCATTGAGGGGACAGAGATATTGCAGACAAGGAGCACTATAGGGGCTGAATGGCAGCTCAACAAGAGCTGTCTATGCTACAGAATCCCTTCATCAAAAACCAGGTTTCTTTGGGAAAAGGAAAGGTCCTTTCCTGTTCAAGAATGTAGCCTGACTACAAAGATAAACATAACCACTTGAGACTTTTGTCTGATGAAGTTTGTCATAGGCAGGCCCCAAAATTTGAAGAAAGCTCAGTGATGTCTTGGGGATGACATCTTGTAAGTTTTAATTACTTGGAAGTCTGTGCCAGGTTTGTGTTTCACCGCCTTTGCTCAAATCTATGCTAGCAAGGTGCAGAAGGGCTGGAGGACACCTGCACATGTGGTTTGTCAATTAAAACAATCTCTGATAATGTCCATTTGTCTCATGACAGACAAACAGAAGCTTACCCAGTCTTCCCAGGATCCTTTGGGATTAGACTGTTTGATTGGCTCAAGTCTTTTTAGGATAGTCTGACACGCATTCTAGAAACAAAGAGAGGAAGAAGAAATACTTTAGATTTGAATAGCCAGCTTATGGTATTAAGAGTCCTCTAAGAGTTTTAAAGAGCCTTGTATTTAAATCAATATTGCCTTTAGGACTTTGGCAAATCATAAAAAGGAACAAAGTTCACTAATGGATGTCATGCTCCATAGGAAGAAATGTTGCCTGAAAAGGATTTTAAAGGAGACTGGCTGTGCTGATAGCAGAAAGGAATCCCAAATTCAGCACAGAACTTTCTGGACCATGACACAAAATATAAGAAGTCTGCTCATTTATACATTAACTTTATCTGTACAGGACAGCTCAGCATAGCTTACAAGATGATCCTTTAACACTGAAAGAATGAAAAATTTCTTCCCAAAATTCAACGTACACAGATGAGCCGTGCAGAGAATAAAAACAGCCTGATTATTTTACTTTACAGGTTTCACTCCCTCTTATCTTTTAAACTGAGAATGACCAGTACTAAATTCGTCTTTTAAAATGGAAAAACCACATACCTAGCAAATATATGCATTGGTAACTCCACCATGGCAGACAGCCACAACCATGCCAATGCTACAGCAGAACATTTGCTCTGAGCTGATCAACACTTAGAGCTGGTGGAGCACAGCTCTCAAACCATTTGCTATTAACACATGCAGCAAAATACATTTGTTATAGATAAGGCTGTATTAATTACTTTGAAGCTGGTTATTTAAATGGATGCTTTGTTCTGCTCATTCTGAGCAATCTCAAATACTCTATTTTTAGAACTACCAAAGAACTGAAGGAGAGTTTCGAATAACTTGAAAAAATATAGTAATCCACCATCTAATGCCGATGCTATACCAGCTAACATTATGAGACAACCTTACACTGGAATTTCCTTTTGATGGTTTCCTTAAGCAGCAAGAGATAAATTCAGGGCAGCTTTTCATGCCCTGGAGCCCTCCCTTGTAACCCACTGCTTTAGATAACCCAGCTCCCRTACATAGACGGCCATTCCATTGATGTCCGCGCTGACGGAAGCGGCTGTCGGGGAGGTGTTTGGGACGGTGTTTGTGCTGGTCTCACTGATGTAAATTTTGGAGGTGGGGACTCCCAGGGCCCTGCTAGCAACCTGTGAAGCAAAGGTAAACAATTGGTAAGCAGCACTTCTCATCCATGAGCATTGTCAGTCATTGCTGGCACTGCCAAGATCCACACTGCAACCTGTACCCTTCTCCCACCATAAATTTCATTTTTCCTGCAGACTGAGCTGTTCCAGTGACTGAGAACTGGCTAGGACATTGTTATATTTGAATTTCACAGACTGATTGTGTGTAAGCACACACACTTTGACAGACATTCACTTCACTATTATGAGACCAAATTCTTCCCTCAACAGTTAAAAAAATCAGAAGATCAAAAGCCCCATGAGATTTTCTTGTCATTTTGCTGCCAAAGGAATTTTGCTCCCTTAAGCCTTTTTAACTACAAAAGCACTAGCACATGCAGATATATGTTTTCAATACAACTAATTTTTATAYGAAATGGATAGAAACTGTACCTTCATGAGGTGAATTGAAATTGCCAGAGTAGTTAAACTGTAAGTATGACCTGCATTATTTACATAAAGAAATTTAAGATGAAGAATCTAATTCTAATACTCAGTTGTGATAATTCTCTGGAAATCTAGCACTGCTGCTCAAACAATGAAGAGGAATCAGTCCTGATTTGTTACTCTCTGCATGCACATGGAGGAAGTGTCAAGGTGCCTGAGGCAATGCTGTGGGGAGAGTGTAATTGTCCTGAAAAGATATCTTATTCAGTTAAGCCCAAACTCTTTATTACCTGAATCATTTTGGTGTGAAGTCCTTGACCCATCTCAGTCCCACCATGTGTAAGTAACACAGAGCCATCTGTATACACATGGAGCAGGGCTCCAGCCTACAACAGGGAACATTAATCATCATAAATTAACTAGTGGAGTACTTAGCAGGCTACAGAGAGAATTCATTCAGAACTAGACTAAGGTTGTTCTTTGGTGCAACTAAAGCCACTTGTTTACACTTGAGGTGAGTTTGCTTTAGTCACACCAACTCACTAGATGCTCCAGTGACATAATAAACCCCAGTCAGTATTTTCAGCTCAGAAAGTAGGTGAAGTAATCCAATCCTGCCCCTGTGAAACACAGATGCACCCTTCACCTCAACTTTCCAACACCACTGACAGTCCATCAAATCAGCTCAAACACAGAAGCAATATTTCTGCTATTGAGAAAGGCAGGAAAATCAACCTTACACAATACCATGGAAATGCAGCTATATTGTTGTGTCTTTTGGACAGTATAAACTGGAAACTGTTGTGGTGCTCATTTTGGCTTGAAAAAATGTGTGCTCTTTCTTAACTAATTCACTACTTCTTCAAGAAGCTCCAGTTTGGTACAAATGGAGGAAGGCCTGGGGGAGGCAGCATAAATCCAGTTCTCTAGTGAAAGGGCAAATGACATTTACAGACCTGGTTCAGAAATGGAACAGTGAAACTGATGCCAAATTTGGTAGGAATGATGCTCATCCCTCTCTTTTTCCAGCGGTTCTGCCTGCAAAGAAAGAACATTATTCATACACCCATGAGCTTTTTATCATAAATCAATACTGTGCTTCCCTCTGACTGTGCATCAAATAGAAATTAAACACCTGACTGTGATAAAGACTGAGTTCATCACTAATTTGTATTAAAGGCTTTCTTTGTGTGTTTCAACAAGAGGAAATTGCAACTGAAGATGCTTTCTGCAAGCATTATAGAAACAGTTGTACATATTGTTAACTGTTCAGTTGTATGTACAAGCCAACTAAAAAAGTCTATGAGACAGAGGAAAGCACAAACAGATTGCCTTGACAGGCATGTGAAAATCCTAGCTGGACTTAACAGAGTTCCTCTTCTTTGCTACAGTTCACTTACAAAATCACATCATGCTGGGTCTGATTCTGGCCCTATTTATGCTACCAGCTCACTGACAGACTTTTCCTCTGACAGTGAGCATAAAGGGATTTCAAAAGGAGAAATATTTAGAAGACAATCTGCAAATATAAGGTGTGACTTCACATCACTTGAGTTGCTAAGAGAACTTCAGATGTTAGTTGCACCCAGTGACAAGACAGCTCCAGGGCACCTACTTGTTAAATTCTTCAATCAGTTTCTTCCTGGCGTGATAGCCAGAGCTGGACAAACATTCATCCCAGCATCTTCGTAGAGTAAATCCCTCCAGCTTTTGGTTAAAATGAGTTGTGTCTCCTTCGTGGTACAGATTGAGCTTCCTCACCTTCCCAAAGAGACACAGAAAGGACAGGCCAAGTTTAATGTTTCAGACAAGGAGGGAGGAGATGTAAAGTGTGTTGGTTCCTGGTTTTACTTCTTGGCTCTTTCTACAAAGAGACAAGGAGCAAAGCCATTAACAAACATATGTGTTTATCAGAAAACATGAACTAAGACATTAAGGCTGGAAATTTTCAGAGATTGGGACTTAAAGCACATTTTCAGTAAGATTAAGGTATCTGGTGCCTTTGGACTTTCTTCTTTTTAATATCTACCCTTGAAGCAGATGTTACAAAATTGAGGCTACCAAGGAATTTAATTAAACAGAAGATAATCCATGCTAGAACATATCTGTCACACAAGTTTGAGATCCTGCTGGGAGCTCAGCAAAAATGAAGCCAAAGTTCTTATGCTTAAAAATCTCGTGCGGCTGATGCAGCTCTCAGAGCTTGTTCAAAGGCAGCACCCCCCTGGAAGGTGTCCGTGTGTCTGTACCTCCTCGGGTGGCAGGCCACACTTCCGAGCCACATCACTCATCCAGCACTCAGCAATCATCATTCCCTGGGGCCCTCCAAAGCCACGGAAGGCTGTGTTGGAAGGCAAGTTGGTCTTGCAAACGATGCCCACGCTGCTGACATTGGGGATGTTGTAGGAGTTATCCAAGTGTAACAGGGCTCTGTCCATTACCTGGTGAAGAAAAACAATGGAGATGGGCACATTGTACATTAATTGGATGTCAGACTTCTCACCAGCGCCAAAACCAGACTGGAAGCTCTGAAGCTAATTTACAACAATCAGCACTTTCTCTAGCACCCTGCAGTGCTGCAGTTGACATAGCTGGATGAGCACTGAGGTGCAGCCAGAACTGCCTCCCAGGTGCAATGGAATGTCAAGTGCTGTCCTCCTGTATGGAATGCAGGGTGACCTCAATGTCTGGGAATGACTGGCATCTGAATCCATTGATTCAGAAGGCTGAACAATTGCTTTATTAAAATATACTGTATTACATTAATACTGTATTATAACTATACTAAAAAGATACTATACTATACAAAAGATACTAAAGAATACTAAAGAAAAACCCATGACTGTCTGAGGCAGCCAGGACACAGCTTTGAGCCAACTGGCCAAGGAAACAAAACAATCCTCAGCAGAATCCAATTGACAAATCACTTCAGGTAAACCATCTTCCTAACACAGTCCACATGTGCAAAAACAACAGGGGCAGCAAGCAGAGAAAATAATTGTTTTCTCTTCTCTCTGTGCTTCTCCAGGAAAAATCCTGAGAGAGAAAATTATGTCTCTCTCTGTTCAGAGAACGTGAATGCCATACTCCAGAACAACAGGACAATAAGCACACTTCCCTGTTGACTCCTATGTCTCTGGGACAGATTGAGCTTGAAAGTCCTTTTTTGGCCCTGGGCTCATGCTGAGTCAAACTGTTAGTAAATGCCATTGTCTGTCGGGAAGAAACAGTTTTCTTTTCACTTCTCACATTCACATTTTGAGTAATCTGTTACTATAAAAGTGACTCAGCACTGGGCTATGGCAGGGAGGGCAAACATATGAAATAAACATTTTCAGTAACAACTGAACTGCAAGATTTGAGATCTTTGTCCACTAATTGTCCACATTTGGAAAGGGCCAGAACTTCTTTCTGGCTTGTGTTTCTAGACTTCCCTTCCAGCACCAGCACAGAGGGGACATTACACACAACCAAACCTTATCTCTAAATGGAGCACTTTCCAGTTTCCTGATTCAGACACAGTCAAAAAGACAATTACACAGATGTGCTTTCAACCAGGCCCTCAGCTTGTACAAAGACACTTGCCTGTCATTCTGCTCTGCCCAGCACCAGCCACATGGCCAGCATCAAATGTAGTGCTGGTAGAGAGCTCCTGCAGTTCTTTCCTATTGAAAAGGATCCATTTTTGTAGAAAATTATCAAAGACTTGGTGGACTGGAGGAAGTGAGCTAGAATAAACCTGAGTGACACTAGGCTATTGAACTGGTCACTCACATGACAGAAAAGGAGAATTTTTTACTCATCAGTGCAAAACTTCTTGGAGACAAACTCGGAACTTGGGCCCATTTTTTGTTCTTACTGCTTGTGAGCACAGTGTTGGCATTAGCCAGTCCTTTACAAGCTTGCCCTGATCAACCTATTGACTGGGATGCTTCTTTCTCCAGGGAACTATCTTTCCCCAGAGCTGGGGATCTATCAGCCATCTTGCATTGTGCAACAACTTTTCCATCACAGCCCTCTGTAATGCAAAGCAAACATTCTTGACCCCTTTGCTCAATTTGAGTTATTACAGCATCCATAAGAATTATGTGGCACATGCCAGGACAGGTCAGTTGGCTCACAGAGCATTTGTAGAAGCTCCAGAAGCCCTTCAAAATCGTTTTCAGTCATGTCAAAGAGCTGCATGTGCAAGCAGTGCTGTAGGCAACAGATCTCTGAAGGCAGAGCAGAAGGTTGCACAGAAACACACCTTCTGCTTAATTAGCCATCAGAAAATTTTACTTACACCATGAGAGAGGTCTACAGAGTTGCCCCCATTGCTGTAATAGGACACCTCCAGACTCTTGACTTTCCCATTCTTCATGAAGCCAACCTGTCAAGAGAGTGTTTCCTCAGTGATCAGTTTTCAACAAAATGTTCTGGTTTGTGCTTGCCTCCAAAAACTGAATGGATCTCACAGGGGCAGAGAGGGCTGACTGTCCCCAGTGCAGCACAGGGCAGGCACAGCCAGCAGCTGAGGTAGTCCCCCAGTAGAGGGCTCATATATGTGTCAATTTTGCTCCAGAGAACTCTTTTAAATTAAGTGCTGGCTGCTTACCACAGCTGTAATTTCTTCAACAGGTTTTGCTTTCAAAAGCAGCAGCAGTTGGAGGGGGATTGAAGCAGAAGGGAAGTTAACCAAGCACGTTGCTGTGTACAGGATGCTTTACAGGAATGGGCAAACCTCTAAAAGAAATGTGATTGTCAGCAGGGTCAAAGTCTTGGTTGTAAGGAAGGCAGAGTTATTTAYGCTGAGGTCACAAGAAGGGAACCATCCAAGCCAAAAAAACTTCTGCAGCAGTTTAACAGGAAAAATGCCACAGCCCATTTGCAGTGGGGAAGATCAGCAGTGAAACAACCACAACAGTGTTCTTTCACAATATCTTACTGCTCTCTGACATCTCAGGGACAGCACTGAGAGCACATGGGCTCTGCTCATGTGTGTGCATACCTTGTACCTGCCCAGGAAGGGGTGCCTCCCACCGCTGAGCAGCATGTCCTCATCCCGATCCAGCATGCAGCGYACCGCGCGGCCGGTTCTGGCAAAGAACACAGGTTTTTAGGCAAAGCCTGAAAGGCACAAAGCAGCTCCTGCAGAACAAGGCTCTTCTCTTTGTCTTGCCAGGGTGGCACTGAGCAGTTAAGGGTAAACTGCTTGGTTCAGATATCTTACGCTTAAGAAAATGGCAAGACTGAGTAAAAAAAATAAACATCTCCAAAGTTGAGACTTGTTTGTGAAAACTCTTGTAAAGACTCTTGTATTAAAAAATGGATAATTTCTTTTAGAGATAGATGCTAATGACTGAGAAATCACTGTTTTCCAGACTATTTCTTGAGGCACTCTTTTGGCTTTGAAAAAGACAATGCCACAGGAATTATATAATAATGCAAAGTACTAACCAGCCTCCAATTTGACCTTGTTTTTTATTTGCTTATTTATTATCAAGGAGGAAAACAAGGGGGAGAGTAGGAGTGGTTCTCAATTTTCTAACAATTTTGCCTTCCAAGTGCCTGTCTTCAGGTTGTACCAGTACCTAGCAAATGTCATATATGTTGTTTTGTAGCCACCAGGATGTCAAACAGTGGTTTGGCTGGCAGAGATAAGGAGAAGAAAAGGATGCAAATGTATTACTGATTAATTAGAGAAAGCAGATTGTTTGCTCAGAACAGAAAAAAATAAAGTCAATTTACAAACAGGGTTTCATTTTTCCTGTCCTCATCCAAAGGTACTGTAACAACTGCTGATGTGTTGCAGGATCTCTCCAGCTCTGCCAGCAAGGGCAATACTGGGAAGGGCAGGGCAGAAATGTCACCTCAGAGGCCATGTCCACCCAAAACCTGCACACTTAAACACGAGCCCACAGCAAAACTCCAGAAACCAGGAGCACATTTCCAACCTACTCTTCACAAATGGTTGCAACCTAGGTTAATTCCCTGAGCTTTTAGGGTTTTGAAAAGTGTGGGTTCCAAGGCCTGCCACCATTCCTAGGGAAAAATCCCAAGAGGGAGTTTGCAGAAGAGCAGACAAACAATGATGCAAGAGTGGTCTAGTAGAGTTTTGAACAAAGAAGATATTCTCATACCTCTATTCAACAAAAAAACCTATGGCTGGTGCTGGATTTTTGAAATGGTTTGGGGTGAAGTGAGGGAGAAAGGCAAATAATTTGAGATACAAGAGTTTTCAGAGAGCACCAAAGAAGTAAAGAATAAGGAGGTTTTTTCCCCTTTCCTATTAAAAGCTGCCATTCCTACATAAACTTAGCCCCTCTGGGCAGGTTCAATCCCTCCTACCAGCTAGGAACCCATTAGACACCTCCTTTGGGAAATCCCAAGCTTGTTTTAAGTTGTACAGTACGAAACATGCAGAGTATTGAAAAGTGCTCCAGCAGAAATGGTGCTCCAGAAAGAGGCAGCCTGGGATAGTCTGAAGGAAAAAAATCCCTCTTCCCCCACATCTAAACTTACTTGAAGGCTGCAACAGCCACTACAGATGACAAAATAGTACTCCTAGTCTCTTTTCCTCCAAATCCTCCTCCCATTCTTTTCACTCGAACCACAACCCGATTTGAAGGCACTCCCAGTGCATTAGCAGCAAACTCCTAAAGAAAAACAAAACAGCAGGACATGTAGGGAGCTCAACTGGTGCTAGGAACTAAATGCCAACACATTGCCTTCCTGAAGGCATTTCCACAGTGCAAATATTGGATTTGATGGAATAGGAGCCAATAAATCCAGCGTTTGATCTCTGAGGGGAAAAGGCACAGTGCTGCAGCACACAGGGTCAGATTCAGGAAAAGACTGACACAAAATGAGGTAAGCCAGACACAGGTCTCATTTAGCACAGGTTTTGACATCCATACCACCCTCACTGCACTGAGAGACCCTTGGACACTCTTGGTGAGTCAGTAAACAGAACAAGCACACCCCATGGTGCCAGTAGCCAATCTCATGGAATGGGAGAGCTGGTGCACAGCCAGTGGTTTCACCACCTCTCTTTCTGATGTGTCATTCAAGCATTGTGTCTCCTGAGCAGATGGGACCCTCCCCAGAAAGGGCTAAGCATGTAATCCCTCCTAACAAAGATGTGTTGCTAACAGAAATATCCCTGTCATGTGGTAGGAGATTCAGGATTCCAGCAGGATGGATAAAGGCTTTAGATCCCATACCCAACTCTAAACCTATGTGGTTTTTAATTGAACAATAAAATAAGAGCAACTATAAAACAACCATTCATCTAGTCTGAAAGTGAGAAACAAATGCCTTTTAGGCACCAGGTTAATAAGAAGTACCTGTGTCTTCATTGGGTTTTGGGTTGACACAAAGAGCTCCATTTCACCATCTTCTCCCTTTGGCACAGCCAAAGTACAGTGAGTTTCCAGGTAGAAATGCTCCTGACCACCAAGGTACATCTCTCCTAGAAAATTGAAATAAATGCCCCACAGAAAGGGCATCCCTGGTGTTATAAGATGTCATCCATCACATGTTGTCTACAATCCACTGCCTCCTGTACATGTGTTAAGTGACAACCCTTTGCTTTGCCTAGCACTGGATATCACTAGCTAGAACATTGACACTTATGGTTCAATGTTTAAAAAAAAACAAAAAACAAACAACAAAACAATAAATATTCCATACATGCTTCCTTTCCACTTTCTATAAATCATAATTATAAAACACAAGTGGCTGGCATTTCAAAAATAAAATTCTGCACACCATGCCATTGATCCAGCATCCCTGGAGATGCAGTACTTGGTGCCTTTCAAGACTGCCTCAATAACACCACTGAGATAAGAATAAAAATAAATCAATGTAGTCTAGTTGAGTAGATAAAATACAAGGTTACAGACTTTGAAATAGGAGAACAAAAATAGAAACCCAAAATGCCTCAAGATGTTCTAACTGGGAATCAGTTCTCTATCACTGCATGTGGCTCTTTCCCAGGGCATCTTACCTGGCAGTGCTGAGGGTACAATTTCCAATCATACTACACACAATTGAATGTCAGAAACAAGCTCATTTCTCAGCCATGGCCCTGATCTGTTCATTGTGGCCCCTTTGCCTTAGATACAGCCATACACCAGATTAAAGGAAATTGGCTGTCTATAAGATTTAGACCAGACTATGTCTGGACAGGGAAAAATTTCAGAAAAGAAAAAAAACCAGTGTGTAGAATATTTGCTCAAGAAAAATGTGTGCTTTCATCGAAAAAAGTGTTTTCTGGGGGCACAGCTGGCAGCATCCAGGTCTGTTTGAAACAACAAAATTTGTATATCAGTCTGAAACTTTAGATGAAATTAATTTAGTCCTGCAAGCCTTACCCTAGTATCATATGAAAGAAAAAGGAGGCTGACAGCTTCTTTTGTCACAAACTATACTATTTTAAAAGAATTATTAATGCTTATTCTCACCCTCCAAAATGTGATCAGATTCTTCAAATCCTTTCTTCACATCTCCCTTATTAATCCTCTTTATATCCTTAAAGAAAGATTTTTTCTCAATCGCTTCCTAGAAAACAGAAAGACAGAATGACATTTTTGTCTAAGTGGAAGTGAAATCAAACCTTCCTCTAACTGAAGAAGAAATACCCAAGATAACAAGCACAAGAACTTACCAGACACTTTCTATGGTGTTAGCCAAGAGACTTGACTAAAAGCAATAGAAAATAACTTTTGGCAACAAAACAATTTCACAACCAACACCACCAAAACTGGACAATCTTAAGATAGTCCTTGTGACTTGTTTTACATTGTGGTCCCAGAACCTCAAGGCCTGTAACCACCAGAGCTAAAACTTACAACTTGTATAACTCTTGTCTGTAGCCCATAGGGTGGGAGAAAGGGGAAAAGTAATTTAAAAAAGCGAGAAATACAAAGGGAAAGAGAAAATGAAACCTCTCAGATAAGAAGTGCAGAAGTAGCTCACTTCTGAGCTAATATACAGGGAAGTATATAAGGGAAGTTTAACAAAGGCATTTTCCTTTTGCCAAAACTGAAGCTTTCCATAATGGAAGCAACCCCCACCAAATATCAAGTAACAAAAACCAAAAAAAACCACCAGCACGTTTTTTGGCTCCACTCTCATGTTCCTTGGGTGAATGAACAACTAGAAGCCTCAGAAAAGGCAAAGGTCTCACACATTGTTTGTTAATCCACAAATCACCCAAACAACTCAAAATCTCTGTCCTCAGATGACAGTACCAATGTCTGCATGAGACAGTACACAGACTCTATTTACATGAATACAATTTCATGAAAAATTCATTACAAAATACAGGGTATGAAATATTGACTATTAAAAACATTTCATTAGAATCCTGTGTTTCTAATTTCTCCACTAAAAATGGCTTCATACATTTTTCTTTCTCATTTCTAGAAACAAATGCTGTGTAGATATTATTTGCTTTTACTGTCTCATAAGGAGATCTTGTCAAAAAATTCTCTAGTTAAAAAAGCATGAAATGATCATGCATTGTTGATAATAATTTCTTCAGCTTTGAGAAAAGCCACTTAAAGACTGCGGCCATACAGTTCACAGCAGGGAGTGAACTCCTGAAAATTAATTTCATTAGCTTAGAAACAAGACAAGTGGTTCTGCAGAAATCTCAGAGAAGCAGTGCAGTGACAGAGCTAGAAAAGACATTTTCACACCTTATTATTGCTTGTTATAAATGAGAGAATGAAGAGGGAATGGATATCAATGAAGCCAGCAGGGTCCGACCAGAGAACATTAAAAGCAAGCTTCTGTGGGTAAGAATGTAACTCACACTAACTTTGTTTATTTTAACAATTTTCTGCTGAGCACAATATTATCTCCCCAAGCTTGATTTATTTCAGCTTTAAATAGCACAGAAAAAGTTAATGTACTCCAAATCAGCAGGACACCAAAGATGTACCTTCTTTATATTTAAATACACAAATTATTCCTTCTATCAGTGTCCTGTTGCACCCACAAACACAACCAAAACATGGGGCTCAGTAGCCACATGTGTGAGAACAGAACTGGACAGCACGAGGTCCCAAGCCAACTGCAGATGCAGAATTGAGCCATCTTACCTGAATTGTGACAATAGGTTCAAGTTCTTCATACTTGATCTTCACAGCTTTAGCTGCTCTCYTGGAATGCTCCTGTGTGTCTGCCAGGACTGCACCGATGATATGGCCCACACAGGTGACCTACAGGCAAGATTGGGACCTACCATCACTTGGGGAGTGTGCTTGCAGTGATGAGAGACTCATGATAATTCTCTTAATCTATTCCTTTTATGCAGTTTGTTCAGACCAGTCTATTAAAAATCAGCACCCAGGGAAAATAATCACAAGCAAATTTGGAGTGAGTGAGCCTGTCCCAGGGGGCTGCAGCTTAGAGAAGAATTGTGGAGAGAACAGAGAGGGACACAGGGTAAAGGGACTTGGGCCTTASTGAATTTGGCACTAAGATTTCTATTGACCCCAGTGCAGTTAGAATTAACTCTGTATAAGGTAGAGGACTTAAGTGGACAATATGAAAAATGTTACATCCTGAGCAGCATGATTGAAAAAGGCTGTTTTTAGGTACATACCACATCCTTAGCGAAGACAGTCTCATCATTAGCGATGCCAGTGACATTACTGCCAGGAACATCCTTGGCAGAGACAAAACACACAAACCCAGGAACACTCTGAGCTTCAGATGCATCTACAGAACTAAGGAAAGAAGGAGAGACAGTGTTATTTCTTGTTTTTTTCTTTGTGTAATCAATGATGAGATTCCAATACAAATTCAGGCCTGATTTTCTCGAGTTTGGCTATGCCACGTGAATATCATGTGAGACTGTGACAGCACAACATATGTCTTATAAAATAATAAAATATAAAATAATTTGGGATCTATATGAAAATGTTAATCCTGACTGTGAGACGTATCATCACCCTGCTTCTTTGGACTATGCCATACATCTTTTCCTCAAGACATATCTGAACTTGATCCAGTTGCCACACATACTAAAGATCCTTTGATAACAAGTTGGTGTTAGTGATGCTGTGCCTTCACTGTCTTCTTAGCTGCCATGGTTCTTGCCATGAAGGCAAGAATATGGATAAATATGAAATTTTAGTGCAGACATGTATCATCTGCCATGGGTAAGCCAGGGAGAAATTGTTGAGGATCAATCACAAGGAAGCTTCAGGGTTTTTAAGAGGATGCGAAAGAAGTGATGCTCAAAAAGACAAAAGCCTTCATGAAAGGCTTTCTTTGATAATCAGAAAAAGAAGTAACTAACCAAAATGCTTGTCTGCTTCAATCATACATAGATTTACAACTCAGTGACAGTATAACTAAAAAAGGGCAATATAATTTAATTGTTACATGGAGAACTTCGTAAAAATATATTACAAAATACTTTCAGGATCCTTTTGCAATATTCTGTACATTGGTTTTCCAGAGAAACAGTTGTGAAGAGAAGTGCTGTGGCTTTGATTTTGCTGACTGAATGATTTATTGCCTTCTGTAAATTGCTGCAATTTTTTCCAGCAACTTGTTTAGATTGCTAAAACTTTGATATAAACTGTGCCTGAAAGCAGCTGTTAATACATCCCAGTGAGGCACAGAGTTTTTAAAAATGACATTAAATGTATGAATGAACTTTCCCACATGAACTCTTAGACAGCAGGAACTCAAAATGCTACTTTTCTCTGGAAAGTTCTCTTTCCCATGTTTCTGCAGCAGTAGCTGACAAACAACCCCCTAACACTTTCCCTTAGTTACAAATGCAGAGGCAGCTGGTGTCTGATTTACACTTGATGCTCAAAATCTGACTAGGATGAAGTGGAAGCTCCCAGAGTCAATATTTTGACTGCCAAAACCATAGGTTGATACTTTTGTCCCCTGATTAAATAGTCTCCTACTTCCTCTGCAGAATGCTACAGGCTCCCAGCCTGAAATATGTGTACACAACAGAAATGCAAGAGAATGTGGACAGCAACTTCTAGGAGACACTGCATGTTGTGGTCACAAGCATGGATGGGATGGATGCCTTCTCTATCTCCCCATCTGCCCTGGTGGCAGTAACACCACTTAAGTGTCTGCATTGCACATGGCAACACCTAAAAATTAACTGTGATGAATAGAGCAGTTTCTTTCATAACCTGGGAGCCAATTACTACATCTGTGCATCCCATGCCACAATGGGAAAGCTCTGCACAGCAAGCCTAACTAGGCAGGAAGTGCTGCCTAAGGAATGCACAGCACATGGAAAGGCTGTTGAGGATGACACAAGGCAGTGGAACACAAAGTGCCCCACATCAAAGCAGCTGAGGGCAGATGAGAGCCTGCAGAGCCACCACCACATAAACAAAATTAGGGTTTGTGGAGGTAGCCAGTCCTGCAATATGAGAGCATTAAAATCCATATGAGAACGTGGATGGCATTACCTGCCAGGATTGGCCTTTAGGAGTTGGTTATTCACTGTTGTTATAAATTGGGTACCAGTCATGCCCTGGATGGACAAGCTGCACTTCCAAATACTGACCTGTCCACCTTGCTATGGCCAAGCACAAACAGGGCTACACCTCACAGCTGAAGCCAATTCACAAATGACTTTTGTGCAGAGGGCTTGATCAGAGCCAGTGCAGGCAGGCACCGTGCAAGGCAAAACTCAGTGCCCACAGCTGGCCCACCAGCAGGAGAGCTGGTAGAATTGCATCTTACAACCTAATTTTTCAGGCAGAWAGAAGGAGAATCTTCAAGCTGCATGCTCCAGTTAGTGATTAAAATGACATCCCAACCTCTGTGGTGCTCTCCTACCCTGCTCCTTCTTAATCCTGCATGCCTGAGTAGAAGAGTTGAGAGATGCAAAAAGTTTGGCCTAGGCTGAGGGCTTTTGTGCTTCAGCAAATCCCAAAGTTTGGTGCTGGTTCCCTCACATTCCCACTGACAGCTTGCAAGGCAGCTGTCACACACACACAGAGCTCGCCTCCGTGTAACAATGTGCAAAGAACTGGAGTTCCCACCTAAGCAAAACCTTTCCCTCACCCACACCCTGACAGATGGGTGTTTTCCAAGCCACCAGGAACAGGATGCTTCCAACACTTGGAAGGGAGAAGCAGCACTTACAGGATCTTAGCGTGGGCCTTGGTGCTGGTCACCAGCGTCAGGTACAGCTCGTTCTCGAGGTGAGGGATGTCATCRCAGTACACAGCCTCTCCACTGGCTTGTTTGGCTGCTGAAACGTGCACCAGAGGCCTGCCCACCATGTCTTCCACTGCCTGCCCCTTGGGCACTTCCTGGAGTAAAACACATGGCTGGCTACTGCTGGCTTGGGTGGAAGGGGATGGAAGCGTTGATGGGAGAGCAAAGAGCACTGTGGGACATTCTAGAGAATGGGCAGTGGGATGGGGGCTCAGTCCTGTGTGAAAGGAGGGTAAACAAGGTGCCACAAGGTGTGGTTACACAGAGGGGAGCTGTAGGGAATGAAGTGAAAGTAGTTTGGATTTTGAAATTGCTGTGGAAGGGAAGGGTTTGATTTCACATCTTGCATAAGAAAGCTCAAGTTCTGAAACTGGATTCTGCTGTCAAAGCTGAAGAGAATGGGTCACTAACAGAGAAATAAGAAAGAAGATACATGAGTGTGAAGCCTTAGAGACGCCAAGAAAGGCAGGCTATAACTGGGGAAAATGGAAGAGGAATTTCAGTTTGGATATAGAGCTGGGTACAGGAAGAAAAGCAATTTTTATAAATCCCTCAGCAACAGAGAAAGCTTGGGCTCTCTGGGGCAATAATAGGAAAGAACAGTATCCTAAAGTGAGGAAAGGATTGAGACCCAAATACAAGCTACATGCATGGCATTATCAAAGTTTATGTGATGACCATACTTAGGGAGACAAGAAGATGAGAAGCACAGTTTGAGCTACAGAAAAGCCTGCATTRATGTCATGCTGACACTGCTACGTACTTGGGAAAGCTGCTACTTACTTGGAAGAGCTGGGCATTTGCAATGGGATCTTTGTGAAACAGCTCTGTAGCACTGATGTAGTTTGAAGGGACAGGCTCACACACAGTTTTCTGCCAGAGACATATTAAAGAAAATCACCTTCCCTTCCAACTCCTTTCTCACAGTCCCTGGTAGCTCAGGATATTTTCCATTCTCCATCTCCCACTTAAGGTAATCCATAATCTACTGAGTTAAAGGTGAATGAGGCTCAGGCTCTGTGCCAAGAACAACCACAGAGCCACAAGACCACTTGTAACGCAGCAAATGGGAGAAGTCCAGGAATCACCCTGTGAACCACAGAGCTACACCCTTCCACCTCAAGGGGAGGGTGCCACCAGGAAGCAAGTGGGAAGATACACAAGTCACTGTTATGCAAGCAGTAGAGCAGCTCTGGCAGCTATTGCAGCATGGATTTTGTAATCAGGTGGAACTCTGCTCAACTCTGAACTCTACCCGTGCCTTCCCCACCAAGGCAGTACAAAGAGGTTCTCCTTCCCCAAATCTGCCTTGCCAAGGAGCACTCACAGTGCCACTCTTGCTCAGTTTCTGCAGGACTGTCAGGTAGAACTTGAAGAAGAAGCTGAGGGTGAGCGTGCGTCGGAAATCCACCATGCCCCCAGGAGCTGAAGGAGACAGATCCATCTCAGCCGACAGCAGGCGACAGGCATCCTGCAGCAGCTTCTCATTCCAGTCTCTGCAAGGGAACAGAGGGGACACAGAGACCTTCTTCAGACCTAAATTCACCAGGGCAGACCAGACTAACTCTTCTGAATATATTGAACTGGAAGGGGCCCATCGGGATCATCAAGTCCAGCTCCTGGCCTTGCACAGAACAGCCCAAGGGCCACACCGTGTGCCTGAGAGCATTGTCCAAATGCTTCTTCAACTCTGTCAGGCTTGGTGCTGTGACCACTGCCCTGGGGAGCCTGCTCCAGTGCCCAACCACCCTCTGGGTGAAGAAACTTTTTCCCTGATATCCAACCTAAACATGCCCTGACACAGCTTCATGTTGTTCCCACGAGCTGTCAAGCAACAGCCATCAGTTCTATCTGTTCATTGCACACATGTGAGCTTTGCTGTCATCTTGGGCTCATGTTACCTTCCCTAAAGATATGGCAAAGCTGTTGCATGATAAAACCCCTCCTTTTTCCATCCAATTTGAAACAAACTCAGTTTTGTAGGTCATGAACACATCTAGCTGCTGCCCACCTCAACTGATGAGTGAATTTGGAAAGAAAATGCCTCTCAATGAGAGAATGGCATGGATCTTTGAGGGTAAGGCATACTGGAGGAAGCCAAGCATTACACAAAACACACTGCTGCAGAAGCATAACTATACTTCTCCTTTCTCTTTTGATGTACTTTTAGAGAGCATTTAGGATGTTTTAGAATTTAAACTGCTCCTGTAAAAATCCACACTGTTCCATGTGTGGATTTTCTTTATCACAGAAAAATTCCCACCTGCCAGTGAGTTCCTTGCAAGTTTTTAGTGCCAGGACAGTGGTAGGAGCCATTCCTCCATAGCTTAGTTTTATCTCCTGCACTCTGCTTGTGCCATCTTGGAACAGGACTCTCAACCCACAGGTCACAATGGCAATGTCATCCTCACGACGAGAAGCCTGCTTGAAAGCTGAGAAATATTCACCCTGAAAAACAGGAATATATTTCTTTATCCTCTACCTTGGCAAGCTTTGGAGTGTAAATGTGGACAAGCTGTTTACCTATCTCTAAGTGCATGAGCTATTCCAGGCAAAAGTATCTGGTTGATTCATTGTGCAGGGCCAAGCAGGATATGTTTGTTCAGGCAGAACTGTTTATTTTCACATAATTCAGTGATTAATTCCAATGTATCAGTTCAGCAGTTGTTACCAAGCCTAGGACTGTGGGGGAAACAAGCTTCGACATAGATCTGCTCGTGCCTGTCACATTTTTCCATATTTCAAGAGGACGAACCAAGACAGATTGTYTTTGCATAAACAAAATTAGTTTCTCAACAAGTTTTTCTTCCTCCCAGGCTGCTAAGCTGGAAGTCTAATCAGTAAAACCCATATCCTAAACCCCTTCCCTTCAGAAATCCTTGAAATCTGCAAGAGCTGAAATCAGTAATCACAAATGTCTCGCAGTTCTAGAGTAGACCAGAATAATTCAGTATTAATAATTCAGTCTATTCTGTAGACCAGAATAATTACAAAAAGAAAATTTAATCTGCTACAGGAAATAGAATTCTGTTACTATCCTCGTCTCCACAGAGTGAGGAAATTCTTGTAAATGCACCAGCAACTGCAGTGCCCAAAACTCAGCAGCTCCCTTATAAAGAGTGGCTGTAAATATGAGATTAACACTTTACCAGGATGCACCAAGCAATGGTGACACCCTGGAGCACAGCATGGTCAGTCCTCTCAGTACCTGCCTGCACTGCAGGTGAGGACAAATTGCTGTTCAGGCACCCTGCAGGCTAAGAGAGGAATCAGATCTCATGTCTCTGCACTGCCCTTCTGGAGAGTTTTCTGACAAATTTCTTCTCTCCAAGTGACTCCACACAGCACAGCAGTCTGCTTCATTAATTACCTCTAATCTGAAGTGGGCAGCAATTCTTTCATTATCGGACAGAACAATTTCTCTCCTCTTGACAATGCCAACAGTTTCACAAGAGGCCCCTTTTGTGCATCAAGCACTTGTTACTGGAGATATAACTGAAGGGTGTGCTTCATTTCCTGAATCCAAATAATTACTCAGCAGCCAGCAGATAACAGCAGAGGAGCATCAATAGCATCCTTCCAGTGAGGACATTCTGCCACTCTGCTTGTTAAAACAATTGGCTTTCAAAGAGGAAAAAAAAGCAGCCTCCTCTCTTACTGCATAATCAAGAGATTTCCAGGATTGCAACAAGAGGGCAACACTGCCTTCCCTCCTCACAGGACACCTTAATTTTCTTCATTCAGAGTCCTGGGGGAAGAAAGGCACTCATGACCTTTCCTCACTTGGAGTGTAGATGAGTGAACCATCACATCACATGTCTGCCTGGGTCTCCTGGCAAACAACAGAGCATGTTAATTCCTTCTGTCCTTTGGCCAGTCTTACCCTTGGTGTGATAAATGACATGAATGCAAGGCATAACATCAGTTTCAAACAAAAATAAACCAAAAAATTCTATCTAGCTGTGTGCTGAAACAGCCCTGCTTTCAATCATGAGGAAATCAGTTGCAGAAAACTCTGCCTGCTACATGCCAGCACCTTCAGACATGCCCTGAAGAACTTCAGCCTCCTCCTTTGTGAGCAAAGATCAGCCAAGAAACCATGCAGTTGAGAGTTCAAAAGTTGTTTTAGTTTTTCAGATCAATAAGCTGCAGAGGGCTGAAGCCACTGCCCCTGCTTGTAAACATTTGTTTGTTTTGTGAAATTGCCATGAGACTGCCATATGGATGGAGGAATACAGTGCTTTCCATTGGCAACCTCAACCATGTTTCTCATTTTGGCAAAAAGTGATACTTTTATCACAAGACCAAAGAAGGATTGCCCAGAAATAGATGGAAAAACCACCATAAATAAAATAATTTTGTTCCTTTAGTAGTTTAATAGAAAAGAATTGAGAGGATAGACAAGGAATTTACTTGTTCTCTCCCATAATACAATGGCACTTCAAGTAAATCAGTGTTTTCCATTTATAAAGAAAATGCATCACCATACTGCAAATCCTTGCATCTTATGATTAGGAGCCACAAGCCCTAGGAAGGTAAACACCTTCACAAGCATAAAATTACAGTCTGATGTTCTCAGCCCTAAAGGAAAAAGCAGTTTTACTTCTCAGACACTGAATCAGTTGTGGTTTATGCTGCTACAGCCTCACTGGAAGCCCACACAGCCAAAATGCCCCAATAGCCAGTCCTTGTGGTTTACATCTTGCAAGAACACAGAAACTGAACTTCCCTTTTATCCGTACTGACTATTCCCCATTTCATTTCCCATATAAGCTCACAGAAATTAAGCAGGAATCTTTGGCACATTAACTTCACTCTGGATCAGAAATTGCTAAAACCTTTTCTGTTCTGCTTTTCAAGCAGAACTTCTACCTCTGGGAACATCATTTTGACACTTCTCATCATTACCAAATGCACTCAAAAAGCTTCAGATAATAAAGTGAAATTTCTCTTCCTTGCACTAGAAAAATTCTTGAGCTTAGCATACTTTATCAAAGAGCCCTGCTCCCCTTGTTTGTAAAGAATTGTGTGCTGATGAATTTTCTCCAAATAATTCTCTTGCTTCCCGGTCCACTTGGGACTACATAAGCATTGGGGAGTGGGAAAAGGTGTTTAACTTTGAAAACAACACTTAAGTAACAGCATTTTAGCTCCACAGACAGTGAAGTTTTTTCTTACAAACTTACCTTTTTGCTGTAGGGTATTTCAACAGAGAGAAGTATTTCTTCAGGCTTAACTATTGTCTTTCTGTAGCCAGTGAAAAACTTCTCATCCATGGTGACAGTCCTTTTGCCCTCTGTAAAGCAAAGGGACATCAGTGGTGAATCAATGAAAAATGGCAATATTAGGTGTGGAAAAGCCTTCAAACCACACAAATCACTCTTGATATGATATTTGATTTCATTTTTCCATTCTCTTTCACCAAATCAGGAAAATATTTCTCAGATTTATTTTGGTATTTATGCATTCTATAACAGCTTCTGCCTACATATTAAATCTTCTTTGTACATGAACTGATAAAAGATCTCCTTCTTGATCTAATTAAAGCTTAGCCTCCAGGTGAGCCAGTTTCCAATACTAATTAAATCCCCCTCTTTCTCCTTTCCACAGCCTGAATACAAACCCAGCCCACTGACTGGACAGTCCACTTACTTCAAGGATACTATTTAAAAAAATCTCCTAAGAACAAAAAAAAACCCCTGAGATGCTTGGCTTTCTTCTTGGAAAAAAAAAACCCACAAAAACCAGGATTCAGTCTTTATCTGAATAAACGAGAAGGATTAAAGTATGATAGTGACAGAAACTATTTAATGCCTATTATTTCTCATTAGTACACGTCTTTAACCAGCTCTTCACAAGGATGTGTCTRTAAGTAGATACACAGTACCAGAGATTCCATCTGGCAAAGAAGTTCAAAATTCTTTAGGAAGCCAACCTTAGGTCTAGCTTTAGGACTTTAGCCTCAAAAAGTGTGAAAACACAGAGGACTCAGACTAATAATGTTAATTTCTACTTTCAAGTTCTGGCCTGACCCATGGCAGAGAGCTGCTGACTGTCCCAGTCCCCTCAGTGCCACAGGGAAATGTAACTAACTCACCTTTTGATACCAAAGTCAGTTTGCTTCCACTTGCCATTAACACAGGATTTAAGTCAGAAATTGGGCTTGCTGTCATTATGTTCCCACCAATAGCCTAGAGTGAAAAAAATGCATTAGATAATTAAAAATTGAAGCAATTTTTGTCCTTTAATTAATTGGGAAGACCTAAGCCCCACGAAATCAGATGCTGTCTCAGACAACAAATCTGAAACAGATTTAGAACAGTGCTTGGGTAATGCATCAAGACTACCTTATGCTTAAACCTCATATGAATTTTGGCATGGTTGTGCAATCACTGTACCTGCTATTAAGGGAGGATCCATGAAACTAAAAAGAGTAGTTTCAGTAACAGTCAGGACCCCAGGGTTTTGGCTGCAAAACAAATGCATGGAACAGTGTCTTGTGGAACAAAAGTTCTTGTTTGGTAGGTTGGTTTAGCTGCTTGCTTGATATTTTTTTCTTAGAGCACATGGAGTTTGAGCACACCTTCCCCTTTAAAACTAGAGGAAAAATTGCCAGCTGATACATTAACTCTATCACTGCCCTAGTTGTCACAGCAATATATACACACCTGCTTCTTTGAAGATTGTCCAGCACTCTAAATRCCTTTTTTTTGTTCAATTAGTCAAATCTCACTACAGTTCCCCCCACTTGGTGATAACAGCAGTGGAAGACCTGGAGAACTGCCATGTTTGCATGTGTGACATCAGTGCAGCACAGACACCAGCTGAGACCCCAGCACTTTCTGGGGTTGATTTTTGTGTGCTGGTTTCTTTGCCAAGGTTTGTAAATGTTCTTCTGTGAGATGCACAGGGCACACCAACACTGCTTGAGGCAGGGCAGCTCCTCAGACCGAGCTTTCAGCTCCAGCCCCTGGTGCTCCCGAGTCACTTACAGCAACATTCCTGATCTGAGGCCCTGCAAACCAGCGCAGCTGCTCCAGGACAGCCTGGAAAATCTCAGTTTTGTATGGAGGAAGGTCTGCCACTGCCTTCCTCATCACCTCCTCTACTGACTTCAGGGTACAGGCAGCACCTATGGTGACCCCTGTAAACAAAAAAGGAAAAGAAATGTTGTTTTCTTTTTGAGGTACATAAGGACAGTTACTGTGTCTGCAAAGCTCAGATGCCACTGAGTTCAATTAGACCTTCAGTTACACCAGGCTATTTAGAATGCACTGCATGTAAACATCACATCCTCAGAATAAAATTCACCTTTAAACTACAGCTCATGCTGGTGCTGTCTCCCACATGACAGTAACACACCACCCTTTTGCATCAGTGTATTATTAACAATATTGGCCTCCTTTAGGTATTAGTCTGTCCTTTGAGAAATGAACTCCAAGTCCTTTCCAGTTTCCACACTTTAAATATCCTACCAGACATGGGGCCACATGCACTAAATTGTCCTAGGTACTTCTATTTGTAAGGCTGACCCATTTCCATCACAAAGCTAAAGGCAATGGAATTATAGAATTGTTAAGGTTGGAAAAGACTGCCAGAGATCACTGAGTCCAGCCTCTGCCTGAACACCACCACATCAGCTAAACCACAGCACCAAAAATCACATCCAGTCATTTCTTGAACACTTCCAGGGGTAGTGACTCCACTACCTCCATGGGCAGCCCAGCCCAGTGCCAGACCATGCTTTCAAGTGAAGAAATTCTTCCTGATGCCAATCTGAATATCTCCTGGCAGAGTCTGAGGCAGTTTCCTCTTGTCCTGTCACTTGTTACCTGGGAGAAGAGACTGACCCCCACCTTGCTACGCCCTCCTTTCAGGGAGTTGTAGAAAGTGATAAGGTAACCCCTGAACCTCCTTTTCTCTGGGCTAAATACCCCCAGCTCAGTTTTTTACATATCACTCACTTGATTTCCTGTGGCAAAATGGGAAAGGTATAACATATACAGAAAACAATCTTTAATCTGGGGATTTTCCTTCACACCTTCTTTATTATTCCATGGAGTCCCCACTCACCTCACAGATGCTCTGCCTCTTTTTTGCTCACCTGTTTCAGTGYGCTGAACAGCATTCATTTCAGGGATCCATGCTGGTGCTATTATCACTGGATACAGGAGGTTCTTTAACCTCATCTCGATACCTTAAGGAAAAGACACTGTTTGGTACTTGTGTGACATGGCTACTGATGCACATAATCCTTCAAGAAAAGAAAATTAATATAATAAACCCTACAACATTTAGTCATTATTTCATGAACCAATTGCTCAAGACAATAGAATTACTAAATATGTCTGACTATCCTCCTCAACACTTATGTCTGCAAAAGTATCTATTTGGTGTGAGAAGGCAGTAAGATTTCAGGCCTTGAGAATTTTCTCTCTGAAAAATCCTTCAAAGCTCAGCTTTCACATCTGAATTAATTTGATTATGGGGACATTTCATGCTGCGTCACTTCCCTCTTCTCAAAATTCCACAAAATAGCACAAAGGCTCAGAGATCTAGAATAGCATTTTTTTCACCTGACACAGCAAAGAATGGAGAAAAACATTCACAGTGAGATTAATCTACCTGAGAAGAAAAGCTGTTCCTACATACAACCTGAAAACAAATAGCTTTTTAAAAGCAATGACATGAAAGAGGTTTCCATTTGCACAGTTCTCACAAAATACTTAATTGAAGGTTTTCCAGCTGTTCATAATAAGCATCAGCTCTTTCTCTTACCCACTTCTGTGTTCCCCACAACGAGTTTGGCATTGGGGTACTGGGATTTGAGAGCCACCAGTTCACTGAGAGTCGTGGGCTGGATCCACATCACACGCTCGCCTTTGAAACACATCTGCTTCTGCTGTTTCTTACTCTGAGTCTGCAGAAGGGAATTCAGACAGAGCTCAGCCCCTACATCAAGCCAGGAATCCCTGCTCACATACTGCCCATGCCTGTGCCACACTGAGCTCCATCTCAGCCAAGTTACTGACAGGGGGCTGGGATATCCACACTGTGGTTGGCAGTTTGCCATTCCCCATCCTTCTGCTAGCAGTGATGGAAGTCTTTCTCATGCTGACCAAAGTTCTCCCTTCCTGTTACTGCCAGGTGCATCCTGCTGCCACACCTCCCTAGCAAGATCTGTGCCAGCAAGCTCCATCTGAACAAGGCTCTGGCACATGCCTGTGGCTCCAGTTGCTTCAACGGGTTTTCCATTCTCATCTCAATCCAAAAATGTCAGTCTTTAGCACAGATGAACTGCAATTAACCAGCTAGGCCAGGTTCTGATTACCTTTTTAACTATTTGACCCAGTGACTGAAGAAAACATGAAATCTCCTTGGGCAGGAGAACATCTTGGAGAAGAAACAGAGGAGCCCCATCTCGAGCTGAATCTATCTCATGCTATGTTCTAAGAGAATCTACTCCTGCTGTAGCTCATGACAAATTTAAGCTGGGTACAGTAGCAGAATTAATGGTTGAATTTCAGTTGTTAAATGTGAAGGAAGCTGTAAATGTGTCATTTCCTGGATTAGATTCCTGGCTGGGACACATTGCTTAGGGGGAGGATCCCTGAAAAAGATAGCAATGAAACATGGAGAGGAACTCATCTCACCTAACTTTTAATGTCATTGTGAGCCAACCAACTTTTACTCCTGCTGTGGTGAGGGGAGTTTTTTGAAAAGACAACTATTTGAGATATGTATTCAGCCACACCTTGTAATTCTGTAGTGGTTTTGCTTTGTTAATTTGAGATTTTATGGTTAATGTATTAATGAGTGTGGTGGGTTTAGTGCTGTTAATTATTARTGTACTCATTTATTTTTGGTTGTGAGATAGGATTTGGAGAAAGGTAAAGTAGGTTTGAAACACTAAAAGGGTATAAAGGAAAGTTTATTAATAGTAACTAAAAGAAAGTAATAGGGATTCGAATAAAATACCTTTAGGATACTTCTCTTCCCCCCACAATCTTTTTTTTCCCAATGAGAATGTAAAGAAACAAAACCTAAAATTTCAGTCAGTTTACTACCTCTAAAATAGTCTTTTTTGTTAATGTTATGGAGACTTCTCTACAAGAAAACAGTTTTCTCGTGGTTCTGTCTATGAATAGCAACTGTCTGGAGAAATCTGCAATTGTGAAATTCCTCTCATTTTCTACAAGTTTTTCTCACAGTTGTGTTTATGGGCCATGTCCACTTGTGGGGTAGTGTTTTGAAGATGAGTTGTTTAAAGGCAAAAGTTCTCATTATTTACTTCTGAAATTATTTTCTTCTTAAGGGCACAAGATCTTTATTACTTTTTTCTCTTTCTCTGTTTAAACTTTTCATAGGATTACAGTTACTTTAACATTTGCTTACTTTAGTATGAAGGCCTTTGCTCAGTATCTACAATTTGAATACTTTCATTTCTATACCCTTATATGTTTTAGGGAAAAAGTCTTTTTTCATATCTTTACAAGAGGATTTCAGCCTAAAACCAAAGGCATCTCCTCATTTCTCCTATCCAGGATTGCTTCTTCATTGACTTTGGTGTCAATGTCAATGTTGTTGGTTGGACTCCATGATCTTTAAGGTCTCTTCCAACCTGGTCATTCTGTGAACTCCTTTACATTGTCTGCATTTTTGTTCCTTCTCTCACTCAGGGGAGGACTGAAGCATTGAAAGAGTTAATATTTTGTTCAGGGCTTGTAGATGATTATCTGACCCAGGCCAGGCTTGGTAGTTTGTGGTGGCAACTGCAGCCAGGGGGACTGATGGCCTCTCCTCTGCCCTGCCCGGTGGTTGTGGGTGAATATTTAATGGTGGTGGAATCTTGGCCGAGCCAGCCTGGCCCAGGGCAGCTCTAGGGGCTGGCAGGTCCAGCTTGGCCCTGCTCAGTAGCAGTTAGATGTCGGAAATGGCAGCCAGGCCCAACATCAGCCCTGCAGCTTCTCCTGCGCTACCCAAACACCACCTGGGGGAAGACACCCTGGGAAAAGGGTCCAGGCCCACAGCAAAAACCACCCAACCCTTGTTACCTCTATCAGCCAGAAAAGAAAGAAAAAAAATCCTGAGTTTCTTTCATCTTTAACATATGTTTTTTACAAAAACACGAACTTTTCAGGAGCTAAAAACTTTACATCACTTCCATGAATGCCTCCCATACAAAACCAGCACAAGTTCCTACTTCTCTTCCTGCACTATAAAGGGAACACAGGGAGACAAGCTCAGATATATCTGTATTTGATGCAGAAGTTAACATCTGACCTAGTAAACTGACATTTGGATTTTAGCTACTGTTCCACCCCAGACAGGCAGTGACTGGGAAGGAAGGCAACCCAAGAGCAGAGACATATGGTGAGAACCAGAAAGCCAGCCAGACTGCTGGAGCAGGCACCTGGCCTGCATATTTCTTCTAAGCCACCCTGGCTCAAACACCTTGTGTTTTATAAAACAAGTAAGTATTCATGTATTTTCACTCATTAGCAGCCATTTTTGCCCTGCCATTTCCTCAGGACAGAGTCACTCAAACCTTGTGCAGAACAACTAAGCCAATAAATGACTGCTATTTCTTTCTGAATGAACTTACCATTAATTCTGGTGGGAAGATTGGCTCCTGTGTGGGATCCAGTGGCTGGAACTCAGAAGAATTGAACAGGCTGGAGGAGGTCATTGTCTGTGACAGAGAAAATGCAAATGGCTAATGACTGAGGAGAAAGCTCTCCACATATAACCACAACTCATTCCTCTTTCAACTCAATTCCCTGTTACTATTTGCTAGAGCAAAACATGGCAAACACAGCAAAATGATGCCACCTGATCCAGCATTTAAGGTGCTCTAGTTATATTTTTCTAATTCCCCTGCATGTCTTGTCAGAACCCTCAACCCCGAACACACTAATACGTTTTAGTCAATCAAAAGTGACATCCCTTTCACATTGGCATGTTAAATCATGTCAAATATACCTTTTCTGAGATATGCTCTTCTGACCATAAAACAAATTAGTCTAAATTGCTTTGCATAGATACTGCTAAAATAAAAGCACCGGGCTTGAGCATACAACGAGCCAGATCTAAGACTTTAAAACATCAGAAATAAAGGAAAAAGTACTAAAAGTACTAGTTGAGAGGCACCTTACCACACTGTCCTCTTTTCCATTCATGCAGCAGCCTGGACCATTGGCTTTTCCTCCACAGCAGCCCCCATTCTGAAGAAAAAAGCACACTCCAGTTATTCTAAACATAGTCAGAACATGGCGACTTTTACAGAATATGGTCCTCCCCTTTTATCAATCCCCAGATTCCAGAAATTTGCAGTCACGTTTTTCATTAATAAACTGCTTGAAAGAAAGGACTCCAAGCAGTCTTAATTGTTGGAGTATTCCATGGAACACTGGATGCTTCCTAAAAACCAATCCACAGAAATTSCCTGGAAATTTCTGGTAATGAATTTCATTATATTCTCTGCTTCCTAAATTTATTTTATACTCACACTACGTTAAGCACCAATTCCATTCCTTCATTTGTTTTTTACCTAGACTGACACATACAATGTGATTAACTTTTTTCCCCTCCAGATATTGCAAAAGATTTCAATTATACAGTTTTGGAACAGAGAGGAAATTGCTTCATTCATCACTGGGTGGCAAAGTTTGAGAAATACCAGAGTGGGGAATTTAGACCTGTTTTCACAGAAAGATGTACCACTTCAGTGCACCAGAAGCTGGTAACACTTTGCTTACAGTTGTGCTATTTGACAGAAGGGTTGCTCCTTGCAGACTCAGAAGGAACATCACTGCTTTAAAACCCACATCCTGATGGCCATTCACACTCATTGGGACACACATTCCCAGCATTTTCCAAGAGACAGACAACAAAAACAGTTCAGAGAGTCCTGAGTATCTACATCACAGCAGAGCCAGAGAGGTGACTAACACATCAAAGCTCCAATGCTATATTGAAAATGGAGGTTATGGGTCTTAACATCCAGCTTACCATGGTATTTTCCTTCCCACTACGACAGCATCCAGTGCCATTGACAACTTTGCCACAGCAATTCATGTCCTGTGGGAACAAACACTGTTCTGAGAAAAAATGTGCAGATTCCAAGGAAATTAAGTAGGTTTGATCCCATTTTGAGAGAAATACCCAAAGCAGAAGGAAGGTGCCAGCCACACAGGTGTTTCTCTTGCCAATGGAAGGCAATATCCTGCAGTGTCATGCATGCCTACTGTGCTGATAAAACTCTTGTTCTGGTTTGGAACTACTCTGACCATTCAACAATTAGTTCTGGAGCTGTGAGCAGACACCCAGAGAAGGCTGAAAGCACRTACAATATAACACCAATACTCCACCACAGAGACCATCTGCCTTTGTTTTTCATCTGGCTACTATTAGTTTCATTTCTTGAAATGATCTTTTACTGGGAGAGGCGGGAAATAGCAGATGCCTGTTCACATTCCACCTCTAACCACAATTCTGCTGATCTCTATCAGAGGTCAACAGAAACCACTGTTTGTGCTATATGGAGTCCCTTGCTCTCCCTGGCATCTCCTTCTCATGTTTCCCAGTATGGAAATCAGATTGCCACAGATGGGATCCTTGTTCCAGTTATCTGAATCCTCTTCTGTTCTGCAATACCCTGTTAGAGATGAGAGGAGCAGAACTGCACAGAGAACTCAACTGTAGGAAGAGCCATGGCA
Organism: Cardinalis cardinalis; assembly: GCA_014549065.1. Taxonomy (NCBI): domain Eukaryota; kingdom Metazoa; phylum Chordata; class Aves; order Passeriformes; family Cardinalidae; genus Cardinalis; species Cardinalis cardinalis. Next base: position 2,732,380 of record JACDOX010000086.1, on the reverse strand, counting down.
GTGTTTTCTGTCTTATATCCCATTCTATTCTCCAGTCTCTCAGGTTCATAAAATCCTTCAGAAATTCCTCAAAGCCAGTTCCTGCCTTCACTAACCAAATGTCATATCTGTTAGTTTACTTTTTCATACCCTTACTTACACTCTTTTAAACCACATTTGGGGTTAGGTGCAACAGCCTTGCTTCCCACCACAAGTCCCAACACAACTCCACAACAGTGACCTCCCTCCACTGCAAAAACATGCCATTTTTCCTCTACTGCCTTTTAACCAATCTTTCATACCTACAGAGATCTTCCCTCTTGTCCCCTATTGTCTTTAAAAGCCTTTGGCAAGACACTATGGAAAGCCTGTTGGAAATCCAAGTAGGCTTTTATCAACTGGCTTTATCAAGCATTTGTAATGGATCTCACTCCTGCTTGTATTCACATTTGTTAAYGGCAGTTATGGATAATAAAATGAAATTAATGGGCATCACTGTAAATTCTTTCCTTTTGATATTTAATACCACGAGTGGCTGGCAATCACTGAAGGACATAATGATCTACTCCTCTTCACAGCCTCCAACACTCATTCAGGTACAAAGGGACTAGAGAAAATTCATGGCAAAGCTTCATACTGCACCCAAACCAGCAGAAGAATTCTGGGCAAGAGCTATAAAATAGCGATTTCAACTTCTTTCCAGAGCTTATCCTGCTCAAAAATGCAAATTCCTCCACACCATGTCCCTGCCAGTGCATTATACCTTCACAGGCTGTCCACACCAGGATCAGCTGCAAGCTGTATTATGCAGAGAGGGTGAGTTTTTCTGAGACTTATAGAAAAGAATTACAGAGTCTGATTACCTGTGATCCAAAAAGAGACCATCAGATGGATGTTATTTAGGTGTCCCCAGCAAGTGGAGAGAGTAAAATGTTTATCTGAATTATTAACACATGAATCACATAAACAGAGGTCAAGAGTTGGAGCATAGTTATTTCCTTCCTCCCCATTTGAGTTCATGGCATGTTCAGGAACAGAGAGAAAGACTACCAACTTTCCAGGTTTTTAAAAAACAGAATCTAAAGCCACTTACTTTAGCAAATGTCCTGTATCCTTCCAGAATGGGTCTGTAGCCTGTACACCGACACAAGTTCCCTGCATTGCCAGAGCAAAAGGATAAGGATTTAGTGTCATTTGGCTAAAAATTTATCTTCTTTTAAAACATTCTATTGTTTCTCACAAAAGCTTGTCAAATCTTGATACAGCTAATGAAAAAAATGGGAGGAGGAAAATTTCATTAGGAACCTTGCAACAACCCTGCCATTCCCTTTTGTTGAAATTTAAACTGAAATTCATTTAGAACAAATTCAATCCGTCTTATTCAGTATTCATTTATCTCAATTGTGTGAGTCTTATCAGTATACCAACTAGTCTGTCTCCTGAATTACACAGAGATTGCTTTCTCCTGCATCATCATTCCTCTCAGATCACTGCTGGAAGCACAGGGATGACTCTAACTTCAGTAACAACAGCAGCCTCTCACAGGATTTACACAGTTGGGTTCTGCCCCACTCAATCATTGCACGTTGCTGTCTTGGTCCTTGACTTGAGGACATGTTCTCTGTCACTTCTGCAGGCTGTTGTGACAGCAATGAATAAACAAGGACACTTTTATGCCCCTCAAGGACAGGCCACCTTTTGGGCTCCTAATCCCAGACTGAGGCCACTTGCCCCTGCTTACAAACTATGATGTTCACTTCATGGCACCTGGCTGGCCTCCAAGTGAAAAAGCTACTTCTTAACCTCACAACCACCAGCTCTTTTTAACAAAATACATTAAATAATGGTGCACCTCCACCCCACTGTAAATAAAGCAGAAGAGGTTGCACCCCTGCAGCGCTGTGAATATTACCTTGGAAAGCATCTTCAATGTCCTCCATGTGGGGCTCGGGGTTGTTCCGAAGCAATGTGTACATGGACATGACAATGCCTGGAGTGCAAAAGCCACATTGGGACCCATGACTCTTTGCTATTCTCTCCTGAGATAAAGTAAAAACCACAGTTAGCCCATAACGTCAAGGTGAATTCATTGTTGTGTTTGTTTCTATTACACTCCTGTTAAAAGCAAAACCCAGTATCCCAGAGGACCTAAGATTATCATCAGATGTTCTCTGGTCAATTAATCTATGGACAGCCTTCAAAGAGGAGAGCAGCTTGAAAAGTTTGCACCTAGGCTTTTATTGTATTTGTGGGGTGCCCTGTGGCAGGAAGGAATGGTGAATTTGACTCCATGTTCTTAGAAGGCTAATTTATTATTTTATGATACTGTATTATATTAAAGGATGCTATACTACACTATACTAAAGAACGCAGAAAGGACACTTACAGAAGGGTCAAAAGATAATAATGAAAACTTGTGACTCTCTCCAGAGTCCTGACACAGCTTGGCTGTGATTGGCCAGTGAGTGCAAATACATCAAAAACTAATGAAACAATCACCTGTTGGATAAGCAATCTCCAAAGACATTCCAAAGTGGCAAAACACAGGAGAAGCAAATGAGATAAGAATTGTTTTCCTTTTTCTGTGAGGCTTCTCAGCCTCCCAGGAGAAGAATCCTGGGCAAAGGGATTTTTCCAAGAAATATGACTGCCACAGGCTTTGAACTCAAAATGTGACTGAGGGCCACTAGAAGATTCCAAGGAGATCAGGAGTTCTTCAGATTTACCATGCTAGCAAGATTTGGGTTACCTGCCTAGACTTGACTTTGAATTTCAAAACTTAGCTGTCAGAATCTTGAGGTGGGAGGAGGGAAAAGAMGACAAAGGCTGCCATCCATTCATGCACATTGAGCTTATTTTTCACTTTGTTGTTCACTCCCTCGGATACTGGCAGAAGTCCTACCCCCTGTGCAAGCTGAGATGAATCACAGTTTACCTTAAGGGAGCAGGTCTCTGACAAAGAGAGGCAAGGCTGCATTGGAACACCTTGCTAGAAAAGCAAGGATGCACATCCCAGTCACTCCTACTCACCAAGAATATTTTGGGACTCCAGAAACATCACTGAACCAAAACTTACTTCACTACTGCAGGGAAGGTTCCTAACTATGCAAGATCAGAAACCAAAGTCATTTGTGGAAGGCCATAGGAGAGCCCAAACCTATCCCAGATTTCCTAGCTCCAGGTCATTAGATTGGCTTTCCTCACAACATCAGTCTTCCCAGACCAGGACGTGGACCAAACACAGCCATGCAAATGCAGCCCAAGGACAAAAGCACTGGCAATTCAGCCAGGATAGCATGAGTTACCCTGTTAGGGGCAGAACAGAACCCTAACATTGTCTCAGGAGTTTGGTTCTGTCACTTAGCCATTCCTGCAAGTATGGATTGCTCACGTGGAGGGTCAGCCCCATGGCTTTAGTGGAGGTCCCAGTGGGCTGGAACAGGTTTAATTAGCACCAGAAAACATGCATAGAGGATTTTCAAGTTACCAGTATTAATAGCTTACCTGGGCCGGGTGCAACCTGGATTTGGTGTTTCCTATGCCTTCAACAGTAGTGACAGCCACGTGATGCAGGGCACAGACAGGGAAGAGACAAGCATTGGCAGTGTGGTGGCTAAAACATTACATTAAGGTCATTTCATTTGACAGTGCTGCTCAGCAAAGGAAAAAAGGAAACAGGAGCAGTGAAGAGTACTCAGAAGCTACAGCAGTGAACGCAGCAGGAGCACTTAAGGAGATGTAATACAAGAATTAATTACAAATCAAGTCCTACAGCACCCAGTCATCCAAAATTCTAATAAATTTCTCTTGTATTTTGATCAGGCATACACCATAGGATTTCACCTAGATATAGCAACTGTAAACATTCCTGTTGCACATTAAGATACAGAACCCATATTAGTAATTTATAGGGGCAGACTGCAAATACCAAGAGGTTGTGCAGCTAGATGCATGCAAAGTTACATAAGAGACTGGAGTTTTGTTAGGTTTTTTTCCTTTTAGCTAGAAAGCTGTTTCTAGATGGTAAACATGGGGGGAAAGTCTAGACTGAAGGTAAAGGAGATTAATGCTGCCAAAACTCATATAAGAACTAGCTATTTTACCTCATTTCTATCAAGACCAGAATAATGACCCTAAAGATATCTTGTTCATGGCCATGCTATTAAGCAGAACCACTCAGAGGATCCAAGTTTTAGTATCTCCAAGCATTATTCCAAATATATTAAAAGATTCCAATGTTTTCCGTTCCCCACAGTAAAACTAAACTGAGGCCTACCTCACTGTCTCATCCTCCCTTTTCATTCCCCTTTGTTTTTATTCCATTGTTTCCCCTTTCAATTAATTGAAGTGGGAAGAGGAAGAAATTTTGTCTCAGGAAATAATTCTGAAAGTTACAATACAAGTAGAGAAAAAAGTTAACACCTTGCTGGCACAAAGAAATGAGATTATTGTCATAATACAATAACAATAAAGATTTTATCACAATAATCATTATATGGTTTGTCACAGGACAAATYAGAGTCAGTGCAGATATTGCAGGGCACAAAGAAATAGTTCCTTATAAATACTGTGCAATGCTTTAAGAAAATTACTTTCTTATCTTAGCCTTCTGAGCTTATGTTCTGAAAGTGAAAAATTTTGTTTTGGCAGAAACATTCATTATATAACTTWTTTTTTTTAATAGTACCATATCTGGTATGTCAGGAAGCTGGATCTGTCCCCATTTTATTTCTCTGCTGCAGAGTTCAGATTGCAAAGGATACATGATTTTCTTCCGGAAAGGATCATATTTGGATATCATAACAGTGCAAGCACCACATCCACCTTCTCCACAGCCTAGTTTGGTTCCACACAGGCCCACTGAGAGAACAGGAATTAAGGAAAACACGAAAAGAGTTGGCACAAACTTGCTCAAGCCATCAATCAAGGCTTAGCAACAAGTTCCTGCTGGAAGCAAATCACTCATTTCTTCTGCTAAATAATTTAACATAAGCAAAGTTTCAAAAGCTGGCATGTGACTTTAGAGATCAACACCCAAACCCCTCATAAGGACACAGCCCACACTCCAACACTCTCAGAAACAAACAAAAAAATATCCTCAACTGCAACAGTTCCCACTTTCCATGACTCAGAAAAGGAAATGACACAAGGGAGATAAAGCACTGGAAATTGCTGAGCAGGAGCTGCTCAGGCACGCAGCCACATCCCTGAGCCACACAGTGACATCCTCCTTCAGCACCTCTCAGTGGTGGGGCATGACTTCTTGCTGCACCTGCTGACACCTACCACCCAGAAGGCTCCCAGGAAGGGCAGCCACTCAGGGCTACAARTTACACAGTTTAGCACTGGCTGGGAGCTGCATTTGAACTGCTCACAAACTGCCTGCATCTCAAAAGTCATGGGCTGGCCACCCCCTTTCTGATGGCTTGCCAATTGATATAGGGACAAAACCAGCCATGCACACTCCCCCAGGAGCCTGGGTCCCATAAAATCATAGGAGGGAGACACTGAGAGCCAGAACTCATGGAGATGCACAGGACCCCTGCCCGGACACCTGGGAGATCATGGAGTGTATGGCCCAGCCTAAGCAGATTCCTCCACAGACTGCTGAGCTCATGGCCATGTTTAAAATCAGGAATTAAATCAAATGTTCTGCAAAGGGAGTTCAGGAGAGAATCCTTGAGTCACTTCTGCTTAGGTTCCTTCACTCACTAGAAGGCAATTAGACACTATTATTTGCAAAGAGAATTGGCCAATGTTGAGAGACTTTTGGGGGGTAACAATCAGCTGATTTCATTGGCAATGGACACTGAGTTGAGATAATCAGTGCCTTTCCCTGTACCACAGAGCCTTTGGAAAAGCAACAGACACTGTGATAGAGGGAACTCAATCTTGACTTTACTGCAAACAGTGTGGCACTGATTGTTTCTAGAGAATCATTTAGGTTGGAAAAAAAATCCTTAAGACCAAGAAGTCCGACCATAAACATAATGCTGCCAAGTCCACCACTAAACTACATCTTTGATACAAACCTAAGGCTGCCAAGTCCACAATGAAACCATGTCCTTAAAGCCACCATTGCTTTGCATAGAATCATGTGCCTGCTTGAGCAGAAATACAGCTTTTCCATGCCATCCAATGTTTCTCTTGACAACAGTGCTAACCTGCCTCAGTACAACATGTTTCTCAAAGTATTTGTCTGACCCTAACAAGAATGCTCATATAGAAGATCAGCAGATTTTGAAGGGCTCAGATTCTCTCTTTACAAAGCTATTTGCATTAGTTATCTACAAGCTTAGACATCAAAGTTCTGGCAGTAAGACAGGCACACCTAGGCACAAGAGTAACACCACTTACACTTCCTCCTGACCTTTATCCATCCAGGGTATACTCAGATAAACAGTATACTCAGTATACTCAGATAACAGCTGATAGTTCTGCTGGAAACCTCTAAGAGTGTGATTCACGTCCCTGTACTACTTCCTTCAGCTCCCAGACAAATGGAACACAGCAGCATGGTATGGATACACCAACACAGCTGTGAACAGTTTGGCAGACATACGCACCCAGCTGGCCAGACAAAAACTCAGAAAATATGGAATGACACCACCTATGGAAGCAGACCTGGTGCAGCCAGCCTGATCATCACAGTAATAGCTACTGAGCTCCTGCAGCTGCTCTGACTCACGGGTTGACCAGTTTCAAGCAGGGGTGAAATGTGACTGCTTGGATCTGCTCATGTAAACACGCCCATGGTGCACGGGGGGAATCCCTGCCTCTGAGCCTGCCTCCCTGAGCCATCTGATAAACAGCACAGGGTTATCAAGTTATGGGATATTAGCTAGCCAATATGATGTTTTGGCCAGAAAATTCTTTATTCTTTGTGTGGAACAAACTTACATTTTCTTCAATTTTATTGCCATCTCATTGTTGCTTCCTTTCCATCATATTATAATTCCGTGAAATTACAAGTTTTTCCTTAAAGTATTAATAAATCATTTAAAGTAAATAATTTAAAATTTGTTATTGTTTGAGCCTGGAATAGCAGCTGTAATCTTTGCTAGCAAGAAATACCAGACAATGCAAAGCACTCCCTCTTATACTCTGTGCAAAATCTCTGCCCAGTACTAAAGTGACAGAACAGTAAACAATTATGAAATGCTGTAGGCATTTAAAGCATCCTGCAGTTTTTTTTTGGCACTGGATACATTTTCTCCGTAGATAAGTTAGCAGGGTTGTTTCTGGATCCACATCTTTCTCCACCACCTGCAAGAAAGGAAAGATATTGATAAACACAAAAGGTTTTACAACACAGATAAGTTAGTTGCAAGGGGAAAGTTTGGTCTTTCTGCAACTTCTTTTCCAAAGCAGGACGCAAAAATCAAAGATTATTTCAGCAATGTTGGTCTTGTGACCAGACATAAGGTTCCCTTGAATTTATTGTGTCAGAGGGAAGTATATGTATTACATACATCTGAGTTTTTCAGTCATGACACACTGAGGCAAATCTAAAAAACCCTTCATCCAAAATGGCAAACAGACTTAGTGAGAGAAAAAGACTTAGTGAGAAAAGAAAGAACTGTGTTTTGTACTAAAATCTTGGGTTCCTGACACATCCCAAAGGGTGTCTCATCTTTATCAACCCTGAATAACTGAACTTTGTCCTTTCTTTTACTGTTGGAAGAGAGAGAAAATGAGCAGATAAACAGAAAGATGACTGAAAGAGCACCAGTAACAGGTTTTGCAGAGAAAAAACCCCAACAGTGGAAAATGTAATGTGACAACACAGGTGGAGCAGGATGGACAGCAAGTACCAATCCTCTGAAGTTTCTCTTTCTTCCCTTGTAACATTAAATCAATCAGTATTACAGTAGTAGCCATCCTAAATGTGGGAAAACAAAATGCTAAGAAAAGAACAATTTTTGCTGCATATTTTGAGTCACCTCCATCCTATTAATAAACCATACTATGAGAAGTTATCCATTAGACATAAAACATTTTACTTTAACCTCTGCCCAGAAGTCAGAAACCAAAGTTGTGCCCTTTTCACAGGGCTTGTCTTCCCCTTTTGCTGTTATTAATAAAGGGTCAAGAAACTTCCAAACTCACTGTGTGCCAGAACATAATCATGTTCTTGGCTCTTATTTTATGCAAGTCCTAAGTACAATAGCTACAGTTTATTTAAATTAATCACTCCCAGTTTGAAGGGCAAATTGAAACAGGGGTTATTTGTTCAAGTATTTTTTTAACTTTCTTTTCTCACTGAGAAGAAACCTTGACAACCTCTGTCCTGCTCCAGTTTTATGCCTTTGACACGTGACACAGTTATCCTAAAGAGACAAGGTTCATACTTCCTGTTTGAGTTCACTCTTTTAGAATAAACTGATAAAATTGCTGCTACAAAACACAACTGGTCACTTCTTGCACATCTCATTCCTTCACTGGGGACGATCTACAGGAAAAAGAGTCCATTCTAGTTTGGAATGTCAAATTGCAGATCGTGCAGCACTCATTGCTGCTATTCAGAGCAGAGTGCCCCTGTTCCCTCACCTCCTGGACACGTGAAAACAAATAAAAGCATGCAGTGGCTCTTCCATGACCATCTGGTTCAGAGTAAGCACATACATCGCCCTCTGCAGCACCCTGCCAAACAGATACGAGAAGGGAATTACAAACATCCCCGTGATTGTGAGAGGACAAATGGCCTTCCAGAGCCATTCCACAGGCAAAGAGCCAGCCCCAGCAACTCCCACTGTCACACTGAGCTTCTTCCTCGTGCCTGTGCCACTGGCCATTGCAAACCCTTCCAAAGCAGCTTCCAGAGAAGAAACCTTAGAGCAGCTAAAGACTATTCTGTGCTTATATCAAAGAAAACTTCTCAAGAGGTGCTTGGTTATGTACTCAAACCAAGCAATTAAAAGTTTGGCCCATTGGCTTCTTTTCAGGAACCAGGAACTAAAAGACAGGCCTAGTCCTTAATTTTTCGTTTAACAGCTCATCTCCTTGTACTTTTAGTGATGTAAGAATGTGTGAAGCCCCAAAGCCAATGCTTTGCTCAACTTTCTCAGGAAGTGTCTCCCACCATGTCCCAGATAATCCACAGCCTTACTCTGTTCCAGCCAACAGCCCTGGATTGCTGCTTCAGCCACTTCAAACTACTCCAGTGGAGCTGTGTATCTGCAATCCTGGCAGAGACTAAGAATCTGAGGGAGATATGGGTAAGAGTTTGGAGAACATTCTGGATTAACACAAATCTCACACATCAGAGATCAAGGAATCATTTCTCTTCACTTCAGATTCCTGGTGGGAGGATGCTTGCTGATGAGTCTCTCTTGCTGGGCACAGAGTAAGAATTTTTTGCTGTTCTTGCCTTTTGCTCACTGTTGTTGATGCTGGCTTGTTCTCCAGCATATCATTCCTCCAGTGGTTTGTTGCAATCTCCTGCTGTGATTTGTTCTTAAAATATTTTAAAACCCTGTGGGTGGGGATAGCACATCTTGTCTGATGCCCAGTACAATATAATTCACAGCTCAATACCACAGCTTCTGCTCACCTCCCCCAGTGTCCTTGTACAGAAAGAAACTGAATTCCATCCGTTGCCTTTTGTGGTTGTAGGATCAGACAACTTAGATACTGCAGTTAAAGAAAAGTTCCCTTTTGGTAAGTTTTTACTGTTTGGCAATTTGTTTTATTTCAGTTTTTTAAATCAAATGTCATGTTGCAGGTGTATCAGATTGACAGCCATATTTTGACAATTTTATACTGGATTTACTGCATTTGGCAGCTTAATTATTAATCGAATGCAGAAAGAAACATGGTTGAAAATGTTAGGATGGCACAGACAGTCAAACGACTCTCAACAAATTTACTCTGTACTGCTGTGTTTGTACTACACAGTCTGTTTGCCTACTGATTCTAGGTATTTTAAATACTCAGATCCACCTCAGCAGGGAGCCTAGCCTGGCCCTGAAGGTTTTTGTGCTTTAAGTACCACACAGAGCAGGTTCTGAAGCAGTTCTTCACACCTTTAGAGTGCATGGACTAGTCCAGAAAAATTTTGAGCTCACTTCCCCATAATTTTATGTACAAAACTTCAATCTCAATATTTTGTTTTTCAACTTCTCTACCTGCCTCTCACTAATTCAGACAACTTTGCCTTTACAACACAAAGCATCATTTTTAAATCATTATTCCCAGAAAGTTAGAGGTTTTTCAGTTTAAGGGAACAGTAGTTGAACAAGGTAAATAGAGGAAGAGAAGGAAAGTGAAAAACTGTCCCATTTTACCAAACAATGTGCTAAACTTTCCATCAGTTGGGGTCTATAAGTGAGAAGCAGGTGCTTTCCTGAAGGACAAGATTCCATTCAATCACTAATCCCTGGTCACTGATTAAGTTTCAAAAAGAGAAAGTGAAAGGTTTTAACCAGATTGCCACACAGCAAGTCAGACCAGTCACACGTAAAGGTCCCCTAGGACCTTAAGATCTGTCAAGGTGTTATTCCTGAAGACAATGGGAGATTACAAATTCATTTATTAGGAAAAAGGATTAGAACACAGATGAACAAACTGAATATAACCACACAACATAAATTTGCTACTGGTCATGAGAACACTTTGTTCTGCTTTAAACCAGCACACTGAAAGCTCCTAAGTCTCTGTTTATATAGAATCCAGAGGTTCACAAAGCTCAGAAAAATCCTGTATTTTAGCTGGTCCCATCAGCAATCAAATACCCACAGACTTTGGAAGTGGTAAGAGGTCTAATGTGGCTTCCAGCATAGATCCTCCCTTAGCATTCAGAATAGAAATATTGACTCCATGTGTTTAAACTAAAACTATACACTACATATGCATGAGACAGACTTGTCAGCCAAGAGAGAAAAACTGTCTCTATTAGCTTGAAATTGAACATCCTGATTTGCATTCTAGTCTAGGCAGACTATTAAGGTAACTTTGAGTTAGTAGTGTGCCAAGCTAYATGCCCAGTGAAATAAACAGTTCTGAATGTAAAGTATGCTCAGCTGCTCCAGGGAGACTTTTCCTTGACAACAGTGCAGACTGGGCTAATGTGAGAGAGAAGAAATTGCTGCCATCCATGTCCCTGTCTCACAAACCACCTCTTGGCACATGGTTTTGTACAGTGACAGGATGTCAGCAGCCCATTTGCAGCGTCAAGCTGTCATGAATTCACAGAGCAGGAACCTTTCCCACTGGCCGTGCTACCACACTCTTTGCAGTGAATCAACTGGAATATTTAGTCAGGATCCCAGATGGATACAGCCATATCCTAACTTGGAATCACAGAATATACTGACTTGGAAGAGACCCACTAAAACCAAAGCTCAGCTCCTGAGCCTGCACAGAACATGCCAAGAATCCCAACAGGTGCCTGAGAGCATTGTCCAAATACTTCCTGAAATCTGTCAGCCTTGATGCTGCAACTGCTACTCTGGGGAGGCTGTCCAGTGCCCAACCACCCTCTGGGGGAAAAACCTTTCCATAACCTCCCCTGATGGATGCTGTTCCCTCAGGCCCTGCCACTGGTCACCATTGAGAAGATATTAATGCCTGCCTCTCCACTTGCCCTCTTCCTAGCTGCTGTTCCAGCAGAATTGCACTTCCAGGCACTTCCCACCACTCCTTCCATCACATCACCTTTCATGTGCAGCAATGTCCCAACTAACTCCACCTACACTGCCACAGATCAGACTGCCGCATGAGTCCAATTCTCTCTCTTAAGCCTGCATTTGGTAGCGTTGTAACTTGAGCCACTTTAGCAACACACACAAAGAAAGGAATAGAAAAAAAAAAGCCACTGGAGGCTCTGGGTGCAGCAGGTGAAACCTGCTCCTTTACTAGAACTGCTTGCTCCATGGGGCAGGGAGAAAGGATGCTAAGAGAGCTTTGACATTGAAATAAGTTGGTACCATTGGTAATATTAATCATCCCTTGGTGTTTGTTGGGGTTTTTTTTCCAGCCAAGCTGCCAAGATCACACTGTGATAAACCCCCTTACACATGCACACAGGCTTTTGTAAACAAGAACAGCAGTTCCATAAAAATTGCTGAAATGCAACAAGGCCAGTGTCACTCACAGGAGGTTTATTACCTGCAGGACACAGCAAGGACAGGCAGAAGATCCAAAATAAACAGGTTGTTTTCTGCTGATGGCCTCCAGGGCCTAGGCTGCCATTTCTCCCCTTCTCTGCCTCACCCCACATGTATAAAATAAAGTCCCACAAGGCCAGCTCTGAACTTTTGCTAAGACATGAAAATGTCTGTTAGTCAAAAGTTTTCTCCAGGAAGAGCTTCTCGAACGATTTACACAGAGCAGTGCTCTTGTAATAACTGAGCACCAGCCAGTGCTAAGCACCACTCGCAACTGCATGCAGGAATTTGTTTACAAACTCTTTATACCTACCATGAGAGGCCTATTGGTTTTGAACCTCAGCTTATCTGGCACCAGAATTACAATTCTCTCTGATTAGGGCATACCAGAAAAAACATTAAAAAAAACCCAACAAGACAGATACTTGGCTTCTATCAGGGTCTGGATTGCCCAACACATTTGTAGCAACCTCCTAATGCAAGAACTAAAAAGCTCCAAGTTCACCCTCTACAATCTGAGGTTCATAAAGGAGGCATCTCATAAAAACTTCATAGAGCAAGAAGACAACAAGTTAATGGTGTGCCACCTGTTCCTACCATAGCAGAATTCACCAGAGAAAATTCACAGACCATCCTATGCCACAATTTCAATTACTAGACTCAATTAGCTAGTTAAAATTAATTCGGAGTTTCAAGTTTTCATGTCTTTCTAGAAACAATGAAGGGCTGATATGTCAATTAACACCTATGAACCACTACTCATCTGTGTGAGCAAAGCTTAAGTTGTCATACTTCTCTATAAAACTGCAGAACCAAGCCTGGGCTCTACATCAGCATTCTATTTAACAACTCTATGACTAACTTTTACTGCACACTAGATAAAATTTGTTCTTCAGTAAACTGTTAATATATCAATAAAACAAAACATCCATATCAAATCCACTAGTACCTCAGAAAGATCTAATTCCAATCCAGTTCGGGATAAAAATTCATAACTAAAACCCCTAATTGTAGCTACACTCTCATCCACATTAAACAAGCATGAAAAAGCAAAAAACCAAAATAGATAGTAATCCTGTGCTAGTCTGTAAGGCAGGGCACAGAGCTTTTTAACCAACTGAGAGTATTTTGTGATCCCTCAAGGGATTAAAAATTAATTATCCAGCCCTAACCCAGTATAACACCTGATTTACACCCATAAGCAGTGCTCAGGGAAGGTTTGCAATCTCCTGGCTCCACACCAATGGATAAACAACCCTGGCCCTTCCCAGCAGAAAGCTGCTTTGGCACGAGCTCCCTTGCCCAAGTGTCTGGGCAAGGGGAAGGTGGGGAAGGCAGCACTGAGCTGAGCTCAGAAACAGAATTAACTTAGTAGCTGGTCCAAGAGTCAGCTTTGACTTTTGCAACAAGCCTTTGAAGAGGCATTGCTAGCCAGGCAAAGTCCAAACTGAGGAAAGGGAGTTCTAGGACAAGCTGTTCAAATGTGTCCATCACGTGCAGTGAGCAGCCCAGCCTCCTGTGAGGCACAGTCACTCCTCAGGTTATTGCCAGGAATCAGTATCAGTTAATGGGCTTTCATTCTGAGGAGCTTTCTAGCTTCTTAAATGGAAATGGAATAAACATTTTTCTAAATGCCTTTCAAAAACCAGATGTTAGAATTATTTATTGATRAGTTACATATGGATGTTTCCATTTGAGTTGAATTTTCCAGATCYGTTGTAAATACTGAAATTATTTCTAGCAGAAATGCCTGTATTCAGCAGTGCACACTTATTTAAAAGTAGTTAYGTCAGAATTGTTGTAAATTATTGCCAACAAATCAAAAATGTAAAAGGAATATTATGTAACTGTGTTACCCTTTGAACAATTCACAAGGTAAACTCAAAGAAGAGAAAAAGCCATTTAGCAAAGCAATATGTAGTCTTCACAGTTTAATACTTAAAAGTCATGGAATGACTTTTAATACATGACTTAAAAGTCATGTATTCTTATCAGAAAACTTAAGAGGAGGAAAACGATGGCTAGAAAAACTAAGTGATCAAGCCACAATCCAGGAGCAAGCTGGACAGAAAGCTGGAATCCTCCTTACCTTTTTACCATTCACAAAGAAAACAAGTTCATCCCCTGCCTGGTTGGGAGCCATCCTGCACACCTTCCCAGCCTCACTCCAACAGGGTCACAGAGCAGCCCCACTCCCCAGAGCAGGGTGAGCACCAGCCTCACCACAGGTGACCCGAGTCTGCCTCCACAACGTTTGACTTGATTTTTACACCGTTGCCCTGCGAGAGCCCATATTATATAAGAGGCAATGGAGAGGCGTGCCAGCTGCCTGTGGTTGGTGCTCCTGCAGCCCTAATGACAGCAGAGGAGCTGGAACCAGCAGAGTGACCCGCCCCCTTTTATATAGCMGAGGATCACAATGCAGCTGCATTCCCTTCAGATGATCCTGCCAGGCTTGGGGCACTGCTGGGTGCCACTAGCAAGGGATTCACGGGGTTTTGCAATGCAATGCAAACTTCAGGGGAGGGAGGGAGGGGGCGTTCTCCCAGCTATCCCTCACCAAATATTGACAAGAAAAAGCTGCTTCCCTTGTTCTGTGCACAGCCATCCACCTGGCATTCACCACACAGAGCTCTTTAATGACAGCACCTGCTTATTTAAAAACTCCTTGATATGTGCACATCTGCTGCTAGACTTTCACCATTTTTCCTTGCAGTTTTAAAGCTGCAGTACCCTCTACCTGGGAGGACATAATTTAAACAGGTATGTATTTGTTCACATAAAAGCAGTTCTAGAGAGCTGGCACTCTGATCCAGTACCTCTTTTGAGGTGCTGGGCTAAAACCATAATGTTTACACTGGGCCCTTAAAGCATTTAGTCCTACCTGCTTTGGCTTAGTCCTCACATCCTGGCTCCTGGGTGCATGTTGTCAGTGAAATACAGAGGAAAACCAAGGATTTTTTGTCTTCCATTTCCCTGGTGGTGGTTTCTTCTGGTTTCTCCATTACACAACCACATATTTTGCATGAAGCCCTTCCTGTTTATTTCTTCCAAAGCTGTTGGCAGAATAATCCACGTGATGGCAGAATCCATATGACAGGCATTGGTTCAATGAGCAAGATATCTAAACAGCCACTTCCAGTCTAAAATTCCACCACAAAGCAGCACAGTTCCAAAGTCTGATGGAAGTTTCCTAGTACTGTACCTTATCCTGTCTGCTCCATTCTGATTCTTGTGATTTTGCTTTCCTTCTTCAGTTTCAGTTATTCTTTATTAGGTTTTTTAATTATTTATTTTAAATACCTAGGAAAGCACTAGATCAAAGTCTTCTTCTCAGGAACCTCTCTGAATATTTAATGATAACAAAGCCTAATTAAATTACAATTTTCAGTAAGTCCTTCAGTATTACAGAAACATTTCACAGTGAACACAATTCCTACATTATTTTTACCAGCTTTTATCATCTGTTTCATCTATTCTGTTTCCCAGTCTATACCCTAGAAAAGCTATTTCATAACTAGTGTCAAACACTATTTCAGCTTCCTTCATAGGCATTTCAGTTTGTTGAAATTAGAGTTCACAGCAAATTTGTGCTTAAAACCAGCTGCCTTAATCTATGTTTTCAGTGAAGTTGTGCATAGCTGAACCAGTGCTGACACCTATTGTCTGGCACCTCCCACTCTGCAATATCAGAGCACTAGAAAAAACCCTTTTCTCCAGGTAATCTTAAGCTCTGTTGCTTGGTGTTTCTGTGCAAAATTTACACAAGCGCTACCCGCACGTAGCAAGCTTCAATCTCAAAATTAGTGTACACAAGATTACTACTCATTAATAGTTTTGTAATGTTTCAAATAACAATTGTTACTCATAACCACAAGTAACGTGTTATTACAGCAACCTTAAAGCAACTAGCCATTACAGCATTAACACCAAAATCAAAACTTGTTTAGTTTCCTAATCTGTGTTTTCCATAATGCATGATACAGTTCTTAGGTTTGAAGAACATTTCCAATCACATCATCACTTTTTAAAGGAAGCCCATACTCAAATTTCCACCTAGCCTTGGTGATAACATTATAGGTAAACTATTGCTTTCTGCTAAGCCAGTAAACAGCACCTTATGCTATTCCATCACAGGAATTTGATCCATCAACCTACTATATACCCAAGACAAAACTAAAAGGTAAATACAGCCATAATCATGATCTCTATTTATAGATTACATGGTAATTTAAAACTTCAAACCTCATCTCAGAGTGATTGACATGAGCACAGCACCAAATTCACTCATTCTCTCATCACCCTGATGGGATAGTCTATTACTATACCCATTTCAAAGGCAGAGAACCAAGACATACAGAACAGGAATTTTCCTAATGCTCTAAATTACTCTGGAGCATGAGAGTGTGTGCTGTTGAAATCTCTTGACCGTTTCTTGAAATCCCACGTGCTCTGAAACAGAACAGAGGATTACGAGAAATCAGAGAAAAGAAAGTGAAAGCTAAAAAAAAGCCAACTCACAAAATCCTCAATCCTCAACACAGAACTTCCTTACGTGAGCTAAAAGAGAAAAGTTTCCTCAATCAAACAAAAATTAGTTATTAGACAAAGTACTCTGACTTACCAGTCAGATAAAGTCTAGCAGGTTTCCCATTTTAGAAATCATCCATTTGCCCATGAATAACTCTGAGATGAGAATGTTTTAGAAGTTCAAAATTGCTTGCAGTCTCATTCACTCACTGAAGAGCTTGCAAAGCAGTTGATATTAGTCAAGAATTTTTTTTTTTAAAGCAGCTGACTTTCCTCATTCTGACTGCTTAATCCTGCAGACCTGGCTGTTGCAATCACAACAACAATAATAATAATCATCTGTTCTGCAGATGATCACACATGTACTTCAATAAATACAGTGAAATTTATGGAAACACTATTCCAGGAGTTAACTGCCAGAATCAGGTAAATGGATGAAAGAACAACAAGGAAACAATGACAGGAGTAATAAAGGAGGAGATTTAAAACAAACAGCAGTGAGAAGATGTGTTGCTCTGTTCTCAGGTTCCTCTTTTACAGGAAAGAAGAAACAGGTGACTCTGAAGAGAATTCTATCAAGGGATTTATGAGGAGCAATTTTAAAAGCAAATACAAAAGAGAACAGAGTCCCAAGTCAATGCTTTAATGCAGTAACCCCTGTATCAGGCTTCTAGTGTCTGCACACTCACTCTGTGTGCCCACTGCCCCTCTGGAGCCACTGTTGCTAAACCATTTTGGACAGCATCTTCCCCCTGAAGCGAAAACAACCTGTTTGCTTTAGTCCTGGTGATGCCTCTTCTGTTGGCTCACATATCCTTTGTGGGAACACACACACTGGACTCTCTTCAGGGATCTCAAGAGGTCTCCACCTGCTGTTATCAGGGTCAGCCACGGGGGCATACAAGGTTAATTAGAGCTGTGCAAGCCATCTCTTACTTAAAAATCCCTTTTTAGAGCCTCAGCTATTGGTGGTTGTGGTTTTTGTTCTGTGTTCTCTATGTGAGTTTTAAAAACTCCAAACATCATAGAGGAATGGTTATAAATTGAGGGTAAAG
Source organism: Cardinalis cardinalis (assembly GCA_014549065.1). Classification (NCBI taxonomy): domain Eukaryota; kingdom Metazoa; phylum Chordata; class Aves; order Passeriformes; family Cardinalidae; genus Cardinalis; species Cardinalis cardinalis. The sequence goes on along the minus strand of JACDOX010000086.1, from coordinate 2,714,709 downwards.
ACAGAGTGTGTGATGTGAGGATATTTGTTCTTCTCTTTGGCATCACCTATCAGCCACTGGTGAAGACAGGTTCCTGAAAGAAGTGGCATTTTATCTTACTGGATAGGGACATTCAGTCTTTACTGCCAAAGTCTCCAAAAAGAGCTCAAAGAAACAAAACCATTGGGGATCCTAATACAGACAGTAAACTTAATACCCTACAATAACAAAACACTCCAAAAAACCCCAACAAAACAAACCCCCCAAAAAATAGCTCCAAATAAAATTGCCATATGAGTATGAAAGTAAGGTACTGCACGTTTTTTCAAAGGCATTTCTCAGAAATTAAAAAAAAAGTAATTCTGTTCATGCACTTTCCTGTGAGGGGTCTAAATTCCTTCATAGTTACAGACAGACATTTGAGAAAGATCATCGTTACAAAGCAAATATAAATTTGATTTCCCCATTGAGATTTGTGAGTGGATACTAGCTCATTATTCATGAATCACTAATCATTCAGTGTTCAGCTTCTAATTGTACAAATATTGTCTAATTATCCAGATTTATTGCATGAATGATGATCTCTTCACCTGCTTTTGAAGATGGGTGGAGTTTAATTATAGCTCTTTTCTTTGTCCTACCACCTGTCTTCCTATGAGAGCAAGAAATGAGCAAGGTTAGCCAATGCAGCCTTCTGTTGAGGAGTCCTGGTTGTCACTATTCATCACAATAATTAGCAGAGCATGACTGATTTCAATTCATTCCATGTTACTTCCATTGCCTATTTCCAGCGGGCCAAACAAAGGATGTTTCAGATATCTGACCTGAAAAGCAACTTCTTTTCAAGCAGGCTTGTTAATGTGAGTTCCTTGTCTCCAGCAGCACCAAACTTGACACCTATCAGTTGTTGTTCACCTGCTTCCAGGTACCAAGTGAGAGACACTTCCTTTACCTGTCCTGATAATCTAACTCAATAAAATCATACCTTCTTCATCTTTCTTTGCTTTAATCTGTTGGCATTTTAGGAGCATCTTTTGTATTTAAACATTAGATCTCTGTCCCAGAAGGAGGCAGAGTTCACCTGCAGAGACTGCCTGTTGCCCCTGTCACAGGAGGAAGCATTATCTCCCATGGGTGTTCCAAGGAAGAAAGGGCAGGGAAGCAGCTGCAAGAACACCACCAGGCTCTTCATTCTTCTGAACAGCTGCTAAAGCACTGTCTCTCTGGCATCTAATAATCCCATTATATTCCAACATCCCTGCACAGGTAAGTAGGAGCTTCTGGGCCAGATTAACAAAGTGAAAACTAGCTCCCATACCATACCCATSCATGGCTAACTTTCCACTGCTTTTCTTCACAGAAGAGAGTCTCTACACAAAAGAGTGCCTTGCTTGTCTTGTTCTGCCCCTGAGAAGGTATGAATTAGTTTTGTTTGGGAGATGGTAATTCCTAGTTTTCTCTTGTCTATACACTGGATGCAGTGTAGCATGGGGCTCTTTGTCAAAATTCTGATACCAGCCACATGGAATAAATTTCTATTTCCTATACTGTGCTGAACCTGCTTGGGCATCTGCACAAATCCTCTGTCTGCTCTGTGTATCTCACTGGTAATTCTTTTCTCATTTCAGAATGCATTATTTTAATGGGCAATTCATTTGAAAAGCAAGAAATCCTCCACAGCTGCTTCTGCTAACAAAGAACCAAAAWGGTTTTCCTGAATCAACTAAACATTTGACTGCTCTACCTAGGAGGGATTTGTAGGCCAAAAGCTTGTAAGCATCCCCTAACTATGTAAGTCTGCCTAAGAAAAGGCTGCCTCTCTCCACAGACCCTGCCTAAACAGAGACCTGCACTTAGTACCTTGTACTGTGATTTCCTTCTAGTTCCCATCATTAACACAGCCTGCCTAGACTGGACAAGCATGGCAAGGCAATCCCACAGAGACTGTCAGAAGAGTTTTGTTATTACCAAAGTGCAGGAGAGCAGATGCTATCACTAAAACAGGCCAGTTGTCTCAAACTGCAGCCATCATGGTCAGCTGGTATCCCCCCGACTCTCTTGATTTCTCTTCAAAACAAATTCATTCTAAATAATTTTCCACTAAGCAATAGTAACAGACCATAAACATCAAGCAGGAAACAAAAAGACAGTTCTGGCTCAAGAGCAGTTGCTATAAACCCAGCATGCATCATTTAAGGTGAAAATTAGAAATTCCATACCCATTACAGCAGTAACATGGAGGAACGCCCTTCCAAGAGAAGCAGTGCATGAAAAAGAAGATGAACTGCTTAAAAACTGAAAACTGAAGAGCCCACAAAGTGGAGAATATCTTAAGCACATATTGCAGAAGTTGAAACAAATTACTTCAAGTCCTGTGTTTCTCCTCCAATCCTGCCTAGTGTCCACAAGACAGATTTTCTCAAGTCGTGTTCCTCATATCCTACAGTCTCAACTTGAAGTAAAAGAGCCTTCTTAGTGTCAAATTTAGTTTATTAAGAGCACACAGGGAAGCAAGCTGTTTGTAGAAAGGCTGTAATGATGTACATCTAAAATGTGTCTTTGAATCCCTGGCTACTCAGAAGATATATTTTTAATTGCCTGGATTATTTTCAAACTGAAGTACCTCAGTCAGACTTTTTTTCAGCAATATGCCCAAGTATGAACATTTAAGGGCACTAAATAGAAGTCCTATACCATAATTCCTGAAGCTTTCCAATTCATTAAGAACAAGTTACTTCCACTTTTCAATAATTCTATTGGACAACAGTTAAAAGAGAGATTAATACATTAGTGCCCTTGTGCTTCTTCAAATGCTTGCATGATGAATGTGCAGATCTCATATTTCTGATCCTTCGCCCTTTATACCACCTGATGACAGATACCACAAAGTTCTCATCTACCTTCTGAATTGCAATGCCTTCCTTTTCTAATAAAAAACCCTTCCCCCACTGTCATTTTATATCCAATATTATTATTATATATGAGAACAAAAGGTAGAGCTGATAGTTTTCATGAGTTGGCAGGAGGCTACTTTGCATCATTCAAGTAGTCACTGTAAGGTTTTGATATTTACTGACAAAATAATTATAGGCTGATGCAATAAAATAGCCAGCATGACTAATGAAGACACCTCACCAGAGTACAGATATACCYGTGCTTCTCAGAGAATGCTGATGATGTATCTTGATGTAAACATGATTAATAACCTTGTTAAAGTAAGATGACAAGACGCACTTTAACCAAACAGCTTAGAAAAATACTTGAGAAAAATGGTGAAAGTGTAAGATAAAGATGTGTGTATGCAGAAATTCTCAAATTTTCTTTTCCCAGGCCAAGGGAAGGTYGGGACTGCAGAAATTGATAATGGACTGTTAGTTGTTTCCTGCTATGTTATCCCCATTGATAGCAATACAGGAATGCCCAATCACACCTGTCTGGCTTCTGCTGAATAAACCTGTGATTTCTTTGCAATGGTTTTTCAGTGATCCTTCCAGGAGATAAATCAGCTCTAGAAGAGCAACTCAAGTTAAGTGGTTAAAGGAGCCAACACTACTCACTTTGTTAAAGACAGCACAAAACCAAAAGGTTTTATTCCCTTGAACAAAGTATAAGCTATTCCATATAAACAAAAACATAGTGGAGTGGAGTTCAGAACTTCAAATCCATCTCCCCTTGAAGACCATAATGGTTCCAATCCTAATTGGATTACACACATAAAAGCATTTCTGTCCCAGAGAAGCTGCACAGTGGTCCTAAAATATAATTTGGTTTATCACCACAATAGAACACTGGAGATACAAGGGAGATAATTTAATTTCTGTGTCATAAAGCTTATGATCTACAACAAAAGCTTCAGAGAAAAAAAGAGGGCTAAAATAGCCCAGAGGAAAGACCTATTTCTATTCTCACAATTTTTATGGTGGTAATTACTGCAGCAGATAATAGCTTTTAGAAGGGACTAGTGTAGAGCCTCTAACATTCAACATCCTGCACATTCTATGTCTTACAGAATGTTAAGCAAAATGACGCAAACAGTAGCCAGCAGTGAGAGCTAAAATATCACAAGTAAAACTGTCAGGATTCCAGCATCAACACCAAATGCCCACATCCTGAGGAATTTCAATGGTCATCTGAAATATCCTCTTTTTTCCATCATCATATCATCCCATATCACAGCTGTGCACAGCAGAAAAGTCAGATCCTTATTTTAGTGAATTGATCTGCTACTCTGGTCAGCAAATATTTGTTCCTAGTATTTACTTGTTCTGATTTAATCTCCTTAATTCAGAAAGTTATTGCTGTCAGCCACATTTACAGTGATGGTGAACAAAGAGGAGCAAGGCCCCAGTCTGTTATTCCCTCCTCTGCCACTTCCCTTGCAGACAGAGGAGCTGCRGATGAGGGGAAGAACCACAAACTAGCAGAAGACCCAGGAGTGGCAGCCAGTGAGAGATGTGATGATTGTCACTTTAGAAACAGCTAAATGTGATGGTAGACAGGCTTTCACTAGACACTGCTCCAGAACCTGTATTTTATTCTTCAAAGGCTGGTACTATTTCTTATACTTGCCTTTTCCTTTACAAAATGAAGGCCTTAACCAAGCTGGTCTTCAAACCTGCCTTTTGATCCATTTACTGGAGTCACTACCTTTTACATTTTTTTAAGTGTACAAAGCTATCCTTATGAAAGAAAGACTCTTAGAAAACTTCTCTGTTATACACATTACACTTCTCAATTCTATGTGGATAAAAAAGCTATTTTCACCTTAGAAAAGAAATTACTTCATTACAAAAGCTGGACAACCTGCCCAAACAGCAGGACAAAGAGTGATGACATCAGGGATGAAGTGTTCAAGAGTACTCAGTGCTGAGTTCTTTACTCACTACACTCAGTAGGAGAGAGGTTAAATAAACATCAAATGGTTTCTGGTTATTTCCACCTAGTGAGCAACCATCCACTGTTTTCACTGAGACTAGAATCTGGACCCAGAACCTGTACCCTGTTGACTAAAACATAACATGTACATATCTTCACTTTGTTTACAGTTCTCAGGACTGATGCCCCAGAAAAAAAATTATGCAAAGCCAAARATCAATTAAGCAAAAGTAAACATATTAGACTTGAGAGGCATCAAAACAAGATAAGTTTTAAGAATAACAAAAGTACTACTAATTTTCCTGGAAGAGTGTTGTGTTTTGTTTTCTGGATGAAGGATCAACTATAAAGTAGCTTATTCCATAATGCATAATCCAGTGAATTTCCAAGGGCAGGAGAATGTAGAGAGTTCAAAGCATATTCTCTTACCACAACTCCAATATGTCTGTAATTTCTTATTTGGTCAAACAGTTCTAGTGAGTACAGACCCTCAAGTAATGCTTCAGTCTTCTAAGATATAAATGGAATGGTTCATTAAAAACCAATTTACAATAAAACACCCCATTAAAAATACACATAGATAAAAGTAAGTACCCACCAGTTTGGGAGGGACTGTTGATGACCTCTTTGTTTTTTATATTTTCTCATGCTTTGAGTTTCTCAGGTCTCCTGACCAGTTTCCTGTCAGCATTCCTTGTAAGAAAAAACATAATCGTCCCTGATCCCTTCCCTACATTGCCATCAGGGGAAGTTTGGATGCAGAAAGGTGACACAGTGTTCAGGATAAATGAAAGGCAAAAACAATTTTAGAGCTTCCATGGTCAGGGTCTGCTTAGTTGTGAAAAGCCTGACTCAGCAGCAACTTAACAGCAAGCAGGCCCCTATTGGGCGAGGAGAGGGAGAGGATCCAGGGCTGGCCAGCTGGAGAGGTCAGCAGCAGGACTGGGGGGGAGGTCAAGGGCCTGGCAGGCAGTGCCCAGGCTCTGCTGCCAGGGAGGGCAGGCAGGGATGGCCAATGGGCCACCAGCAGGGAACTTCTCCTGCCCACCCTGCTCTGGTCACTCCACAGCCTTCAGCAGGACACCAGCACTAGAACAGGGATCACCAGCCCTGGGACAGGGATCACCAGCCCTGCTCCAGGCTAAGACTTGGTGCAGACCATTTTAAATGCAGTCAACCTCGTCACAAGCAGACTTGAAAAGAAGAGAGGACCTGCAAAAAGCCCAGACATTCAGTGCTTGTATAAACTATAATGGTGAGCAAGGACCAATGCTCTATGGAGCCTCAGTGACCCCTGTCCCTATCTTAGTCTAGTGGCTGCTCTTGCCAGCAGCCACTTGATATGGACTCAACYGTCCAGCCTGGGAGCACCTGCTCTTCTGAGAAGGGTCATAATAGAGACATGTAGGTAACATAACCAGGGGTTAGAGAGAGAAATAGCTAGGAGACACCAGAGACACTTTAAAAGAGAAAGTTGACCCCAAAAAATGAAATTTCAGAAAAAAGTGAGCAAAAGAAAATTATTTGATGGGACAAATACAATAGATTCTTTGGGGGAAAGAAAAAGATCCCTAAATTATTTCAGCTATCAAGTAAAAAGCCTTGTGGCCCTGCCCAGACTGACAAGACAGAGTAGGATGTTTTCCTGTGCAATATAGCTTCTCCTGCACCACACAGGACACTTCAAAAGCTGCCCTGACATGCTATAAATAATTAACTTAATCCACATTGTGCAAGCTACAGAGCAAAAGATTACAAAACCCATTTATGCAATTGAGACATGTTACATTGGGACACTCAGAATACACCTCAGCAAGCTGATGGGTCTCTTCTACTTTTTATACATGAAATGGAAAACATGGGGAAAACAGACATAGCATAGGGTAAATTTGATTTAAAATGTAGAACTCCTACACTGGAAAAAAAGAAAAACATTTTGTAAATTAGTCGTTGGCATTCTGCCACAGAGCATTATTAATATTGAACTTCAACAAAAATTATAACACAGCAATAGCTGTTTACTCTATTTACTCCATTGTAAAAACTATAAATGATACAAAATCTGACAATCTAGATAAACTAGGATAAAATGAATGATATAACTTTTTTTTTACTTTCAATTTATGTTCTGGTAAGAAGATGACAGTTTTCCTGTAAGCTTCTTATTTAAAAGTATTCTCCAGAAATTATTTCAGCAAATTGTTCCTGATGCATTGATAATGCAAACTCCTACAAGTGCTCCCCACAACACAAGAAGCTTCCAAACAATTATGACTGAATAATTACAACTACAAAATCATAGAATTGTTTAGGTTGGAAAAGACCTATAAGATCATCAAGCCCAGCTGTTGACCCAGCACTGCCAAGTCCCCCACTAAACCACRGCTCTGAGTGCCACATCCACAGATGTTTTAGACACCTCCAGAGATGGTGACACAACCACCTCCCTGGGTAATCTGTTCCAAGGCTTGACAACCCTTTCCATGAAAGAAATTTGTCCGGTCTAAACCTTCCTGGTGCAATTTGAGGCCATTTCCTCTTGTCCTGTGTTAGGAAAAGAGACTGAACCCTGCCTGGCTACACTCTCTTTTCCAGTAGAGAACAGTAAGGTTTCTCCTGAGCCTACTTTTGTGCAGGTTATGCACCCCCAGCTGCTCCTCAGACTTGAGCTCCAGACCCTTCCCCAGCTTCACTGTCCTTCTCTGGAGTCTCTCCAGCACCTCAGAGTGTTTCAGAGACAGGCTCAGAACTGAGCACAGGACTTGAGGTGTGGCCTCACCAGTGCCAAGTACAGGGGACAATCACTGCCCTGGTCCTGCTGCCCACACTCTTCCTGACACAGGCCAGGATGCCATTGGCTTTCTTGGCCACCTGGGCACGCTGCCAGCTCACATTCAGCCACTATCCATCAGCATTTCCAGGTCCTCTTTCTCCAGGCAGCTTTCCAGCCACTCTGCCCCCAGCCTGTAGTGATGCCTGGGGTTGTTGTGACCCAACTGCAGGACTGGCACTTCACCTTATTGAATCCATACAGCTGGCCTCAGCCCAGCAATCCAACCTGTCCAGACCCCTTTGTAGAGGCTTCCCACCTTCCAGCAGATCAAAAGTCCCAACCAGCTGGGTGTCACCTGCAAACTGGCTGAGGGTGCACTCAATCCTCTCTTCCAGATCATTGATAAAGGTATGAAACAAGGCTGGCCCCAGTGCTGAGCCCTGGGGAGCACCACTTGTGACTGGGCACCAGCTGCATTTAACTCCTTTCACCACCACTCTCTGAGTCCAGGATCCTGACAGGTTTTTACCCATCCACAGCCTTTCTCTCTTCTGCTAAGAAGAGTGAGACAACTCAGACTATGTTTGCTATTGAATCATTTGAATATCATCATGTAATTGAGAGTATTCAGTTCCTTGCCTGGAGAAAGCAAGCTGTTGTCACTCCTGCTTGGTGAGACTTTATAATCCTCTTCACTGATTCCCAATGAAAAATTCAGGAACAAATTTAACACTTTTTTTTTAGCCTTTCCATGTCAGGTATGTATGAAGATCACTGCACATACCAGAGCTACTAAACTGTTGATCTGTTTATCCCACACCTCACAGAGTATTTTAAATGAGCACCTTCAAGGTACAGAAGTGAGAGTTAGAATGATGATCTGGTTGCCAAATTATGGGAATGCATTGGAACTCCCTTTCCTCAAGGAAAAGGGGAATTCACTACAGATGACACCTCCTTTAGCAGGACAAACCCCATACTTGGAAAAGCACAGGCAGACAACACTTCCTGAAAAGATGACAATGCTCTGATGAAGAGGTAACAAGTGACTTTTGAAGTTAAAAGAGGTCTAGAGTTCTTTTTCCACTGAGATGTCAGAGAACGCTCATTTGATGCTTATTCTGTATTTTAAGCCTTCTCTCAGGCAGCATGGCATTCAGCCTGGGCCAAGCAGTTCCACAAGAGGCAAACTGATTATACAGCAGTCTTGGAGGTGGTGCTACACTGAGTTGAATGCACCCAAGTTCAACAGGAGACTTTCTGTATAAACATGTCCACAGACTAAGCCAAGCAGAATTATAGTGTTCACACAGTCAGACACTTCATCTTTGATTATGACCAGGTATTTTGAGTTTCCCATTTAGCACCACAGAACCTCCAGGAGCAAGAAAGGAAAGCTGGGATAGATGAATCTTGAATTCCTTCAGCTTTTAGTCTATCTCCTCCATAATAATTGTCTTAAGACCATGACTGCCTTCAGTTGAGCTTTTACTCATGATCCACTTTGATTCATACAGAACTGTGACTTCAAAAGTTCCTTTGAAGTGTGTAAACAGAATAGTAATAAACAGGTTTTGGCAGTGACCCCTGAAGGAATTTCTTGACTTGATCTGACTACAATCTCTATGCCAAAATCTTGTGTATCTGCACTGACAGCTCAAATTGATTCAGAACTCATGCCCCGTGTTTCAGACTCTTCAGCCCAAGTCTGAGTGCAGAGGCAATGCTAGACTGCAGGATCACACTCCACAGTGGATCACTGCGGCCTCAACTTCTGGCCATGCTGCCAGCAGAAGAGGGATTACCTCTCTGATACAGGTTGTTTGTCTGGAAAGGTGATGACACATTTTCCTTCCTTATATTTGCCCCCTATTCAGTTGCCACCTTCTGCTCTGCAGCTTAACGACTCAAGGCTGGTTTACTGCTCCCTTCACGCAGTCTTCCTGACATTGCTCCGATGCCTTTCCCTTATTTAATTTCCTTCTCCTGGGCTGTGCCTCCCAAGGACCGTGTTAAACAGAGCAATGTCTTTTATTTGACTTTTTCAAACTTGTGTTCAATAAGGTGCTGTGGCTTGGTTTTTTCGCTGGCGCACCTCACCATTCACACTTGACCAACAAAAGTTTCCTTTCCCTTCTGATTTCTGCTGGGCATTCTTAAGGCAGTGTAATAGCAGCCAAAACCTGACCAGATACTCTAAAAACATGGTACAAGCACATGTATTCAGGCCTGTGGTCAACATAAAAAAAAGTATGCACTGTTGAAAAAAAAGCCTGACTGCAGAAGCAGCTCTTTGATCAGCATGTCTAAACTGCAAGAATTTAGACACCTAAGTACCTGGGTAACCAGATACTTACATTTAATATCTTACTCAGACATCTGATTCTGCTGTTTTCCTACCTGCTCCTGTGACACTGAGCTCTCCTCAGGAAATGTTTTATGACTGCATTCACTGGAATTAACTTCCATTCTTTTATTGTCAGCTGGTTCCTCTTCCATGAAGGAAACAAATATTTTTTGAAATCAGAAGTGTTCCTGATATACACAGGATTTTGGCAGATTCTGTGCACTTTTTTCTCGTCAGCTGGTAACTTTAGTTTCCTCATTTCAAGTGTAAGCAGCTTCCTCCATTTGGTGCAAAGTGAACCTGTACCATGTTCTTTATTCAGCACTTTTCCATTGCCTGGACTCTGATTAGTCCATTGTTTTCCTCTTGTGGTTCTTCAGTATCTGGAAAAGAAATTTAAACCCTCCCTCATATTTGTGCTTTGAACCCCAGTTAAAGTCTTTCTGTTGCCAGTACTTTTTCCCATAACAAAAATTACAGCCCCCAGTCAGCTTTTCTGACTCAACTAAGCATTCCTTACCTAGGCTTCTATGCTCAGCTTAAAGGATTAACCTAGCCAACTCCAACCTTAATATCTGAGCCCTGTAGTATTTCCTAAGCAGCTTAGGAACCCTGGAAAGTGGCCAAGAACATGATCATCAGTGTGGAGAATCCACAGGTATGTCCAGCAGGCTGAGTCTTACCCCAGGCCCCAATTAGGCTTGGTCCACTGAATCAAAGCCTGGATTCATTACCCTTCTTGACTTCCTTCAGAGTGAAGGCAGCAGACCTCCACCCTCAGCCATATACTGCTCCTCTGCACCTCCTATTTCTGACCTCAGTCAAGAGGAGACTTGGCTGCAGAAAAGAGCATCATCTGCCTAGTGGGAGAGTCAGTGGCTCCTTGGTGAGGATGAGCAGGTTCTCCTTTCTTGCAGCTGTGTTCCTGCCTGATTTCAGGATCAAGCCAGCTGGCTTCCTCCAGCCTGAGTGTCCTGCAGGTGATGCTTTTGCAATTCAGTCACCACCTATAGCAGCTGGAGCAACTGGCATGCTTCACCTTGTGTGACATCCTTTAACAAAAAGTACCAGAACCATATTCCCAACAAGTCAGGACCAAAACCAAGGTGGAGAACTCCAGAGATGCAGACAGAAGCAGAAATAGCAGCAGAAACAGAGTGCCTTGTTTCCCCCAGGGCGGTAGAAAACAGAGAGGCTCCTGCTGTCCTCTCTCATCTGAGCAGAAAGATGGTCTCTGCCAAACAATGGTTAACTTTGGTTTACTTGCCACCCTATATCCTCTTAGTAGTCTAAAGAAAATAAGTCTACAGTCCAAAATAGTTTACTATTTTTCTATTTGTTAGAGCAAGCAGCTTGATGACAACAAGCTTTTCAGGCCAAAAACAGCAGCAGACCCCAAATGAGCTTCTTGCTTTTTATAAAGATTTAATTTTGTGAACTCCATGCCTGAGGTCACTGCTCTGCTAGATGGATAACCGCAAAATGAAGCATCCATACTTGTTTTCCCCAGCCTCTGTAACTTTTCCAATATGCATACAACTAGAGATGAGAAACTCAGAGCTAGCTGTGATTTCGCTGGCCCTAGACAATTTCTTCTAATAAAGCACACCTTTACCAGTAAGTGCTTCCCCTTCTGTCCTACACCACACCACAAAATGCTTCAGTTAAACCACTGCAGTGGGAACGCAAAGGGCACAGGGATCTCTTCTTCATTGAATGCTTGGACAGCTCCCTTCTGTGTGTCTCTAGTTGTCCATAAGTCTTTCTGCCACACCTGTATCCCTCTCCTCCATGCTGTTGAAGAGTGAGGCAGCACCTCCAGCCCTCCTCAACCACCACTGCAAGGAATGTATGTGAGGTTTGTGGATTGCCAGCACGGCCCAAGCCCAGTACTGATCGAGAGACTGAGTCCCAATGAACCAGGCTGGCTACCTGGCTGCTGGAAAGTCACCTCAACATCCACTGGAACAGAATGAAAGGTGCCACAAACTTAACTGGAGATGCAAAGAGAATTTATGTGRAAACCAAAGGCACTGGGAATATTTCTCTGTCTGCTCCGGGGTGTCCTGACCCCCAGGGGAGCACTGACTGTGACCCTCACTCATGGAGAAAGTTTCCCAGACTTCAAGATAGACTAGAATCCACAAAAGTGTGAAATAGGTTATAGAGAGTAGTGTAGTGTATCATGAGAGTGAGAAATTTAGGTTTTGGGATTTTTAGTATGTTGTGGATGGAAGCAAGATGGAGGGCACAGGGTATCATCCTAGGTTTCTTCTTCATGCTTCTTCCTGGTTTTGGGTGGCATTTTGTAATTGGGCAGAAAAGTCCCCATTGCAGGCTCTTTGGGGTCAGTTATTGGGTTAAAAGGGAAAATAATCCAGGTGTCCTTTCTTAATTGGATAGTTAAGTCTTAAAAGACCTTGTAACCAGAGATAGTTGGCCATTTTGTGCCTTGCGCATGAAAAACTGCTGAACTCATGGTTGTGAGAATGTTTTACTGATAATAAATAATAAACACCTGAGTCAAAACATGAACTACCATCTCCAGTGCCTTCAATCCAGACCCAGAGAAACTGATAAATTTGGAAATAACACCTTGCTCTTTCAAAGTAAATTATGCAACCCCACAATGACAAAACCTATTTGGGAAACAGACRTGGCAGAGGAACTGTAAAGTCAAATGTGGGATCCTACACGTCACAGAGCAATCCTTCAAAGTGGATACCAGAAACAAAGCAAATAAGATTTCTGCTTTGACTCACTCATATAATAGGATGCCTCAAATGACTCAATGGTACACTGTCAAATGTGTCATTCTGCAAAGTTTGTACAAGTACTCATAATTACCCAGGAACTTTTTATAGATTTGCAAACCAAAGGAGACATCCCATTTGCAGCATAATACTTTTGTATCCTCCTAGTGTGGATTTGAAATTAATAGGATATGAACAGTAAACTTAAAGCCACCTTACTGGAACCCAATGTACCTATCAGGTACAAGCCAAAAGTTTTACCTTACAGATGAAAGAGTGCATACAAGAATATTGGCATTTTGCCAAAAAAAAAACATTGCAAGGAAAAATTCTTTGTCAAAGAGAATTGCAGAATTACCAAGAACAAAAAGGCTTCTGTGCATTTATTCCTACTGTTACACCCCACATGTAGCTGACACACATAAGCCAACTAAACTACAGCAGAGATTTCAAAGCTATACCTGTACACAGCTGTTAGAACAGGATCATCACAGAGGAACCATCAGAGCTCTACCAAGGGTGGTTTTGGTCAACTGAACTGTTTCCGAAAAAAAAAATTTCTAAAAATCCACCTACAGAAACCCTCTTCAAACCACCAATTGCTGCTTTCAGTTGGGTCTTTGAAGGGTAGACAGACCCAAGAGAATTATGAAGTTGGCCTTATGTATCCCATGTCTTTGCAATTAGGCTTCCAAAGTCAATTATTAAAGTTATAATTCAAATGAAGAATTTAATTTTTTTTAAATTGTGTGCATATTAATGATTTGAGAAGAGCCTGTAGGCAGTAGCAGAATTCCTTTAAGCCTACTTTACCCAAATTTGAAGGTTGATTTGATTGGATCTATGCTTTACAAAGATTAACAAATACATTAATTCATTTTTGCACATCACTAGTGCTGGGCCACATATTTTTGTGTGTAGTAACTTCAAGTTTCTCTGTTACAAAGAGCTGAAATAATCTATGAACATTAAGAAGCACTAGCACAACACCCTGTAATATGGCTAGATGGAGTTTTACACACAGAAGCAGCTGAGACACTAAAAGACATGCTTAGATCATAGAGTGAATCAGAAGTAGCACAGGAAAAAAAGACAAAAAATCCACAAACCCATTCCTACAATGTCTTGGCCAAGCCCCTTTTAGGTGACTAAACCATCCAACTAATTCTATTGCTTCAAAATATTTCTTGCAAATAATTTGCTGGAATTGATATGTTAGCTTTTTCACCCAGTAATGGGTTTGATCTTGATTTTTGTTTACTCTGGATTCTTACAGAAAATTCCAGGTTCCTTCTTAAATTACCAGAAAACAGCAAATGCAGTACTTCAGAGCAAAGTTAACAATGTTCCCACCTGCTTTTGGGGTGTGCTGGGCAGGGAAGAAGAGTTTTCCACCAGACCCTCTCAGCTRATCCAGCAAGAGACCACAGGAGAAATCGCTGATTATATCTAGAGCTTTTTATTCTCCTTTTGCCTGCAAATCCCTCCTCTTTCTCAATAACTACCTTGTCTAGGTGTTACCCAAAATCATCTAGTATTTTTGGTTACGGCTCTACCTTCCCACATATCAGTAAGTCCACTTGCTCTGGCATTTTTGGAGCAGAACACAGCTGCTACCTTTAGAGCCCTCCTCAGAGGAGCACCTGGAACACACAAATCCAGGGAAAAGCGAGTCCCAGTCTCATCATATCCCACACATGCTTGAGACACAATAAACACCCTCCCAAAATAAACACTGCTATCCAGGAAGAATTGTCCTCTACATAAATCCAGCCCATGTATCAATTCAAACACTCCCATCACATGTGCTTACACTCCTTTTGAAGGTTTAATTTTGGGCTATTAAAAGTCCATTCAATCAAAAACTGCAAAAGCTTGGTGTCCTTTACCAAGGAGTGAGCAGTTATGCAGATTGCTCCAGGGACTACCAATTACACAAACTCTGTAGGGTATTATTTGTCATTTTATCTTGCCAGATTATTTGCATAATAGTTGTGCTGATTAAATTTCTCATACAGATTGATGGGCCAGTGCTAACTTGTCTCTGGTTCAAAGACAAAACATAGAATAAAGTGAAAACAAAAGCATTTGTAAAAATTTGTATCTTGTACCTAATTAAGCTGCTTATGTTTCACTTTACATTTTGGTATTTTACCAATTTGTCTAAGATAACTAAAGGCCTTACCTAAAGTTAAACCTGCTCCACTGCAGTTAATTTTTACCTTTGATTTTTCCAGTCTTTGGCAAATCTGCCCCTTGAAGTTTCTCTTAAACAGAGAACATGTCCAACCCAAGGTGATCTTCATTGATTTACATCAATTAAGAATCTGAAAAGATTTGCTGCTGCTGGAAAGAGATGTGTGCCTATTCTTRTTACTCCTTCTAGATTTATATCAGTGATGGACTTGTCCCATTTATTCAGTTTAATGCTGACAAAAATCAGCAAGATTATGCAATTAGCAAGATATTTGCTAAGATTTTGAATTGAAATGTAAGACTCAAGTTCTACATAAAGCTTTGTGGTTCTAGGTTGGACAAATAATAAAACCTTGATCTTTGTGGTTAGGCTCAAAATTTATTCTTCCCCCCAGCAATAACAAGTTTGACATCCTTAAGTTTGCTTATCCTGGTAATGATGTAATCAATAACACACTTGTGTTTATTCTGGACTGAGTACCATGAGAATTTGTGCCTGAAGTGCAGCCTACAGATGATACTTAATTCCCTAGTTATAATGAAGACGATTACTAGTGGAATCAAGCCAGTAACAATCATTTTACAGGTAATGGTGTCAATTCTATATCCAGCTCAGATAATGAAATATCCTACAAAGGTGTGTTTACTCACTTGGTGAGACCACAGTGAACAGAAGCAATTTAAACTAGTTTTTTCACCACTTCCACTAATAATGTCATGAGATGTCCACTACCATGAGCTCTTTTTAGATTACAAATCCATCATTTGCAATAAATAATCAATGCTACACTTTAATAAGGCACACAGAATCACTCATTACCACCTGACCATCTTCCTCTTGTTCTTCACCACAAAAGCAGCAAATTACTCCTGTGGCCTCCAGCTGAGTGACACCCCAAAGCCCAACTCTGTGAGGAGGGCATTTTTACAGCTGGGTGTATGCTCTCCCTTCACAATCCCAGAGCAGCAGTCAAAGTCTGATTTAAGTTACCTGTTGTCTTGAGATGAGGATGTGAAGAATTACTAAGAGCTTGATCCAGCCTTTGTCACCACAGGCCCCCAGCCAGGTAATAATTAGCATTGACTCCATGATTTGCAAAGGCTGATCAATTGCTTTATTCTACTAAATCATACTACACTATTAAGAAGCTCTTAACCCTTACAAACAGTCCAATACAACTTCAACTTAATTGGTCAATCAATCCAAACATCATCCACTGTCCAATTAAGAAATCACCCTTTGGTAAACAAATCTCCATAACACATTCCACATGTGCACAACAGGTACAGCAAGCAGAGATAAAAATTGTTTCTCATTTTTTTTTCTCTGATCTTCTCCTAGCCTTCCCCAGGAAAATGCCTGGGAAAGCCTGTGCCTGCTTTCTGTGGCCAGAGAGCTGCTGCCACAAGCCTTGTGCRGCAAACAGCTGGGTGATCTATCAGCTGCAATTTGCAACACCTTTCCAGCCTCTTCCCCACTTTGGGGAATGGCACAGCCTGAGCAGAGCCCACGTACTTTGGAACATTCCCCACAGATTTCACTGTTCCCACAACTGGCTTAGGGATTACTCGTGACAGGCACACCCATGTCACTAATCCTCTTCACAAATGGCAGAAATAATAAATGTTGAAATTATTGCTTTTTTAAAGCCAAGATTTTGTTCAAATGCAGTGAGAGCCTACAAAGCATGTTCTGATGAAAGAGCAGTGTCACAGGTGCCTTACCTTAAGCCTTCAGGGCAGAGCTTGCTAGGAAAAGCATTATCATCTAGTTTAGTATTCCTTACAACACTTAATTTAGACATATATGGGGACATAYGCATATGCTCCCAGTTTTTGGAAAGCACTATATGTGTTTCTCACATCAATGATAAAGGAAAGGGATAAAGCACACAATGCTCTCCCAAAGCAAGTGAAACTGATGTTGAATATCTTCCTGCTTCACATGGATTGTTTTATGCTGGAAGTGTATTCCACCACTCAGTTTGTCAAATTTACTAATCACACCTTCTTGCAAGATCAAGTGTCACACCTACAGTTTCCTACTCTAATCTATTTCTGAGATAGGCACTCCCTGAAAAATTGGTTCTCATATACTTTTAAAGTGAGCATCTGTTGTCTCTGCAAGCATCTATCATCCAATGGAAGCTGTGAGAAGTAACAAGTGAATTCTCTCTTGGGCCATTTAATCTCCTGTCTCAAAAAACTAATTTGACTACCTTTCAAAAGCTGTTTATACAACTTTTTTTTTTCTAATCTTTGCCTCCTATTTCATTAACTTTGGAACACCAAAACATGTGCAAGCACATTGTTATCGCTGCCACATTACAGATTTCCTTCTCTAGGGTACTTGGCTCCTGCAGCCTTTCTGGGCATGTCAGAGAAGCACATCCCTGCAGTCTGTCACCCATTTGTGCTGATGATGCAGGTTGTGCCCTCTGCAAAGGCACCTATTTGTGGTACCCTGCGATTTCCTTCCCAAACACGAGTTCTCCTAAATTCCAAYTTACTTGTCCCAGGAAACTCGGCTAATCCCAAGGCAAGGACATCTCTCTGATACTCACCTATGGGATGCAGTCAACATCTGGCTCATGTTATTCACTGCAGAGGAAGTGCTAATGCTTTTTAGCCAGTGGAAATCAGCAGATCACATCCATGAAAAATTTTCCTGACAAAAACTGCTTTGTGGAGTAGTACAAGAGGCTTGGTTTCCACCACACATGTTGCTGCATCAGTAGAGCCAAGGGATAGTGCGCCCAGTTTCAGACTACACCAGAAAAACAAGATTGTATCTTGGATTTATGCTACATTAATCACATCTCTTTCAGATTCTCTTGCTAGATATCCTAAAGAATGCAGATGTAGAATGTACAGACTACTACCCACTCACCCTAAAAGGTTTGCTTTCCAACTTGTTCAGGCAGAACTTTTGCCCCTTGTATCTAAGCTCTAAGGCATGTCCTGTCGTTCTTGGATACTCTGTTTCAGGCACCGCTTCCCTCTTCAGTTTAAGGAGCTCAGGCAAGCCAGACCACAGAATTGCCAACAAAGTTGTGATCTTAAGGCCTTCTGGAGGGGAGGGAACCTGTGGTTTTGTTTGTTCTGTTTTTTAATTAAATCAASCAAGAAAGATCATTCTTCCTATTTCCCAACATTAGTTCAGCCCACTCACTACTTTTGCAGGCAGGTAAGTGCAGCTGCATCTCTAACTGTGAGATCTGATCAAATAATATGTAAAAATATCTGCCCAGTGAAGGCACAGGTATTAATGACATGCAGCTCCTCAGACATGCCAGCATTTTTAGGAAGACAATTAGTAATAGCATCCAGACACTTTGACCTAGCAGGATGTAGAACCAGAATTAAACTGAGCAGATTGCCAAAAGACTTTCTAATTAACTTCCTCCAGGACTAGTCTATCAGTGGGATGTAGTTTGAAGCAATTACGTGTAAGATTTTTGTAACTTCACAGTTCCATTTCCTGAACGCTTCACACACATATGGAACCTTGGGGATGAGTTTGCACTGTGTTACTTACACCAGCCTTTCATAAAGGCAGATCCCATCCTATAACTGCATTTCCGCAGGCAGATGGAGTATGACACCAATATTGAAGTCACTAACTCACATTTCAATGAGCTTTGCAGAGTAGCCACAGAAGCTATAGCTGGGCAATATGTCAGGCAGCTTTTCCTCAGGTGAACTTGGCAAGCAAAGGGTAAAAAAGTTCATCTGCTGCTACAAAGGAGCACAGCTATCAGGGCTGCTCTGTACTGGCTGAGCAACCTGCTGCATTACAATACTGCTAATTGCCCCAGACACTCTTCTATTCCCACAGAAATAAAGAAAAACTTCACTAATGATCTTTGGAGGTTGCAGGCCAGGGCTTTCACTTTTCCTGGAAGCTTTGTGTTTCAGACAATACAACCACAGTTGCTCTCATTCTCAAAGGGAAACTAATGGACTTTCTTAGTCTAGCTCCTAAAGGAGACTCCTAGATGCTAACTGCCCTTTGGCAGCAGTGAAAAGCACGTGCTGAATAACATAGAAAGTTGCATCATAGGCAGTTTAATTCAATGAAACGAGGAGTGCCTTTTGGAGCAATATTAACCATTAGCAAATTTCTCCTACTTCAGTATCTATGTGGTCTGTTTTTTTAAATTTCCTGTACTCACCAGGCTGCCAGAGTTGCCCAACAGGCAGGAGGGGACCAGCAGTTCTGACCGAAGCCAGGACTGCCAAATTTCTGGCAGTGCTCAGACAGGTACTCCAAGCATCCAGGGGTATCCAAAGTATCCAAAGCCACAGAGGAAGAGGCTTTGCTCCTGCTTACAGAGGGTCAAGGCAGCCCATGACTGTTTGCTGAGGCTAAGCCACAGGAGTTATAGAGCCCATCAGTCTCCACTCAATTGTCTTAAGATGCCTTTGTGTAGACTCAAGCATTTGAATCTCATTTATGGTAAGGTCACACCAAGCAGCTGCCAGCAAGACAGAGTCCCCATGACCTGCAC
Source organism: Cardinalis cardinalis (assembly GCA_014549065.1). NCBI lineage: Eukaryota > Metazoa > Chordata > Aves > Passeriformes > Cardinalidae > Cardinalis > Cardinalis cardinalis. The sequence goes on along the minus strand of JACDOX010000086.1, from coordinate 2,695,275 downwards.
CCTGAGCACAGGGAGGGGATGTACCACCTCAGACTGCTGTGTCCCATTCCTCTGAAAGGGCAGGACATGAAGCTCATGCCTCTTTACACACAGGGCTGTTCCATGCAGGGAAGCAGCTGGCTGGTGTAAGTAACACAGATCCTTCTGACAGGGCCAGCTCCTCAACTCCAGCAGGAGCCTGTCACAGCACACGTTGCAGCTGAGACAGCCACAACACACAGAATATTGCCATAAAACTTCAGAAAGCTTCAACTCATACAGGGTAACACCATACCACTTCAGAAGGCTTCAAGCATTTGCCCTTCTTGTTCTTCAGCCCAACCTTTTATACCCCTCATTGTTGATGCACTGCACCTGCGTGCCCTCTGTTCCCTTTGGTGGTTGGTCAGTGCCCCTGGGCACTCCGTGGCTCATTGCTGTCAATGCTGCTCACCTGCTTTTCACAGCTGTAGCCAATTAGGAATGGGGCTGGGCCACAGCCCCACTCCCAATGACCACAAACCGTGTTCCTACAGGAGCCCAGCCTGGCAGGATTCCCATGGGCACACCTCATCCCTGCAGCAGGGAGGCACCCACACTGGGAGGAAGCTGCTGGGAACCACTGGGCTGGCTCTCCGGGCAAGCACTGCCTCCTGCCTCCAGCAGCCCTGCTCCCAGGATATTCCAGAGGGCTGCAGAGCTCCAGGAGACACTCACCTTGACTGCAGGGCTGTCACCACCACCCTGCTCCCAACAGGGACAGCCAGAGRCCCTGGCCCCAGTGCAGGGAGCCACTGCCCAAAGTGCTGTAGCAACGCCCAGGGCTGCAGCGAGCACCCATCTACTGCTGCACCATCCCAAATGTACCAGAGATTCCTGCTTGCTTTTCAGTGGGGGAAGATGAGGCTCAGACACCAAAAGCCTCCTCAGAGGAGGCAGAGGACTCCAGCCTGCTGGCAGCACACAGCTGGCTCTGCCTACCACCAGCAGGAGGCTGTGGGCAAGCACTCAGGACCTGTGGTGGCCACAGCACTCCACTAGCCAAGGAGCTTTAGGGGCTGCCAGGATGCTCAGATCACCAGCACAGCCATCCCAGCTCTCCCCCCATGCAGAGATGCCACAACCCTTCCCACCAAAACTTGGAAATGCCAGAACAGTTACAAGTGAAGCTACCAGCCAGCCCTCTTCTTCTCTTTCTTCTGCATTTATTAACTATTCAGTTTATTAACACAGCCCATCTGTGGCAAGGCCCTCAGAATACCACTGAAGACAAAAAGCCTTATTTAGCCTCCTCTCTCCCTATCACTCTCTACTATTTTCTTATTTTTAATTGAAATGCTTTGCCTCAGCTCTGATTCCAGCACTTTATTAGTCAGGAGCACACTACAGTGTTCACCTGTCTGCTGTTCCTGTCACTGCTCCACAGCCCCACATCAAAGGATCAGCAAAACCATCTCTGACCCTTTTCCCCCTTCTCCTGGGGTCAGAGGAAACAAATGTTTATGCTAAGACTTGTGAAGACAGTCATGGTGTATGTTGGGAGGCAGGGAAGGCACAGCCATTAAACCTGAACTGCCCCATAAGCCCCCAAAGAGGCACTGAACCCTGATGGGAGTCTCAGACAAAGAAAAAGCTTTTCCTATGGCAGAAATTCATCCTTCCTCTGTTTTCCCACATGAAGGGTCCCACAGCTATGCCTTGCATTTAAACCCACATGCTGCCAGGGAATTATTTATTCTTTGAAACCTGACAGCTCAGTTAATTGGGAAGCACTGGTCTGACCCTACAAGCTGGGTAGACACTGCACTCCTGCCATAAACTGGGTGAGCAGCTTTAGGCAAAGCACAGCAATTCAAAGAGCCACAGAGGTTATTTAACCATCCCTGAAGGAAGAAGGGAACCTGTGTAAACTGTCATTAGGATGGTGCATCATTCCAATGCATTATTCATACCACATCAATATGTTCCAATAAATTCATCATAAGCTACTCTATTCTCTAAGTGTATAGACCCAGCCTGAAATTTAAGTAGGCAAGACAGAGAAAGAGTGTGAAAATCAGGAATAAGGAATTAAATTATTTTCCCAAGGTCACTCAAGAGGCCTGTGGTGAGCTGAAGAACAAACCCTGTCTGCATCTAATGGTTAAACACAGTGGCCTCATTCCCACATCTCCAGCCAGTATATCTGAGATGCTTATTGCCTCCTTCCCTCTTCTTCCTTAGTGTTTCTTCTTTTCTGATTTTTAATTCCTGGCCCACATCACATTTGGCAGATGCTGCCCACACATCACAACCCTAGGATCTGTTATTACCTGTCCATTTCAATAAGGGTTTGTGTCTCTGTCTTCCCTGTTTTGCCTTGTCATGTTCTCCACCTGGTGTTTTTAAACAGTTTTTACAGGCTGCAACCTTGTTCAAACCCAGGGCATGATTTACTGGGATTTGGGTGAAGTAAGAACAACAGTGCTGCCTCATAGATGTGATCTCACCTGCCACCACACAAAAAAGGCTCCTCAAAAGCCCTGTAAATGATGTCAGAGTTTTCCAGACCTACTGCTTGTGAAACTGTAGGAGTTCCTTTATTAGGCAGTAATAGCAGAATGAGCTGTATAATGGAGAAGAAAAATTACTGTGTCCTGTCCAGCCTTGGGGTAACCTTTAAATACTCTTTATGGCAGTGCAGTTTTTACTACTTGCTGTACTCCACTGCTAAAATGCTACTAACAAGTTAACCAACCTTTGTATTGATTGTGTCCAACTAAATACCTTTTATTTTCTTCACTGTAGCTATTACAAAGCTCCTGCATTTTTTTTTTTTCCTAGCTATCAAACATCATTGAATGGGCCCTTCTGACTAAGAGGGCAGTTTCCACACATCCAACCCATGAAAATTCCAGAGGAACCCTCAGATTCAGGGATTTTCTCTGATCCCTGAGTGAGCTGAGGACACCAGCCCACAAGGCACCCACACAGCCTCTTTGAGGACAGAAGGTGTTTGTTAACACTGTGCCCTCAGTAACCTATTTTATAGCTTGTCCCATACTCTGGAACAAGGAAATGTTTTGCCAGTAGGCAGCCACCTCGAGGTTCAAATCAGGTTAATGTAAGTTGCAAACAAATGTGTTTATAATGTAAAAAAAAAAAGACAAATATTTACAAAAAATGGTAATGTATTTTGCTGCTCAAAACACATCATATTTTCCTCAACATATCAGAACTATTTTGACTCTTTTCCTTATCCATATCCAGAATATTAGTTAATATGTGAGGGCCCTCAACAGATTAAATTCCCTTCCATCTCTTATCTCTCTTTCTCAACAAGACCTTACATATTTCTTACTGATACCAGAGATAGCCTTGGTAATTTCTAACTAACCAAGGAAGGGAGAGAACATATATTTTTAATAAATAACAGTTAAAATCAGGACTCTGGCCAAGAATGTGCATTTTGGTTCAAAGCCTCTTTGTCTCTAAACTATGCATTTGATATTAAATTGTCCACAAAGCACCTACATTACTGGCATATAAAGCAAAATCAAGTAATTAGGTTTATAACACATTCTTTCTCAAGACTTGCCAGAAAAATAACTGACCCTTTTTTAGCATCAATATGTGAAAGACTCAATACTATCAACAGAGTCATAAATCTTCATTATTTCAGGCAAATATTTCAGGCTYAAATCTCCTCTGCTCATGCTTCTGCAAATCTACAATAGTTTAATATGTCGTATTGGCAGCTTCTCCTAAAAGAAGATAAAACATGAGACTCTGCTTATCATGAGGTGACAGAAAAGAATTCCACATATATCTAGATCCATTAATTATCTTGATCTGTTAAAAGACTGATTTTTTTTTTCCCCTGGGATGCCTTTTAATTTCATATAACAAGCTGTGTCATGAAAGTCTAATTGAATTCAGATAATTCACACAGCCCTGGGATTAGATTTTTTTTAACTTCAATTATGCTGCATTCAAAAACATGGTAACTTTTAGGACTATTTTCAGTATTACTTGTGTCTCTTATGTCTTCCCCAATAGGTGTGTGCAGAGGACAGGTAAGTAGTTGGAATGACAGATGCCACCAAGCTGATTCCAGAGACTCGTGCTGTCCCAAGATACAAAGTGATGGCATAATCAGGCACCATGCAATGTGACAAAAAGGAGGATTAAAATTACATCAGGCTCAGATAAAGAAACTGCACATACACCACTCAGCCTCATAACAATTTGCAGTTCCTGTCAGGTTCCATGAGTGAAAACATGGCAACACATGCCACAGGTTCTCTGTAGTGAGAGACACTCCAATATGGGACAAACATCTCTGGCTGCTGCAGGAACTGTGACACTAGCTCCTCAGCGTATTTTGCTTAAACTTCATAATAACATCACCACCTAATACAGACTACTTGTAAATAATGAGATCTGCAGGCAGGCCTTCCTATTCAGCAATTATGGGTAACAAGAAAAGATTTCCTTAGGTTAGGTGGCAAGGATTTTACACATTTACTTCACTAGGGTAGTGAATGCATGCTCTGAGAGAGCTAGATTTTTTAAAAATAAACAATGTTAACATAACTCCTTATTTTTAAGCCTATGCAGAGCACCTATCTCAGTTGCTTGTGCATTTGTCCCAACCAAACCTGCTGGGCTGCAAATATCCACACTAGGTTAAAAATTATTAGCCTTGGTACCCCAATATTTTGAAATATTCTATCAAAACTATCCATTCACTCCTAAAATAAGTCTAAGTGTTGGCTTTGATGCTAAAAAATGACAGTGTTGATAGTTGTTGCCTTCAGGGTGGTGGAGGACAGCTGACTAACTAGAGGAGGCTCAAGAAGCATTTTCTGTGAAGAGGAGAGTATAAATTTGACCTGGACCTGGTGTTCCCCAGAAAATCTGCCCATGTTTGCACAAAATATAAAGCCTTTGAAAGACAGCAATCTGTTCATCTTCAGTACAGTTGTTTAATGGTTTTATCTAAGGGCTGGAATTTCCTCCTCATCGTGCAGTCACACAATTCCTCTGCCTGCTGAGGTTGTGCCACCCTACAGAGCAACTGCTCATGCCTAAATGTCACAGATCCTTGGTGGTACTGTCCTCTATGCTTACATACCATTGTCACAAACTCACAGCCCAGGCCTCCATGTAGCAGGAGTAGGGTTTCTGTATTTTTTGTGGGCTACCTCCCCATTTGCAGCATCTCCAGGCCTGAGTGCTGCAAAGGAAAGCAAGGTGGCACTTGGTCCCTCCAGCTGATAGTCAGTATGGAGAAGGAACGTATCTTAATTCTACAGCAGGACCTGTACTGAGAACATGGGAAATAAAGTCTGGGATATAAACTGGGAAAAGAGCCTGGGCAACACAGTCTGGGACAGAGCTGGCAAAGACTCTTTGAGGTCCACAGAGAAGAAAGGGAATTGGAGAGGTAGCAAAGGACAAAGCGTAGGAAAGAAGGTAGGTAAAAGAGAGAGAGAGGAACTAACTAATATTATGGATATTATGTCTGGGAACCATAGAGATGGAAAGTAATAAACAGGAAAATTCATGGTTAAATCTACATCCGCAAGAATATTCTCCTCAAAGCCTGGGATGGCAAGCAACACCTCATGGCTTCCCCACTGTCAGAGACTACCAAAGAAACCTACTTGAAACCAGCCCTGATCTGCCAAAGCAGTTATAGCCTCCTGTGGCAGGGACTCACTCTCTCTATTCAGTGGCTTCAGACAGCAAATTTAAAAACAAGCCAAAAATATGAAAGAAGCATTTTTCACACGGCCAAATCAATCACCCCAAAGCATTCCAAAACTTGAAGAGCTCACCCAAAGCAGCCTGAAACAAACAAAGGCTCACTCTATTGCAGCTGGCTTTAGCTAGTGAGAGCAAAGGGCTCCTAGTATTTGTAGGGAGCCCCAACAAGGGGAGAGAATGACACATCTGACTCCATCTTATCAGAAGGCTAATTAATCACTCCATTATACTATATTATGTTGTCTTACATATAAAGAGTGCTACTGTCATTATAGTGCAAGGATTCCATATCACCAGAGTTTCATACCTCCTCAACGTTTCTCACAGGCAGCTCCTCTAAGCACAGACTGTTCCTGGTCCTTGCAGCAGTTATCTGACTCCAGATCCCACCAATCCACTCTTTTATGCCACTGTTCTTATTGGCTACAGGTGTGGCCTGTTAACATTAGGCCTGCTCCTAATCTTTAGTAATTGGTTCAGCTGTAACTCATTGGGGGATAAGATTACATTCTATACCACCTTCATTTACCCATACTGTATCCCCCTACAATATTACACTATATTACATTACATCTAAACTGAATTTGCCAAGCACCCAACTGCACTCCCCTGCTCAGCATCTCGTGACTGGCAGTGACAGTCCCAACACACACCTGGATTCCATTGGCCAGTGAATCAAAACACTCACACCTGAATCCAATTACCAATTCCCTTCAGGTAAACAATCTTCCACATTGCATTCCACTTGTGAACAACACAGGAGCAGTAAATGAGATAAGAATTGTGGTTTTTTTCTCTGAGGTTCAGAGAATGTGAAACCCAGAAATATTCTTGGGAAGAATAGTGCTTTGCTTTTCTCTGTAAAGAGAAATGTGGCGACACACGGGTGTGAAAACAAACTGCTCACACTGAAGATATTGTTACCACTCACTCAGGAGTCACAGCAAGTCACAGTGGTGTTTTTGCAGCCTCCAACTGTTAAAACATTGGAGCATTTACCTGGGTCAGCCTCTGGTATCCAAACCTTGCTGTGCTTTAGCTGTTGCACAACCCACCAGCTCTGCAGGACTGTGTGGCTCACGTACTGCCASTCCTTTATTTACGCAGAGCAACTCTGCTGCTCGTCGCAGTGGGAAGTTTTAAGAAAGGACAAACACAGGATTATCACTCAGAAATTATTGGCATCTTTCTCTGTGCTCTGTGGCCTGAGGCCACCCACACAGCCATAGCTGGGGTGAGCTAGGGTTGCAGGCAGGAGACTTTGGTTTCCAGCCCCACACTCAGTTTCTCAAACTCTCTGGCAGCTCTGCTGGATATAGAGGTGAAAAGGGTGCAGATTTTCCCCAGATGGCACCGTGGGCTTCCCTCTAGATGAACTGACAGCAAGACAAGCCCCCGCATACTTTGATCCTTTCCTTTAGCAATGACTAGATAACAAATCTGTAACTGGACATCCTGGCCACAGACATACTGGGAGAGGCTTAGGACAGTCCCATGAAGGTTTGGGTTCCCCCAGACCTGTTCCTGCAGAAGAGGGTGCGCTGCCATGGGCTGTGTCTCATTTGCTTGCTAGTCAGTGGGGGCCAAAGGGACAGCTTTGACATCTCAGATCGGTAACAAGCAAAGTGAATGTTCTCCTCAACCCCACAAGATGGCAGGAGATGCTCAAAAATCCCCTCTTGGTCGGCTGAAGGGCTTTTCTGACTTTTGTAGCTGTCTAACAACTTCTGTGAGAAGTTAAATGACAACTTATTTTTTAATAAGGCTGGGGAAGCTTGACAAACTTGTATCAGTGAGTGTTCATGGATCTCTTAAGAGCAGTGGGATGTTATATCAGTGACTTGGCAGTACTGACAGACCCATGTGGGGAAGTGTTTCATGTGGGAATAATCTCCAGAATTTGCTTTCTTGTAATGAGTAAATAAAAAAAAGAGAGAGAGAGGGAATGAACAAACTAAAAGTGGACAGAGGAAAATGCAACTGGCTTACATAAAGTTTTTATTTTTAATATCAGAGCTTGCAGACACTCTGCCTCCAGCATTCCTTACATTACTCACAGCATGAAGACATGAGAAAGCCATGAAAACTCAGACAGTTTGTCAAGAAAGGTCAATTTTTATTCCCTTCAGTTTACTGCTGACTTCTCCTGGTTAAGCACTTTTTGCCCCCAAGGACTAAATAAAAGCAAGTTCCTGCACCAGATTATATTCCACTCTTAGGGTAACAATCATCAAAAATGATCCAAAATTACTAAATTCAGTGCTAATTAAGAGTTCTGTGAATGAGTCTGGTACTTTATGAAACAAATATAAACAAATGGTCACTGAACATGAAATAAACTGTCTATAGTGGTATTTCTGATGCAGGAAGCACTGAAGATAAATCTTTGCTTGATCAGCTTCAGAAGGAAGAATGAGGAAATACCCAAATTAATTAAATCACTCTGAAACCAGCTATCTCRGTAAGTGAGAGTTGTGACTGCACAGAGTAACCAGCCCTTCAGAGGTCAAAAGAGCCCAGTTTGAGTGATGAAGGAGATGGAGCCCTAGGCTGATGTGTTTGAGGCTGGATGAAGCTCTTTGCCTGCAGAGTACAGGCTGGCAGCGTGATGGGGACAGGTCCTGCAGTGCTGAGGGAGAAGTCCATCATCTCTCATGACTCAGGCCTGCAGCAATGGTGCTACAAGATGTTAAAAATAAAATGTTTATGCTCAGAGGGCAGTACCTGGCTGCCATTAAGCGCACTATAAACATGAGGCAAGAGGTCCTAAAATCACAGTTTTTATCCCTGATCTATCAAATATTCATGCCTTCTCCTCCAAGTAGTTTTACAGCGCTAAAGCCTCTGGCAGGCACTGTATGCCACTTCACATGTTGCTTCAATCTCCTAACATCAACTATATTTTTAAACTATAAACACTTAGACATGTATAGCATTTTTCCTATGCTGCATCTGAAATATATATGTATTTTATTTCTCTGATCTCTGCTGTGCTAATTCAGCAGATATATTTTTGGATCTGATTTGTACTGCCTAGGAGATTTTTTTCTGACTTTTCAGAAATAGTGAACGCTGAGGCACTGGCCATCTTTGATGTACTTAATGCACCAAGGACACTGTGCTGTCTTTATGTGACAGTTACTGTCTGTCCCCTTGTGGCCAGAAACCAGACAGAAAACCCAGCCTACAGATTTAACAGATCATTTGCCTTGAGTAAGAAGGAACAGCTTATTTTGCTGAAGAAGGAAGCTCTTCCATAGATAACGGTCCCTGGACAGCCTAAGATTTAACTATCATGGAAGTAATTTTTAGTCTGCAGAATTCAGATTCCCATTTGGAATATTATGAAAAGTGGTCACATTCATATCTGAACTCTGGGTTCTGCTATTGTCCATTTGCAAGCAAAATGGGGATCCAGGCCTGAGCTTCCTACAGCTTTGGTGATTGAATCACTAGAGATGCATGAGCAAATTCAGAAATAATTATTCTGTTTCAGAAATTCTCATTCACAGTGAAACCCACACAATGTGGGCTACATGTGTGCAAAGCTTTGCACAAATGACAGCCACTACCCTTTAATGCAGAGAACAGAAAACAGCTTTTGATTCCTTCCCAAAGCCTTTTAAGCCTCATGCCAAAATGCTGATCAGTTTTTCTCAGACAAGTGCAATTAAGTCTTTTCTTCAGTTAGTTAATACTGTAAATTCAATTAACATTTTCTAAGTTGAGCTGTCACTGCAGTAACAGGTAGAGTAAGTGTGAAGGTTTGGGGAGGATGAGTCCCTCCTCAGCAAAGTGAGAAGCACAGAAAGATGCACAGGTGGGAGGCACAGTGGACTTTAAAACAGGACCTGTGAGAGAAGACTCGTGCTGCTCTAACTGCCCAGAGCTGTGGAGCCAGAGTGGCTGCACAGCAGAGCACCAAGAACAGAAAGGAAGGGTACTGGATATGACACTACGGAGAGGGAACCGATTTGTGGAGCTTTGATTTACACACTTAGCAAACCTTCCTCTCTTTGTTTTCCTCCTTCCATGCTTATAATTACCTCTGAGTAGAAATACAGTTTCCCAAAGCCAGCCCATCTCAGGAGGAGGATGCACCACACGCACCGAGGCTTCCCTTGCTCCCGATGCCTTTCCCGAAAGCCGCTCCTGGCAGTCCCACCACTAATCCTTCTGTGATAGGGTTTCACAGAGCCCCAAGCGGGCTCTTGGCAGGCCAGCTGCTTGYGCATCTGGACGTAATAAGGAGCTAGGCTCCAGCAGATGTAGTGGCTCAGCACAGTGAGCCACCAGGCATGGGATGGTCAGGTTTTTCTGACCATTGGGAGCTGCTGGTGGTGTAAGCCTCGTGGTAAGAGCAGCCAGGCCTCAGGGAGGGAAGGGAAGGGAAAGGAAGGTCACTGGGAGTCAAAGGAACAGCTGCTCTCTGCCTACAAGACTCTGAAGGGTGTGACTATCTCCCACCAGTGGGAGTAGCCAAGATTGCCCTCAACAAGGATGGAGCTAGCCAGGAAGCATCCCAGTCCCAGAGGCTGAGAAACAAAGAATGAAGAAAATGAGGAAGGAATTCCCCAAGAGTCAGGGAGAAGAGCTGTGGGCCCAGCTGGGATTGCTGACAAGGAAAAGGTCAGCACAGAGCCCTGATGGTATTCCATTGGTGCATGGATATCCTTCCTTGGAGGCTTTTAGTTTAACCTTTATCACTGCAGAGGGACCCCCAGCATTGCCCAAGCTGGGCTGCTGCTGCTTTCCTGAGGGTGCTGTTAACATAAGGGTGGCACTGGAGAAACACCAGCTCTCCCAGCCAGCAGCACGTGCTCAGAGAGACAATTCTATGCAGGGCATAGCTGGCCTCTGGTCTCCAGCTCTGCTGACAGCAGAAGATGGCAGGATTTTAGTAGGGAAGGAAGTTCCTGTGGGAATACTGTGAAATAAACTGTGCCCAAATCAGCTCACATCAGCTTGCAGGATCCCAGATGCAACTTTGGTCCTTCTCTCCAGTTCTGCACCAGTGCAAGGCATTTCCTCCTGACATCACATCTTCACGGCACACACGCACAGAAATAAAGGAGACAGGCAATGATCTTGCAGTTAAAAGTCATGCTGAAGAAGAGCAAGCTCTCTTTCCAAGTAGACTTGGCTCTAGAGGACTCTGCAGAGCTCTGCAGCTGTTTTTTTCTTAAAAAAAAAAAAAACACACAGTAAAACCCTCATTTAAATGTTATTTAAGCAGCTCTGACTCTTAAAATACATGCAAGAAACAGATGTGCAGAACAGAGAAGTGCCATTTTTATGGAGTGGTTCTTCAGTGTTTGAGCCATACTAGATTACATTTGGAGTGTAGGCTCCTCAGCTACACCATGTAATATTTATAATAGTTTACAGCACACAGCCAAATCTTTCTGCCAGTGAAGCCATGTGCCTCTTTATCAACCTCAGCCCAAGGTGGCAGTAAACCAAAATAAATGGGACATTAATATCTTGTTACCCTGTGCTTTCCAGACACCCCACACTTCACCCTACGTTAGATCTCTCTTTCTGCTGTTGCTCAAGAAAGGGGTTGCTTCCCCCTCACTTTTATGTCCTGAGGTACAAGTTCAGGAAGCACAACTCTCAGTCTAAGTTGTTTATCAGGCAGAAGCAGAGTCTGTAACCTTGTCAAGTCCCTGAATCCCTCATGTTACTGTTTTTCTCTGACACTCTGTCCCATATTTGGGCTTTGGGTAAGCTGACAGGAATGTAATTTCTATTTAAAGATACACTGTCTGTTACTTTTATACTGAGTAATAAATGCAGGATTTTAAGAACAAGCACTAGGAAAAAATGGTTGGACCGTTTATACGTTGAGTCACCTCTAACGGAACATTTACCATTCCCATTAAAAAGAAGAAAACAACAACAACAAAAAAGAAGAATAAGAAAAGAGAAAAAAACTCCATTCTTATGCACTTCCTCATAATCTTCCCTAAAAAATTCCCTTGGCCTGAAATTTCCCATGTTTGGTGTCTGCCCAAATGTGAATATTAAGATTCCTGCCAATTGTTTTCAGTCAGTTTTCAATTATGTGAGGATGAAAAATAGACATTCCTTCCTATTCCTAGGACCAGGGTTATATTTTCCCATAGCTGTGCTGAAGCAATCTGAACACTGGAACTGAAGTTCAGTTGTAAAAAAGCTATCAGTAGGGTACAATGCCTTCTGTGAGTCTGGGGAATCCTTTTTAAGTTCTACAGATGCATTTTTTTACCAAGTAAAAGACTGTTACACTTGCTCCTCCTTCCACATGTGTGCTGCATGTGTATTTCAGTCAAAGATAATAACTTATTGTTGAAAGCAAATGTATCCTTCCTTAGCCCTTACCCTGCCTGAACATGCTCTTTGATAAAAGAGAAAACTGGATTCTGTTATCTCAATTTCTGCAGATGGCTTCCAAAAGTACTTAGGAGTGACTAATAGTTTGACTCTTGGTGATTTTCAACCATCACTCATGTGTCTCTTTAATGTCCTCACCCACATTCAGAATTCCCAGTGAAGCTGATCCTAATGATGAGGAATAAACCAGAAAGGATCCAGCACAGCACTCAGGTTGCAGACAGCATTGGGGATAGGCAGTGAACTAAATAAATGCAGCAGAAACTATATGGAAAATTCAACATTATGTTGGATATCCAACATATCATTATTGTGATTTCCTTACAGGGACAAAACCCCACCTGTGGTTGAGCCACATCTTGTCTGAATTAATATTTGCTTTCTTTAAGCCTTGATTTAAAACCCTGACAGTGACCTCCCTTCATATTGACTAATACAATTGGCTCTCCACTTCCCAATTTCCCAGCCAGTGAAGCACAACTCTGCTCCTTGGAATTTATTAAATACTTAGTTCACCCAGCAGGAGCATTTGAGCAGTCAAGTGCTACTAAGCATGACATTCAGCATCCTCCCCATAAACATGTTTTTCAAAATCTAAAGCCAAATGTAAGCACATCAATCCAATGAACACATTTTGCTTATAATTCTTAAGCCTTCCTTCATTGTTTTGGGACATGAGACAAAGTAGATATTAATTATTGACAAATAATACAGATTCACTGCTTCTTATCATTGCAAAAAGTAAATAAACCTAATGGTAGCCTTCAAAACTTCCAGGTCCCTACTTAAAAAATTATTACTAAGGAACTGCTCCTGGTACCTCCTTGTCCTGAATAACATTATTTTCTCCAATTAGTCCCACTAATGTCAGTAATATCACTCATATAGGAAGAGCCACAATCAGGTTAAAAATGTATTTCTTTTCAGATAGATTTCTTCTAAGCCTGTGCAGAGAAAAAAGGAAAGTAAAGGCATCAGGATCCAACCTCAGAAATAAAGAAAGTGAGTTCTAGCAGGAATAAACTCCTAGAGAAGAAAGGAAAAAAAAAATGAGAGAGTGCAAAAGGAATGAACCAAAGAGATAAAGCAGGAGAGGAGAATTTATCTTACACAAACAGAATTTGTGTTGGCCCATCCGTCCATGACACAAGCACTAATGAGGCTGCCCGTTCACAGAGGCCTCAGATAAACATACAGATGGCCATTTAAATCACCTCAATGCAGTACGTGTATTGTGTGAGCCAGTATTTTCATTTGGAGAGGGTAAAGAGGAAAAGAYAGAGGGCTGGAGATGATGAAGATAGCAGGCCAGGATTATTGGACTTTTCCTATGCCTCAGCCTTCATAAGTTTTTCTATGAAAACCCTCGTAAAGAGCTGGACTATAAAAATTCCAGACTTTACTGTTGGCATAATTGATCTCAGATATGTCACTACAGAAGGAGACAGAGGAGTATTCATGTAAGACATACAAATCTTGGAGAGGAACCAAGGGTAATATATAATCTTTCCTTCCCAGAAAACCATTCAGGATGGTATTGGAATAGATTTAGGCTTTTAGAACCTGTTCTCCAACCTGTAGTACATTTTGAACAAAAGCTTCTCAGGCTCACAATAAAGAACACTTGAATCTGATAGTGTATTATTCATCCAGTTTTGAAATAAATAATTCCTTGATTATACCTTCTTATTTTGCAGAAAGGGGACTGAAGAACTTCCTCTTTAAAACAGCCTTCAAAAGATCTGAAATATTACAAAAATCAGAGATCAAATTCATAGTTGGCACAAGTGGGCACCTCCCAGTTTGAGTAGGTGATCTGGGGATCATAAAAACATTTTTTTCTCTGGTTATAGTTGTCTACCAATACTATATCATTATTACACTGCAAGAATTTTTAGAAGTATTTTTTTTAACTTATGGGTTGTGTTGTATGGTCTTTCTTTTAGTATATTGTTGTTATTATTAGTTGCTGGTTTTGGCATTTTACCCACAGGAGTAGGTGTGAAAACCTGCTTTCTGTTTCAAGTATTTTTTTTTCCTTTGCAGTTTCCTCACATCCCTTTTCAATTCCCTTCACAACTGCTCAACTTTGGTCTTCCTGACCCTTCTTTTTCAACACCCTGTTGTCTCTCTGGTCTTCTTTCTCTGGGGAGTTCAAGCTCTTACCTTCTCTTCAAAGCTGTTGCCATGTCAGCAGTAACTGTATGATAAACCCATCAGAGGCCACAATCAACATTAGCAGCCAAAATAAAGCATCAGACAGTCAATCAGTCCCCTTTTATGCCTCCTCTGCTATTGTTCTACACTGTCTACCTTCTTAGTCATCAGGACATGTGGCCCAAACTGATTGCTAAGGGCTTGATCTGTGTTCTCTGCACTGAACATCAAGGAGAGACTCACACTGGGTTCAGCAGGCTGCAAGTCAGACCCTGAGACACCATCAGAAAGCTCCGTCAGAGTGATGGAAGTTAGAAAATCAGCTAAGGAAAGCAAAATAAATACTTCCTGTAGAAATTAAACCCTATGCCCAAGTTGCTTACAAGTTCATCTCAAGAGCATGAGGAGCAGGGAATTGCTTGTCTAAACTCTGTGTGTTTGCATGTGTAAGTGAATGAGCAAGAGACATCCTGTGGGCCTTTTAGAGCTGGTTACATTTAGCTGCTTTGTGGCTGCTGCCAAATTTTTAGTAGCTGTGACTCATTGACCAACTAGCTGCCTCAACATCTTGCTTCATTGTCCTTTTTCCCTTATAAAGGTTTCCCCTCACCCCCATCTGAGACGTCAAGAACAATGATTCCAGATGTAAGCAAAAAGATTTCCATCGCAGCACATCACAGGACCTGCAGGCGTGCCTCCAATGAAGATTGCAAATGATGTGGGTGCTCGGAGCCTGATGAGCACCTTGAGAGCTGACAGATGACAGTGAGCACTCAAGGCTGTCTGCCTTGTTATATGGCTTCCAGGTGAATGAAAGATGAGTTGGCAAGACACTTTAAGATGTGTCTGTGCATAGGTCAGGAAGCAAATCTGAGCTCTTTGTTAAACAGGCAGAAGTGTGTGGGATTTTGGGGGGACTTGCGAATACAGAGGAAAAGGAAACAGGGATATTCTGAAGAAATTTTATCAAAATGCACATTAGTTTTAAAGGAACAAAATCCAGTAGCTATTGAGGTGGAACAATACATGGAGGACTGTGTTCCTCAAAAGAGCTGGATGAGAGACAACAGCCAACCCAGGGTGAGATGTGAGCACAGACGTCAGGACACACCAATCCAGTGTTTCCAAAGAGCTCACACTCTCAGCCCAGTGAGCTGATGCCCCTCAGCTCTTGTGCAGAGATGTTCAGCACTTGGCAGCACCGAGTTCCCCAGCTGAGGACACCGGGAGCCTGCCTGGAGAGCCTGTCCCCAGACACGCTCGGTGCCAGAGGGGCAGTGACAGTGACAAGCAGAACCTGAGAAGGATTAATCCAGCGGCACTGAGAGCTGTGGATGCCCAAGGAGCAGAAGAGCAGTGCTTGGTGCTGAGCATGTTTAAGGCTTTTGAGCTCATCCGTCTCCATATAGCTGTCCCTAGGCAGGAAATAGCTAATTACCTTTCCATGGCAGGAGCAGTTCAGCCTCCTCCAGGGCAGAGGAGAGAGAATTGCCCGTAATGACAGGAGGAGTGCACAGAACTCTCCCTGGTAGTGGAGGGACTGAGTTGCAGCCAGCATTTAAAGGCTGATTAGTATAACTGCTTGCAGTCAGTATTTACAGACACTTCTMAATCGCCCTTACCATGGGAAAAATGAAATACTGTCAGCATAAAACTTAGAAAAAAAAGAACAATAGAAATAAAATTATGTTTTCTTTTGATATTAAATCGATCATAATTTAAACAATTACATTAACAATAAGATTTTTTTTCCCCTAGCCCTCCAGTGGTCCTTTTGCATTTCCCCCACAGCCCATGGTTTGGAAAATCTGGTTTCAGAATGAGGGAACTATACATGCATTCAATAATGGCTCGAATGAGTGTTAAAGGCATTGTTCCTAAAAGGAGCTGTGTGAATATTTTAAGTTACTGAGCAGGAGGGGTGGTAACAAGAACAATAGAAAAACTAAATTATTATTATTATTTTGTCTCTTTAGACCTCAGTGCTGTCATATGTTTGCCCTTTCTCCTGAAGAGAGGTTTAGCTCCCTGATGGGATCTTCTGGGGAGCTGTCTGAGCTAGCACAATTATTGTGTCAAACTCTTCTCTCAGGGACCAAATAATGGAACCAGGCTTTGACTGTCTCCTCTGATTTTTAATGAACTGTTTGTTGCAATTAGAACCTGCATTATTTTAACTGGGTCTAGAGGAGGAGTGTGTTTAGAAAGTGCTCAGGGGGAAGAAGAGATTATGAAAGAGCAGGTGGATTAAAAAAAAAATAAAATCAACTGTGAACAAAGAATACAAGGGGGGGATGGGAAAAGAGAGAGAAAAGGTATGTTAGGAAGGGAAAATTTTCAAGGAATAGAATTTGCACGGAATAGAATTTCCAAGAACATTTCAATGGTGTGCTATCCATACAGACTGTTAAAGACTAATAAAAGTACAGTTAAACTGTGGACCTTTTCCCCTGGCTCGAGGCAGTCACAAAGACATCCTGCACCCTTTGCCTGGAAGCAGATCCTTCGGGTCAAGAGTGAACAGGAGAGGGCAGCAGCGCTTTAGGCTCACGGTAAGGGCCACTGTGCAAGGGAAACTGCAGTGGGCAAACGGAGAATTGTAGGAAAATGACACAGAACCGATGAAGGGAGTTTGCCAGGCAGGTACTTCACTGGAAGAAATGCCTGCATGGGAAGAGGATGGAAGAAAACAGACGTCTGAAGTGCAGAGCAGAAAGAGATGTGAATGTGGTATTTCAGCAGTGCTTTTGGCTGGACTCAGTTCAACTGCTGAGTTCAGGATGTGAAGTACAGCGTTAGAGCACAGAGGCTTCTGGAAGTTTGTTTGGTTACATTCTCTCTCATCCACACATCATTATACCCTTACATAAGATAAGAAATCCTGCTTCAAAGATGCACAAATGGTACACCAAAGGTGGTAAGTTCCTTGCCAAACGTGGCACATGGCATTAGGACAGCACCTGGATGGCCACGCTCCCCTGCCAACCATTGACCCACATCAAGCACTTCCATTGCATGAGTGCAGGGCACTCATTCTACAATGGCATGAAGGATTTCTGAGATGTAATCAGCACACCAGCACTGCTGATCCAGCTTCAGATGAAGGATAAAGGCTCTACTCGAATGTATTCTCTCAAATAAAATTCATAAATGAAAATAAATCCAAATCGATATCATAAATATATGAGAACACTTTAAATCCTGGCAAAGATGGAGTAGCCTTGGTTTTACCAGTGGAAACCCCAGTGCAGTGACTTTTAACAGAGGAAAAAATGTGGTCCATTAACTTTCACTTTTCTTCTATGACAGTACTTACTAGAGGCAGCTGTGGATTCATGAGCTGGGGCTCTCTCTGACATTTGACTTTCTAAAGTTACACAGTGTGCAAAATCACGTGGCAGAGAAATTCTCCCACACATGAAAAACAGCCATGCCTATCAGTTGCCCCCCTGCCTCTGCTTCCTTTCTGCCACTGTGTTTTGCCTCCTTCAGTGAAGACAGAGTAATTCTCTTTACAACTGATGGTTCTGCCAGCACATTACTGAATCAGCAGAGCTGCACAGGTTTTGCTGCTCTGTCCCCCCTTCAAATCTGGCTCACAAACCAGAGAGGAAAATGACTGACATTCCAAAAGAGGGTAATGGTACACTGGTTCCCAGGGAGTTATTTTGTTCAATCATTTTGCAATACAGGTGAATCACTTTTATATTTTTCATTTCATAGACAGTGTTTCAATACCTCTGTTCTATACACGAGGAATGGAATGAGACAACTGGGGTTTAATTTACTGAAGTCCATCATCCATGTAAATTAATTGTTTTTAATTGTTTCATCTCGCTGTGGAAATTATCAATAAAATACCAATGCTGAGAGAAGTAATCTTGCAGATAACTGTGTGGGAATTGCATGAATGGAAACACCAAATACACATAATCCTTCATAACCACCAACCATCTGTTTGGACAGGGACAGAATTCTAGAAATACAGGGATAACAACTACCTGACCTTTTTATTGAAACAGATATTTCTAGTAACTTTTTCTAATTGTAAAGTATTTTCTGAGCCACTATATTGTTACATGGGAAGTTCAATTGATTACACTTACGATTTTTAGTGAAATACAGTAAAGGAAGTGTGTTTTGACATTTTAAAAATTTTATATTAAAAATAAGGGGTTTTAAAATTATTTAATTTCAATAGCCATGCTAGTGTAAAATGACTCATTGTCACTGGCACCTTAGCATACAACTGAAGGATTGCATATGATTGTGAATAAATGAATTTTAACACCTTTTTTAGAAAACACACATTTTCAATTTTAAAGTGCTGGATCCTCTTTAGTACTGAATGAACCATCTGAACTTTCCTAGCCCAGTACATAGGAGTGGCACTTGATGTAAAAGCAAGTTTCCTCAGTGGTCACATCATGTAATGAAAACTAAAAATATTGTGAAAGAAATACTACACCCTGAAATTTTCAAATAAAGGGGTGTCTAAATGCCATTTTGGATTTTCTGCTTAGTGGTAATACTTATGCTTTAATATTCTGACTCAGAATGAATAGTAATATTTCAGTGTCAAATTTTCCAGAAAATAAAAATTCCATGCCTTGACCAAGTAAAATTACCAAATGACTGAGTAATCCATTTTCTCCCAGGCCCTCAGTTTTGTCGGCACTAAATTTACACACAATCATTTTTTAAAGAGATATGGGAGGAAATGCATAAATGCCAAGAATGTTTGTTCAGGGAAATGACACACCATCATTTTCTCAACATCTGGAAATTCATGAAGGACTGACAAATTTTCTTTTGGACTTATTAAGAGTGAAGTTATCTATTCTGAGGGGATCTGTGATAAAAGCAATTTTTTTACTGTAAGAAAGTTTGAGCTGAAGCTTCATACAGAGAAAAGAGACTGGAAGAAGGAGAGCTGCTTTTGTTGGTCTGTGGCTCAGGAGCATTATCCATCCTCCCCTCCAGAACTCTATTTTTAGATGGCCTCCACTGCATTAGATCAAATGTATAAATTGGATGAGGTCAAACTGTCTCTGTCTGTGAGTATGCAGCTCCCAGAGGTGTGCCAATGGTTGTGGAATTCAGCTGGCTGGTATTGACCTGACCCTTGTCAAAATCAGACTATAACATCAGTCTTTCTATTAAACATGGGCCTAACAACCTTTTAACAGTTTGAAGCTAAACTCTCATTTAATTTATATTGATGTGGATGTAGAGATGTCAGCAGAAGGGGTTTTTTTCTGTCATGTTTTCCTCCTTACTGTGTCAGCAGCTAACTGCCATCTTAGGTCTTTGCAGGAAAAGGATTATCATCCCTGGAAACAGTAGAAATCYCATGATTTCTATTTCTCTAGCAGTTTGACTTTATTCTGATCAGTATCATCAGACCAGCTTTTACATTGGAGCACACTTCTGTTGCTATAGGTGTGTACTTATAAACATAAATAAAACCACACACATTTGATACTACAACACTTATTAATTCATTATCCAGGCAATACAATAAGTTTTCACACTTCAGCAGACCAAGAAACCACTCACAGTAAGTTCCCTTTTGCAAAACATGAACCCTTTTTGCTCTGCAAAGCTCTGAGTGACTTGAACACCGCGTGCCATTTGTTTGGCCCTTGTGCTAAGATGGAAATTTCACCTCAAAACTGTACAGTGTGACTGGCAGCCCCCAAGCTCTGCAAGATTTATGTGAGGCTGCTGGTGGTGTTGTGTCACTTGGTAATGTGGGACTGTGTCTGTGGATGGAATACCACGCAGTGTGGAGGCGAGCTGAGGAATTAAACGGGATGGGATTTGCATTAGAGCTTCACCAGAGTTAATCAGCTTAGTCCCTGAAATCTGGCTGCAACTTGCTGTATGGCTTCCTGCTCTGGTCAACAGAAACACTAAGATACAATATGTAAAAATGCCTTGAAGCAATACAAGAGGAAAGGAAGCAATTATTCCAGTTCAGCTAGATAAGTGCCTAAGGGATCAACTCCCCATCTAAAAAGTGTATTGCCATTCTCAGCCTCATGACACRGATTCTGCAATGGAGAAAGCTCACATATAGAATGAGGTCAAAAAGTTAGCTGCAAGTGTATTGTCTGGGCTTTAAATTTAACCCTGCCTTGTGTCTCAACCCAGATGACTGAAGCATTCTGCTAAGTCTTTGCTGCTTGTGATTACATGTATTTTAAAGCATGTGGAAAGCTCTGTGGCTCACTCTTTCCCAGTGGAACTGGGGATTCAGTTCAGCAAGCATACAGGGCAATGAATACAGAGATCATCAGTTCATGCTTGCAGCCTATTAATTTTACTGAGTATACCTCCTTATTTACTGTGTATGCATCAAAAAGAACACCCATCCTAGACTGAAATGTGTCTGGATTCACATTCACACAGGGGATGAGAATTGCCAGACTGGACTAGCCTAGTGTCAGTCCACATAGTCCAACAATCTGTCTTTGATAATAACTAGCACCAGATACCATGAAGGAAAAAAGCCTCTATCCAGCAATAACCCCAGCCATTTAAGTGTTTTACCCCAATCAGACAGAAGTTGGTGCCCAAAGCATGAGGTCTTTTCCAAACATTTGCTAATCCGGCTGGAACATTATCAGTGTAAATGTCTGATTCTTTCCAGATCTTGCTCGCCTTGTCCAGAGAAATAGTGTGGAATAAAAAAGCAGTTAGATGAAGGAGAAGAAAGAAATTTGCAAAATGTGGGATATAAACAAAGAAGGTTTGGGACAGAATTTAAAAAAACAGAGAGAGTGTCTGGAGGGGAAGAGAGAATGGAAGAAAAAGTCTGTCCTTTAAAAATTACRGGATTCTTTTACAGCTCCCAAACCTGTGAGGCTTACCTTAGAGGGAATAGTTTCTGACTCATACACTGTTTTGAAAGTCCAGCAGAGACCAGCAAGATGTCAAACCAAAATTCAGCTATCTCTGCAAGTGTGCTGATCAAAGTTCTGCCCAAGACAGAGCAGCAGACACTGTGGATTATATGGACTCAGTGAAGTCAGAGGTGACCACAGAGAATCCACAATCCTAGATCCTCTGCCCCCAGTCCTGCAGAATACAACAGTACAAGGGCTTAACATAAAAAAAGACTGGGATTTTATCTTCTGTGAAGCTCAAGAGGGTGGAAGGAAAATCTCACTTCACTGATAGCATTAGAGTTGAAGGCTACAATTGCACCAAAGATAGTAAGAATTAAGGACTATCAAGATTTGTGCTTTCAAAGAACTGGGACAGAATAATGTCTCAAACTCTTGCCCATGAAAGCTGATAAAGAATTAGGATAATATGCTCTAAGTATGGTTTCCAAATCAGTCCCATGTGAACATCCTGCTTTGGGAGACTTCAATAATGACTTGCTCAGGGATGCAGCGCACAAGGAGAGGTGGAAAGGAACATATAAAATCCAGAGAGTTTGCAAAATAAAGGAAGATTGAGCTCTCAGAGTCATAACCTCAAGTGCAGCAGAGAAACTACTTTCTAGGGTTCTAATATTGAGAGATCTTGCAAATGTGGACTCCACATGTGATAAATAGCCCTGCTTCCAGATCTCCTGAAAAAGTTTAAAGGCATAACTAATGACATTGTTAAAGATAATTTCTGTGTTGATAGATGTTAGTGCTGACATTTTCCATTTATTATTTAAGATTGTTTTGGACTTGTAGAAACAGTAAGTGAGTGCATTTTGACACTCTGATGGGAATTGGACATTCACAAATTTCTTGTCACCTGGCAAAGTCAGTTAAAATGTTACAAGCAATTATTTTAATCATGCTGAAGGTTAATCATACTTTAAACCATGGGTTCTGGAAATAAATTCTAAATGTTAATACTAATAAATTACTGTTGTGAATGGATCATTAGGTAGAGGAAACATTTAGTTTAATTGGAGTTGCTCCTGAGTTGCTCTACATACATTATATGGGGCATGAAGCTGAAACCAAGTTCTGTCCTTTTGAAGTAAAATACTACAGCTCCATTCTTGGTTCAGTGTCTACTGTAAAGGGACCAAGGGAAATCAGACCAGCTACCTTGCTTGGATGTCCATTTTTAATCCAGCAGACAATTTCAACCAAACTGGACTGTGCACTCACAGACAGCAAGCTGTGGCAAAGCTGGTCAAAATAAAGACTTTACTAGGGCTCTCCCATCATAAAAAGAGACACTTCATGGGAATACCACAGAATCTACAGGAGACTGAGAATTGGTCTGTAAGGGACAAGGCCTCTTAATGCAGGAGGCAGGAAATTCAGGAACGTCTTTATGTAGCTGCTCCTTGAAATACATCATCCAAGGCTGCTAAAATGCAGGTCATATTAACCTTTCCTTCCCTTGCACTGCTTTGGCTCTGGCTCCAGACAATGGTAAAGTAGCTGCAAATGGGGCAAATATGCTGGTAGGAACTCTTTCTCCAATAAAACTCTTTGGGAAAGGCCTGTGCTATGTTGGCAGAGAAGATGGGTACGAAAAAGAAAAGCTGTGTAAAGCTGACATATAACTGGAACATTCTTAGACTAGAAAGATCTATTATCAACAGATAGTTCTTGCTGGAAGCACAAAATAAAGTGAATCTAATACCCTGAAAGCCAAGCTTGAGATGTGTTTCACATTGGTTTGAAGCCCATTTTGTGAGACTTTTAGCATCCTCAGCACTGGTATTGTTTGGGCCAGGGGGCTCCCTGACTACTTTGATGAGCCCAAAGCACTGTAGAGGAGTGGGTGTGCCACTCTGCTCTGTCCTGGGACTGTTCTGTGTTTAGACAACATCTGAATGTCTACATTTCTGCAGGACATCCCAGCAATCCAGATGCAAAGACACTCCAGAGCACCGCTGTCCAAAGGACACACTTGTGCTGCACAGGAATATTAGTCATAGATGGAGACAGCAGCTTGTTGGGTAACAACTCTAATAGAGACTCTGGAAGTCAGCTTCTTTAGAGAAGATGAGGGTCTTAAAAAAATTCCTCCTATTACTTTCCACAGAAAAAGCATTTAATGGGCACAGTTTTCAAATTCCAGGATCTGCTGGAAGTGCTGTTCACATGTCCCAATCTCCTTACAAACTCCAGGGGTGCTGCACAAAGTATAATTCCTGTGCCTCTAAAAGATTGAACTGTCTACTTAAAGTACACCAACCCTYCACCATTCCCTGACACCTGGATGGCCAATGTGATGGGGCAGCTACTTGTCCTGTTTCTTTGATGGGGAAGCTTTTCTGATGGAAAATGGGCAACAAGCACGGACTGTTTCTAGCCAGCCAACCACATTACCCTGACACTAAGAGCAGAACTGGATTACATTCAAGACCATGCATGGAGTCCAGGGTTCTGTGTCCCAAACCTGATAACATGGACCAAGAACTTGAACTATTTCAGCTGCCACATGATCCTGACATGTTAACAACTTGGGCTGTGACTGAGCTGGGTTAGATTCAAACCCATGGGCGAAGGTAAAAGGTTTTGTGTTCCGTTACTGGCGCCAAACGTTCTGTTTTCTTACTTGGCTTCAAAGCATTTAGCAAGCACCCGTTAGCACTTCACTCTGTATAAGTAATGTAATAACTGGGAGAGTGATGTGGGAGGAGGGACATGGTGGGCAGGAATCATTATCCAAATTAGGTGTTAAGCTTTGGCTTCTGCCCCTACCTTTGGTGAGGGTTACAGGGATTAGTGGAACGAGGGAAAGGAACTTCTGTTTCTAGAGCATGACTATGAAAATAGACACACTGGTAACTATGAACAAAATGGAAAAAGTAAATACAGTCCATGAAGTAACACCATCGGGAAAACAAATGTTCTCAAAGAAAAAATTTCAGAAAGTGCATAATTCTCTGCAGTATGAAGCATTGAGAGCCAAGGTCTGTTTTTTTGGAAAAGTTCCTTTGCATCTGGATCCCCATCAGACTTGGAAGAAGTCTAGGAGGGCTGTGGTTTGGAGTGCGCCGGCACCCTCATTGCAGATTGTTCCATTTTCTTTGTAATAACAGCAGAAGTTTCATGTCTGACATAGAGAAGCCCCTGTCCTACTCTGCCTCACCTGAGCTGTATTTTGCCACAGTCCAGACACTGAGGAATGGATGGAAAACAAAAGCAGGAGCTGGATATTGATTCCCACATGAGACTCAAATCACAAATGCTACTTTTTGCTGTAGTACCAGACATTGCTCACCTCGAGGCCTGCTTTTGCTCTTCATGTGCAAAGAGAAAGAGCCTGACACAGAAAGCAGCAGAAACTGGAAAAAAAGATCAGTGTATACTAGCTCAATTCAAGCCCTGAGAAGAAAGWATTGTGGGGCATTGTGATGACCTCATGTTCCAAACAATGACACAACAGCTGTTAGCTATGTCAGACCATTGCTCTCTGTAGCATCCATCTAGGAATGGCAATGGCAGTGTGGAGCATTTATATGTAAAACATTAAAGAGTATCTCCCATTCTATCATCCATCTAAACTCATGTGCTGGTAATGCTGCCTTACAGCTTGGAACACCTGCAGGATTCCACAGTCAAAAAGTCATTGACAAACTGCATCTATCTTATGTGAATAAAGAATTTAAGGAAGTTATTCTTGTCACTTTTCCTCCTCTGAGGAGAAGTCTGCACGAACTGAAGTCATGAGGCTCTTTTTGGCACTGTCAGGAATAATCCCTGAATATAGTGAAAAGATATTACAAAACAAAATAAAGTTTTTTTCAGTTATAAATGCCTGAAAACATCATTGCCAACAGACTGCGGAACAATTTTTGTGTTTAGGAAGTGATACATAATTTAAAAGTCATACTCTTTGGCATGACGGGAAAAAAAATCTGCAGTTTATTATCTTTCAGATTCTAAATATTTTTTCAGTCTGGTGGTACACCAAACACTTTTATGCACTTGTTGACATGTCCAGTGCATTTGGCAATGCGCAAAATCCTTGTTATTTGGGTCAGACAAGTGTCCTCAAAAACAAGGCAACCCAGCAGGCCTTCCAAGGCAGGCTGTGCCAGACTCTGTTTGTGGWAGTGACTGCTACCCTACAGCAGGCCCTGCTCTGCACCAGGGCTGTGGCCTCTGCAGGGAGCTGGGCTGCCTGGCTCAGCCTCCTCATTCTCTTCCTGACTGCTCAAGGTCAGACCCAGGAATCCAGTGCCCTCCATGTGGGGCATGCCAAGAGGCAGCACTCTTCATGAGCTCCCTATCACTGCCTCTTGGCCCTGGCCCCAGAACTGGCTGATACTCATTTGGCAATGCCCCCTTATTTCATGCCTCCCTGCTAGAAGTCACAGTGGAGAGATAGAAAAACAAATGGGCCATAAGAGTAAAACCTCTCTCTTCCCAAAATATAAGTCTGTGCGTAAGAAGAGCCTCTGGAACATTTGTATGAGCCTACTGCATGAATTGATGGAATTAACTCCTCTTATTTATTGTACATGAGAGATTCATCTTCCCCTCTCCCCTCCAGGTACAGACTATCATAAAGAAAAGGCAAAATTTAAATCCTTAGTCCATTCCCACCAGGCCCTACCCTCCTTCCCTGCTCCATTCTCCCTGGCTGCTTGCTTCTTTGTGTCACTGGTAGTCTGAAATTAGAAGCTGCTGTCTCATTTGGCTGGTAATTGTACCTCCTTTAGAGAGGAATCTCTTTTTACAAAAGTTCAAGAACTGAAGAGTTTATCCTGGTTAGCAAGTTTTGTTATCTTCAACACTCTGACTAAAGGCAGCTGGAAAAGAGGGTGGCACATATCTATGATGGAAACTCTCATAAATGATGGAAACTTTCCATAGGCTTGAAAGAGGCTTGAAAGCTGGATTTACAAAGCATTTCCTGGGCACTACATGAATACAACCTTTCTTTAAAATGTAGCAGGTGGGATCCAAAGATCAGATGTGTTTACAGATACAGACAGAATGATGAAGCTTTTAAGATCTCAGACATGGAGATACAATTCTCCCAAAGTGGTGTTTGAATCAACTGTTTCATGTCTCCAATGAAACCTTTTGTTGCACATTGTCCTCATTCATTTGGGTAGAAGTATTTCTTTGAGTGACAAACCTGTAAATCCACTTAATAGCTGTGAGATTCATATTGCCTTGTCTTTTTCTGGCTTTATCATGTATGTCAGTGTACCAGCTCACTTGGATGAGCAACTGGCTCATTTTAGGTGTGTGTATGGTAAGATCATAAATGTACTTCTGAAGCTGCACTCCAGCAACACCCCTACTGAGATATGAGGTGCAACCTGGGAACAGCAGCTGTCAAAAACATCCAAACCAAACAAGCTCAGGCCATTTTTCTCCATGACAAAGACACAGATGTTGAAAGAATTTCATATTTACATCAAATACTTAGCACATCCTTGAATGCCTCAGTTTGCAGCATACATAAGCAGCACTCAGCACACAAGATTTCTCTCACTACCACTTTTGGTACTGGCAGCCAGGCAAACCCTGACATGCAAACACTACTCCTTTTCCTCTCCAGCACTACTCAGCTGCTGCATTTGTTGCATTTGCTCTCTGGTGCTTCTCATCCCAATGGAAAGTGCTTCTGATCTCTATCTCCAGAGGCAAGGCACAGCCTTAACACCCCACAGATGTACACACCAYGGGGGAAGCAAAGGTCTGTGAGAGTTGACAGGTGAGGATGGTGGGAGAACAGGAGCATGGAGCACCCTCAGCATTCTGCCTGCTGTGAGACTTGGCACAAGTGTACAGTACTCCCAACAAACCCACCTGGCTCCAACCCTGTGCTGCCCACTGAGCATAGGAAGGACAATGTCCTGTGCCACAGTGCCAGAATGCCCAAGAGGAAGCACTGTGGGATGGGCATTTCAATCCCTGCTCTATTCCTGAAAGGAATGCACTG
Source organism: Cardinalis cardinalis (assembly GCA_014549065.1). Taxonomy (NCBI): domain Eukaryota; kingdom Metazoa; phylum Chordata; class Aves; order Passeriformes; family Cardinalidae; genus Cardinalis; species Cardinalis cardinalis. The sequence continues at coordinate 2,668,134 of JACDOX010000086.1, read as the reverse complement.
GAGCTAAGGAAGTGGATGGGGTGAAATCCTGTCCTAATTATGTTAAGAGGAGTATTGTAATTGTCTTCAGTGGTGCTCGGCTTTTTCTGCATGGAACTTGCTGGAAAATCCCAATACCCACTTGTATTTTCCTATTTCAGGATGAAAATTAGGTACAGCACATATTTCACTCACTGGTGTACAGCTGTCACTGTGGAAACCCTGTTCAATAGAGTGTGAAAATTTTTACAGGACTGGCTGGGTTCATAAAGTGTTGAGCACCATTTTCCCCCCATTAATTTTATTACAGGTACTATCATTCAAAATTAGGCAAGTTAAGTGTATACAAATAACTGTAATTATACACTCAGCTGCCATGTATGTCTCTAAAACAAATCCTGTACTGTATTTTTCAATTAAATTTCACTCTTCAAACATACCATGATGACATAACAAGAACTTCTGTATTTTTCCAAGTGTAAACTAATTAGGTTTTCCACTGCAACATTCTGGGAGGTAGATACTGCTCCGTTTTGCAAATGGGGAAACCAGGGTACACAGGAGTCACAGATCTTGTCAAAACCATGCAGCCAAGTCCTGGCAGATTCAGGAATGGAATCCATGAGTCCTGACTCTTTAGTTCCCCCGCTCTGATCACCAGACAACACTCCCTTCCCCTGAAATAGGCTATTTTGATTGAAAACAGATGGTGTACATTTTTGGCACAGTGCTTTTTAACTATATTAAAATGCTCTGGATGAATATGTGCTTATATCATACCTATGGATGTATACATGTATATACATGCATGCTGCATCTCTGCATACAGAAATAGGTATGAGTTAAGGACATATTAATTTACATATATCATATGCAAATGTAATGGATATGCTGAAAGATACTTAAGTGCAGCTGGACAGCTGACATACCTAAACACATAAACTGTAATCTTCAGTGATATTGTAATTACATACTAATTATTCTCTCTCTCTAAGCAATAGACTTTATGCTCTTGATGGAGCGTCTACTTTGATGTAATTCACACATTAAAGTTTTTTATCATTTGACAAAAAAAAAATTAGTGTTGCTTTTGTAAGGGATGAATCATATCCTTTTTCATTAGCTCCAGGACCAACCTCCATCCTAGCTGAACAATGCCTTTAGTGGGCACTGCCTGCATTTGTAGTGCTGTGGATTTTCCCTGCAACTGAGTTTTGTCTTAAATATCATACTTATCTTTTGCATTTGCTCTTTCTGTCATAGTATTTGCCCTTGAATTAAGTCTTCTCTAAACAGTTTGTTTTCAGCTAAGGAGGGGCAAACCCTGGATTTGTTGTCTGTCAGGATTAAGATTTTCCCACACATCCTACCCTGGAGGACATGACAAGGAACAGCTTTTACTTAACCAATTCCTCACCTGCAGCCTTGGGTCAGGTAAAGATGGGCTGCTGCATCAACAGGAAAACAGCTTAGGAGACCTTTTCCGTGGTTGGAAATCACCAGAATGGGCTTGTGTTGCTTGTTCTCCTGTGCATTCCCAGTAAAGATGAGAAGGTGGGCCTTAAAAGCCACTCACATGGGATACATCCTACTTACAACCCCCTTTCCACAGTCCCTCCCCACTGACTCTATTTCCATTTCTTATATTGGTCAGCTGGATTTCCCCCTTCACTTACAGCAAAAGAGGTAAAAAATTTAGCCTTCAAATCCACAGTCATGCAGGGGGAGTTGAAAACAGCCCATTCCCCACGGGTACCCCTTGTTTGCATGTTGGCCTCAGCCCCCTCACCCTTATATGCATAGAAAGTGAATCAAAATTGGGGGTAAGATTAGAATTTGGGAATTCTGTCCTTGCAGAAAGGGAACACGAGCAAAAATAGTTATTTTGGTCTGTGCTAATTCCTTCTGGACTGACCCATGAGTGTGTAACAAAAAGGAAACATTGCTGATACTCACTGCTCTTCTTTCTTGGTTCTAAATCTGCAGAAGTAGGGAATCAGAAAATGCCTGAAAAAAGGTTTTGAAGAGGTTACAGAAGCAGAAGTATGCTACAGTGCTGCATTAACCTATGGATAAACAAAATATGGCCACTTATTATAAAGAAAAAAAGAGCTTAATCTCTTTCAGAACTGTAGGTCAAAATCTCCAAAAGTAGCATTGACGTTTTCTGGTTTCACACTCGAAGCTGTAATGTGGTACTAAATCCTCCACAACTGTGTTTATAACATCAGGTAGCAGTTGTTAATGAAGAGTACACTACCTCAGCTCTTAGCTTGCACAGAATGGATTAGCATGCTTATATTTTCCTGTCTCTTTGTTATGCTACAAAACTAGTATTCTGGCATAATCCATTCTTAGTAAAGATTTTTTTTAATGCTAATTTCCTCTGTATCAAAAGATAAAGTAAACATATGTACTCAGGATAGCTTTCTTGCAATTCAATACACCAAGCTATTTTGCTCTAACTTTGCAAAACTAAATATAAATTTCCAAGTAAAAAAAAAGTGTTAAAAGGAAAGTCTGTTCTTGCAAACTATTATGTGGTAACCAGGCCTCTCCCATATCAATAAAAAGCTCTCCACAGTGACACTCTTGCCCTTTCTCTAGCCATTTTCTGCCAGGTAGGAATCAGAGAAATGCAAAACAGCCTTAAAAGCTCCATATCTGATCAGAAGAAACTCTCTCAGTGCAGGTCAGGCATCGACTGACAAAGATGTTGTTCCATTTCCCTTTTAATAAGCCATTCCAAAGAAGACTGTGTACATTTTTCAGGCTGCTGTATGGCATGAAGGCAACAGCTTGAACAAAGATTCCCATCCTACAGCAGGCCAGTGCTGCCAGGATGATGAGGCTGCTGGAAGGCAACACAGCTTGAGCTGCTCCGGGATGCTGGTTGCATGCAGTGCTGGATCTTCTTTCACTGGTCCTGGTGGGATTCAGACTACTCTCTTGCCATTTCAAGTGGAAGTGGGCTCTCTGTTAATAAGCTGTCTGATGTTTTTACATGAATACTGAACAGAGACCAGAAACTAAAGAAAAGTCATAGGGACAGTGTAACATGCAATGTTTATCAAATATGTAGAAATTTGTTTTCTCTATAGCACTTTCCCTCTTCCATGCTCTGAAGTTTTTTCATGATCCCTCATTATCTCCTTACCTTTAGCAGTCAGAGTAGATACCCTATAATAAACATGTGCAGGAAACTAAGCCCCAGAAAACTCCATGATTAGCCTGAGACTACTTGGTGAACTGGCTGGAGATGGGAAGACTGCCCAGCTCTCTCAGTAATCCACCCTTGGCCCCAGTTCAGCAGAGCACTTAGGTACTTGTTTAACTTAGGCAAGATACAGTGCTTCAACTGTGAATCATAGACCTTTTCATTATTATCACTTTTACTGCAGTGCGAGGGAATTAAGTCTTAGGAAAGGCCTTGGAGCAAACTGCAGCAAAAATTGAATATCCTGCGGCTCTGCACCCTGGGTCTGTCAGTGTCCCTAACCACAGGGAGGATGAAGTTCAGAGACCTCAGCCCAGCTCATTTTCTCCTCCTATAGGAGACAGCAGTGAGATTAGTGACTGTAGGATTGCTGCTGTGTAGAGCTGTGCTAGCCATAGCTGGAAGCTAATTATACATCCACTCGCCCCTTCCCTCATTATTCAGTCAAGGAAGAAAATCCTCCGTTTGTTGAGAAAGCCAAAAAAACAGCTGGTAACTGCTGATGTCTTTTTTTTTTTTCAAGAACACATAACTATGGCAATCACTCTTAATTGTAAAAATACAAATATTTTTAACATCTTCAAAAACCTTTTTTCATTACCAATTTCCATTGGAAAATTGGAAACCCAATTTTCATGGCCTCCAAAATGAAATCCTGCCCTTCAGGAGGAAGCCAAGAAAGTGATGGCAGCAAATGTTGGACTCCAGGTGATGAATGTAGCTGGACCTTGCCTCCTCCTGATGCACCACACCTGGAAATTGTTGGTGTTCTGGGCTAACTGGGGAAGAAATGGTTTTGAGACATAGCTGTATTATGATGAATGTTTCTATGACATTACCTGACTGAAGTTTTAGAAACATTCCACTTCATTTAACGATTTTAATTCGCCTACAGTGTGTTTTGGCATAGTTTGGGATGTTGAGGGGAGGCAGCGACATCTCCGTGGTTAAGGCTGAAGCTAGCTTCTGTTATAGCACCCTGTTTCCATCCCTTCATCATAACTTTGGCTTGGAAAGCTGCTGGAGTCTGAAGCTTGCCAGGTCTATTTTAGTCACTTTTGCAAAAACTGAGGAAAACCAGCCAAATTACTTTCAAGTTATGAGTTGCTAAAACTTACTCTGATTGGAAATATTTGCTTTTAATTAGTACTTTTAGTCCTTGTCTTCACTTTGATTGATTGAGTTGAATTAATCCGTAGCAATATTCCTGCCTTAAGAAAAATTCACTGTCACACAAACTTGTCCCCTGAATGCCTGTGGCTGCAGAGCAATGTTCTTTTCCTGATCTGTATGTGGGAGAGGTTATTGTCCATGACACCACCCCTGGAGCTTGTCTTTGCCCACATGCTCGAGGCTGCCCCTCCTTTTGATGTCTGAGGGAGGCCTATGCAAGGCCCAGCTCATTTCAGCCGAGGTGAGCTGGGTTACTTGAAACAGTGACAAAGTGAAGCTCACCCTCCTGCATGGAGGGAGGTAGGGAGTACTCCTGCCAGCAGATCTGCTCTCACCCCTCTCAGGGAGGTTCCATTCACTGAGGGAGCACTATCAACAACACAAAGCTGTACCACTGGCCAGCACCTCCTCCCACAAGGACAATTATTCCCGGTGCTATCCACACACAAGGATCCGAGCCAGTGTTATGTTCACACTTTTTCATTAAACTAGTACAAATATTTGCCTTTCTCTACCTCAAAAACCACTTGTAATCACACTTCTAACCTTTCCATGTAATTAAATATCTTAATTTGTGCAGTGACAGTTTACAAAGAAAAATGGTTGACATCGTGCAAAGATATAAACCACTCTTAGTTTCATAAAACTGTGTCCAAACAGTTTTGTTTGTTTCAGAAGGAATTATGAGTTCACTTATGCTCTTGCTGAGATCAARGAGGCTTTTTTTGGCATTGGCTTGAGTGGGATCATTACTGAACACGACACAACATTTTAAACTGGTTAGATTAGATGTTAGGAAGAAATTCTTCACTATGAAAGTGGTGAGGCATTGGCAGAGGTTGCACAGAGCTGTGGATCCCTGGAAGTGTTCAAGATCAGACTGGATAGGGCATTGAGCAATGTGGTGGAAGATGTCCCTGCCCATGGCAGAGGGGTTGGAACTGGATGATCTTTCAGGTCCCTTCCACCCCAACCATTCCATGGTTCCATGATTTCAAGATTTTCTTCTCTCTGGGAGGTGACCTGAAGTTACCTGCTGAATGGCAAGAGGCCTTTACTTACAACAAATGTTTTCCACAGGCATCTCAAATTTTACAGAGCACTTCATTTTTTCTGTTAGTTTTCACTGCAGAATGAATCAATCTGTAGAATGTACTGCTGGCAAACAATAGAAGTGCTGGTTTCTAGTCATTGTTACCTGTGCTAGCACCATCACTTAAAATGTGATGACTGATTGCAAACTTAATCCATGAAGGCAGAGGTGGGGCTTGCTGCCTCTCCTTCCAAATAAAATTTAGCAAACAAACTCAAAATGTCAACTGTTGATAAGCCACAATATTGCTATTTCAATCTGCAGACCATGATGAAAGTATCTCTTTACATTTACAAGTGTCCTGCCTCTGATTAAAACAGACTTCTGTCTGAATTGCATCTGCTGCCATTGTCWGTATCTATTGTCCCAATAAAATATGTATTTTAGACCTTTGTTGCCATTTCTGCAATTCTTAAGTTAAAAATAAGCAACATAAAATAGAGGCACCACTGTTTTCAGTATACCAGTATTCTTTCATTAAAATTCAAGTAAACCAAAACAGTACTTTAAAAGAACAACTGAATTGGTCAGACCTCTAATCTGAAAATTCCACAACCTTSGGGAAATTGAGATTAATGTGTGATCTCTTGAACTCTCTTTGTAATAAGCTAGGCACTCTGAGACATAAAGTTAATCCAGCTTCATCCACCCTGTGTTCCCATTACAAATTAGGCTCTTTCTGGTCTTTTTTTCTTCTAAGTACAGAATTTGCTGGGTTTTACAAGTATTTTCTCTCATCCCTCTTCACAAGCTTCCCTCCCTCTTTCTTGCCAAACTCCCAGCCCTTGACTTCCCCTTTCTAAATCACTCTTCCTTCCCATATGATTTCCAAATTAGTCATCGTATTCCCTCCCTCTTTCATCTATCCCATTCTTCCTCACTTCATCCTGTTTCTTCACCCAATCTCTTAGGTGATCTCTTAAAGATCTCTTAGTCACAAGTTTCCTCATTCCTCATCTCTTCCATCAATGTTACTTACACGACAGTAGCAGCTCTTTTTTAAAAATCACTTTCACAGTGAGATCCTCACTGAATTAATCTCTAAGTACACCCTTTTAATAAAACAAAGTCCATAATACAGCCCTGGGTGTTCACCAGCAGAAGAGGTACTCATTCTAGAGCAATAGACTCTGAAAGCCTTGATTATAAAGGTCAATAAAAACTATGAACCACTGCAAAGAGAGGAGGTTTAGAAGCAGCTCTGGTGCTGAGTTATTGCTGCTCTAAGTTGAGCAACACTAGCTTTGTACAGGCATCAGCCAGACAATGTAAATGCATCCACTTTCCTTTTGAATCAATGGATTATCTGTACTTTGTGTGGCAGTGGCAGAAATTTGCATACATCCAACTTCACAAATAAATATGTGGTCTTTGTCAGAACTCTTCTGTTTAAGAAGCCACTTGAACTGACAAAGACCTGACAAAGATATTTAATGACCTTTCTATGTCATTAGATATCTTCATTTAAGGGAGTGAATTATCTTGAGGAGAGTTTAACTTTTGAAGATGGCATAACACAGGTAACAGATTCTGGACGCAGTAGAATAAAACTTCAGCAAAGATAGAGAAATCCACAGGAAAGAACTGGATTTTGGAGGGACTGAAGGCTTGAAACGTTGCAGACAATTACAGACTACAAAAACAAGAGAGAAAATAAAATAACAGTCTTAGATTTATGTTACTGAAGAAAGGAAAATAAGAAAAGAATCTCAGACTGCTACACTGACATTAATTAAGGTTTACAGCAGCCCTAAGAGCTTTGGCAGCCTTGGCCCCACTTTCACAGGAAGAAAACAACATATTGAGAGATGAAACAGCATTGTTAGAGTGCAAACACAGGGTCCTATTTGGAGGTCAGAATGAGACGTGACTTTGGTCAGTTCCTAGTCTGCGTCATAAAAGCAGGATTCAAATTATATCAATTTCACACAGCTATAAATGTAATTCCATTACTTCCTCTCCTCTTCTTTAATCACAGAGCTTATCCTGTTTCTGTTCAGTGCACAGCACCCCTGGACACTTCAACAGGGTCAAACCTGCTTCATTCTTCACAGAAATTGTATGCTAGTGGTGGCCACATTCTCATTAGTTTTAAATGAAGACTAAAACCAGGGGGATGAGGCCAGTACAGATCCAGTGTAGTGAGATCAGCATGATGCAATTTCTCTCTGAGGTAAAATTATTCCATTCAGCCATTCACAGAAAATCGTTAAGACTATAAATAAGACTCCAAAGACCAATAAAAGAAGCATGAGGGAAGAGAAAGATAATTCCATATTTACAATGTCTATATATACATACACATTTATGATCATTGTTTTGGGATTAGGTAAATATTAAACATCAATTTTGCCAGGTACCATTTAGTGCTTGTAGTTGGACTTTTCTCTAGACCTCACAGGAGAAATAGGTCTTGGCAAGGCAGTTAGAGAGGGAAAGAATTAGAGAAAGAAGATTTACATGTCTTTAAAAACACTGAAGTGTGTTACTAAATGCCTTATTATAGGTACTGAGACTAATTAAAGTTCTGCAACAGCCATCAGTTTCAGTGAAGAGATCTCTGTGTTCACTAGGATTAAGTTTGCTCCAGCAGCAAGATTTATGTGAAACTACAGTGAAACAGATTTTAGAACAAGCGTTGGTTGATTCACACGTGCTGGTCTTCAGTGTCCTCCTAGAGTGCAACCACTGTGTGCTCCATCTGCAGCTACCTGCATCTCTTCCAATAACCTAAATTATTACTACAGTTCAGGCAACAGCTGTAGGACCCCTTTTCAAACAGTACCATCCTATGTCTATAAACACACCCTCTAAACTGGGTGCCAGCTCTGTTTTTGCAGATCACTAAAAAATTTTGCTCAGGAGATGAAATGCTGTATCAGTACAAACAATGTGTGTGTAAAAAGTGAAGTTTTTGAGAACAGAAAAACCTGGATGCAAAATTTTGCCAACACATAAAATCCATTCCTGAGGCATGTAGTAGATCTACCTGTCACAAGGTAGATCACATTATTCACCTGCTGAATGAAGTTTGAGGGCGGTCTCTTGACTTCAGAAATGGTTAGCACACCAAAACCAGATATCCACAATACTTCACCAAAAAAACCCAAACCTTTGTCCCTGAAGAGAAAAGGCTGTTTTCTCTATTATACCAACAATATATTATAATATTATAATATTTCTCTATTAAACCAACAAATCGAAACACTCAACATATATGTTGTAATATATAAAACTACATTGTTTCAACTGTATCCTCCTCATTCCACACTATTCCCTCTGCTGCTTAACTTACTGTAAGATATAAATTCCTGATTATCATTAGTTATGGTTGAGGTACTCTAAACATTTGTAAAGCTAAGCAATAAAACAAAAACATTACAGCAATATTATTAAAACAAGAACAGGGTGAAAGAAACACATGATAATTATGAAAGATACTGGGGTATGTTTGCACAACTTTGGTACATTTTTAGGACAGGGTGTCTTAGTGACAGAATGTATGAGAGAAGAGGAATTTCTCCCTGTTACACTGAATTATTTTGTTGGCTTTCTAAATACTCTGGACTAAAGTCTCTCTTGTAAGGCAGAGAAAATATTTTTCCATCCCACAGGTGTAGTGTGAGAATTACTCATCTGGTACATAGATAGTTCCCAGCAAATAAATGTGTCACCAGTCATTGTTGGTATTACCTGTTCCTCACAGCTTCTGTGGCATGACAGCTGACTACAGCCCAGTGGGTGTATCACCAGTTGTTACGTGGATGCCTTTTTTATTTCTGGACAGGCTATTAAACAAGGAGAGAACAAAAAAATTCCTGGGCTTTGTGTTCAACTGTAGCTTGTACATGGTTTTACTTGTAGCCTCACTCAGGCTGAGAACAACACTGAAAAAAAAACTGGCTTGATGTGGAACTTGACAAGGGTTCAGTTTCAAAACCAGAAATAGAGGGAAACTGACCGCCTTTGCTGGGTATCCATCCTTGTTTGCAAACACTTGGTCTGCAATTAAAACAAGGAAAGACTTCGTAATTGGCTAGGGAAAACACAGTAACCTAAGTAAATAAGTGAAATATCCACACCCATCATATCTCTGGCACTGGTTCTTCAGTTCACTTCCCTGCCAAGCAGTGCCAAAGTCCAAGGAGCTAACATCCCTTTAACTCTTAGTCTTCTCCATTTTCCCTCTGCAACCCTATTAATGGTTAATCTATGCTCGGGATGAACTTGGATGACGTGTCTCCAACCCCTATAGGAAGTGCTATCTGATCTGGGCCACCTACCCCTGCAATAGCAATTTATTTTTATTGCTGTCATCAGGCATCCCCCACCCCCAGCTTCAATCCCAATTTCCACAAGTTCAGCAGAGAGCCAGCAGGAAATGCCTGACTCTCACTGTAAAACCGCCTGTGTGCCACAGCTTTTGGATCAGGCTCCTACCAGCTGGGACTGCAGCACCCCAGACACTGGCACAGGGCTCTTGTCATCCCAAGGGTATACCTCAGCACAGGAAGGAAACCCTTTCCTTATTAATTTAATCCTCAATTTAATCCTATCTTCTACCCATCACTTATAGTTGTAGTGGTTTCTGACATTTCTTGGTGTTTTTTTTTGCACAGAAAGCTTTCAGAATTAAGTTCTCTGCACGTTTCTTCATTTGCCAAAACTCTGCTCTGCCATTCTGCATGCACAGGGTGGGAGTCACTGTCCTCTCTAGCTTTGTACCAGTGACTTTACATACAGCTGAGTGATTCTGAACAAACATACGGGAATTTAATCATATTGTGTAGCACATTTTACTGGGTATGTAAGACTGTTGATGTTTTAGATCAGCTGGTAAAAAGGCCAATTAAAAAAAAAAAGTGTTATATAGATGCTTAGTATGGCAAACCCCAGCTGAGGGTCACCTGTTGGTTACTGAACTGAGGAAGCAGATGCCTGAGCCTTTTCCTTCCCTGAGCTCCAGAAGATGCAGAGCTTGGTGGGCTTCAGGAGAATGCTGAAGTTGACCTACAGCCAATGACCTTTGGGGGCTGTATGGCCTTCCTCCCTTCACCTGGCTTCGGAGGAAGGACGAACTGAAGTGACACTGAGTTGTCTTAGAGATGACCTTCAAGCCCCCGAGCACCACAGCGCATCCCTGGCACCTCTGGCCAGGAGAACTGCCGCGGCGTGCCGGTGGGCAGCTGCCATCTTCCACCCCACAGGCGGCCCTGCACAGAGATCAGCACAAAATCCTCCGATGCGCTTCTGCAGCTGAGTCTATATCGCCTAAAAAAACCCCCACGTTGATCAACAAGAATATCCTCCAGCTCTCTTAAACGTTATGGGTTTGAAATGCCCGCAAAAGGAGCTTGTTTCCCCGGCGTGCACTCTGGTGGCAGGGCGGCGGTGGGCTCCTCGATGAGGGGAGCCCAGCGGGGACAGACCCGCCAGGAGCCGACGCATTTTCCGTCGCGTTTTTAAGGCCCCGAAGCGTGAGGGAGCCGGAGCCCCTGCTCGCACCTGGAGCTCGGCAGATCCCGTTGGAAGAGCAGGCAGGCGCTGCTCCCCCTGCCCGCCCTCCATAACCAGGCCGGGATTTTTAATCAAAAGCCTCATTGCCGGGGAGGCGGCGACCGCTCCCCTCGGCTCGGGGCAAAGCCCGCAGGGATCCCCGGCCGGACGGGCGGGTCCGCTCGGGATAGCCCAGCCCGGGCGGCCGCAGCCTGCGGGGAGCTGCGCCGCGGCCTCCCCGCTCCCGCCCTCTCTCCCTCCCGTATCCCTGGGTCCGCCCGTATCCCTGCATTCCCTGCTGCAGCAGCAGCAGCATCCCCTCCTCCCCTCAATCCCATCAGTAGCGGCGGCCCCGGGCTCGGCTCCCCGCGCTGCGGCGRCGCTCGGCGGCGGCTCCCCCCCGCCGCGGCCGCCATGTTGGGCTGCAGCGCGTTCGGCGGCGGCGGTTGCCGCGTGTGACCGCGGGAGGGAAGGAGGGAGGGAAGGAAAGAAGGAGGGAGGGAAGGAAGGAGGGAGCGGCGGGGGAGAGGAGGGCGCGGAAGCGGAGGGAGGGAGGGAGCGAGCCGGGGAGGGAGGGCGCCGCCGCTACCCCTCCCCGCCGCCCCGCGCACGCACACACACACACACACACACACACACACACACACCCCGCACACGCACCGCCCGAGGATGCCCTTTGCCCGGGGGGGCGAAGCCGGGACACCATCGCGCCGCCCGGAGTGAAGCCACCGCCGCCGTCGTCGGGGCCTCCCGGCCCGCAGCGTGCGGCCCGAGCGGAGACGCCGGCGCTTTTCCTCCGCCTCAGGACGCGCACCGGGTGGAGGAGGAGGAGGGCGCCGTCTCCGCAGCAGCAGCCGCCGCCGCCGCAGCCATGGGAAGGATTTGACAGGGCTCGGAGCGCTTGTGCCGGTGTGTCGGGGCGCGCGTCCCGCCCGCCGCCCCTTGGCGCAGCGGAGGAGAAGGGGGCGACAATGAAGACTTTAGTTTTTTTGAATCACTGAAAAGCCTTAAAAGGAGACTCGGTAAGGAGGAGGAGGAGGAGGAGGAGGAAGGGAAAGGCTGCCCGGGGCAGGACGTGGCTGCGCCCTGAGGAGGGGGGGCTGCGCCCCACCCCGCGGTGGCCGCGGAGGCGCTGCCGGGGCCGGGGGGGGCGGCGGGGCTGCGCGGCCCCTCATCCCTCCCTGCCTGCCCGCCGGTGTGCGCCCTCGTTCCTGCTGCCTTTCGCTTATATAAATACGTAAATACATCTGTTTTTCCCTTCCCATCCGTCCTGGGAAGCGGAACCGGAGGGGCTGTTAGCCCGTGGTGCTGCGGCGGGGCTCCTCGCAGGATCGCGCTGCATGATCTGCATTGGGAATGAAGGAGAAGACCTTCTTAAATATATAACTGCGTGTGCCTATGCACGCACGGTGAAATCGGTGTCAGGCAGTCTCGGTTGAATTTGAGTGCAATTATTATTATTAAAGCATCAGGAATGCTATTTTTGCCCCACTTCTTACTAAGCCTATTAATTTTTTTTTTTAGGATAACTGTTTTCTTCTCTTAAATGTCATGAATACGCAGATATCCACACTGTGTGTGTGTGTCTGAAACTCCAAGGTGTTAGTTTCAGGCTGGGAACCCCGAGGTGGGCTAGCAGTTAAGGACCATCACAGTTTGACACTTGTTAAAAATACTGTTGACTTCTTTTTAAACAACAAAAGCCTCAAAAGTTTTTTTTTGTTGTTGTTGTTTTTCTGACGAAGTAATAATAATCATTAAAAAAGAAACCCCAATGCAAACTGAAACAACCATGTCTGGAGAAGTGCGTTTGAAGCAGTTGGAGCAGTTTATTTTGGATGGGCCAACACAGACTAATGGGCAATGCTTCAGTGTGGAAACCTTGCTGGATATACTCATCTGCCTTTATGATGAATGTAATAATTCCCCTCTGAGAAGAGAGAAGAACATCCTTGAGTATCTGGAGTGGGGTAAGTTTGAATGTGTTTATTTTGTGTACATCCGTCCATGTTCCTGTCTGCTTTGTATAATGTCTCTGTTATTTATGTGTGAGAGGGGATTGTTTATAACTCAGTGTTTTACTGGGAAGTGTTGTCAGTTTCACTGTATTTCAGTGTGGTGGTGGTGCTAAAAAGAAATCTGTATTGGTTTTTTGTCTTTGAGGTATGCATGTAAAACATGCTTCTTGTTTTTTATTTTTCTTTTTTGACATGGATCAGACTTTTGTTCCTAGCATATTTGCTTGCCTTCAGGCCCAGCTGTTGAGTTTTGAGTCCTGAAGTTGCTGGGAATATGGAATGGTGAGGGATAAATTCTCTGATGCCTGCAAAAATATCAATGCACAATCCACTGATTTGCTTCTGCTGTTGAATCCATGCTGCTTTGAAATAAAACRTGTTGATCAACAAGAAAATCCTTCAACTTTCTGAAATGATAAGGGTTTGAAACATCTGTGAATATGGAGAAGATGACATTCTCTTCTTTAATATGAAATTGTTGCTGACTTAAGTAGGTTGTTTTTTTTCATCAGGAAAATCAAAGCTGAAAAGCAGAATGAAAATCTGTGTGTCCCTGGCAGACTTTTCATTTTCTGGGAGATAGGGTATTAGTAGATTTTTAAAGGAAAGCAGGTGAATGATATTGTGCCAGTTCTTCTCAAGCTGTCACAGAACTGGTTGACTCTATTTTTTTTTTTCTTTTTAATTCTCTTTCTTCTTCCTCCTAAACTTAGATGTAAACCAGAAGATGCAGTCTGACATAAGAACCTTGATGAGAATGGTTACTGTATCTGACCTTCAAACTTCAAAGTCATGCTGCACTTCTGTATTTGCATACAGAACCATTTACCACATTTGCTTTGTAATAAATACATCAGCAGGCCTCCTTTATTAAAAAAAAGCATATTTTTGAAACATGTAACAGGCATTTGATTAATGAGGTGGCTGAGCTCTTCAAAATGAAGTTGCTGAGGAAAGACATTGTTTTGATAACTGATCTAACAACTTGAGGCTGATATGTGCGTGTTTTATTTTCCTGCTCCTCTCTGTAGTCATACTGACATCTAAAGGACATCTGACTTAGTAATTAAGTTTCTTGTAGTGTTCATATTGCACTGTTTTTTGTTTTCTTATTATCTGGAGGAACAGGCTATAATTAATGCATTCTAGCTAAGGAGGAAATAGTAATTAAAAGTACTTCTGAAGAATCTTCCCTCTAAAACTGTCACTGGCATACAGAAGCTGTGAAAGACTGGGAAAATATGATGGCTCCAAGGGTGTTTTTTTATGCAGGAACTCAGTGTAGTCTGCAGTGGATCTAGCCAGCTGATACCCTGTAAATAATAATAATAACAACCAAGTTAACCATATCTAGATGATCAGAGCAACAGTGTGTTTAGGACCCTTGTGTTGGGTGCTGGTGCATCCAGTGGTGGTTGTTTACTGGGTAAATGCATCATTGCAAGGCTCTGACAGTACCTGAAGATTTCTGTAATAAGCTTTCCCATCTGCTGATGGAAATAATACACTGTTTTGGAAAGGCTGGACTGGAATAAGGTTTCTTGCTGGCCTATTTTTCCTGCTATTTTTCCACTCTCATGCTCCAGCTGTGCCTTAGCAGGACTCTTAGGCTTCAGGGAAGACCAGTTATTCCCATTTCCAGGGCTGAGTTGCTGTGGTTCTCTGTCTGCTCCCAGCTCTGCTCTCCAGGCTTCTGCCCTGGGAGCTTTCCAGGAGGGTTTGTGAGGTGACATGGAAGAGCCAGTGCTGGCTGGTACCTGCTGGTGGAAGTGTCTGTGTGAATGATGTCTTTATTCTGCAAACACTTCCAGGGGTGTCTCCTCTGAGGGCCAGCCCTCCTAGTGAAACTAGCACTCTCTGACATTCTTCTTGGGATCAGGGAGTTGGCAAAGTCAGGCTCTTAGAGAGGTTGGGTACCCTCCAGTGCTCTGGTGCAGTGGAGTTACTGAGGGTACCTGTGCTTTGATGTAATCCTGACCCTTCCTGTCTCTCTCCTCAGAAGTAGGAACAATGCAAGTGGTTGATTAGAAAGAAGTTATATGTGGTTTTAAAGTCAGAGATGTGCTGAGTAGTGGCAGAAGTGGAAGCCAGAAATCATGGACTCTGCCTGCACTTCTCTAAAGGACTCAGTGTTGAAGTGCTTTCAGCTCAGTTTTTTTTAGCTTCTCTATTTGAACAGCAGGAAAAGTAGCACAAGTTTTACACCAGGGAGTTCAGAAAGCTGCTGCATGTGAAGCGCTCTTGGATTTGAATGTACCATATAAAATAGTGTGTATTAATTTATTTTTCCCATCAGTGGAATAAAACTTGGGGCCTGGTGTATTAATTTATTTTTCTCATCAGTGGAATAAAACTTGGGGCCTGGTGTATCTATTGGTGGATGTCAGCTGGATGCTGGCATTTTGTGGGTTTCTGCCAAATATCCACAGATTGGCTGGATTATAATGGAGAGTGCAATATGAATGTATTGGAGCTGGTCAGGGAACTGGTATGAACTGGGATGTGTGTGTATGTGTACATAGTGCAGAGTACAAATTTACTCCTGAGAACTGATTGTCATCTTAAACTGCCTTTTTAAAAAATAAATTATTCTTTCTAGAAGTAAATAAGGTTTATTTATAGTCTGTTAATTTTAAGAAAAGGCTAATAAACAGCTGTTCAGTGATCACAGACTCCTGTTGAGCAGCAAATAATTTTTTCTTGCTTTTCAGCAGTGTAGTTTTGAGGTGTTAGTCTTTGGTTTTGTGGAGGGTTTCAGTTGAGGTTGCATTTGTGGATGTGTGTTTTTATACAGACTGTTCTGGGTCTGAGATGTTATCTGCTGTGTTTCATGTAAGACTGAACCACAACCTGACTTTTTTGGGGGAAAGGTTTAGGAGGTATTCTACCACGGAAAAGCTAATGTCTTAATGACAGCCATGTGACTGCTGCTATATTTAGGGGAACTAAGAAGCTTCATGTTCTAGTTCTTAGATCTTTTAGGGCTACTTTATGAACTTGTAATCTAGAGCTATAACTTATTTAAAAAATGAATCCAGGTAAAAGAATTGAGATCTGAAMTAATTGTTCAAATTTTGGTTTGATACTGCAAGTTTAACTCAGGAAGTGGAGAAAGTAAGGTCTGTACAGTGTGAAGTTGAGTTTTAAATTTTTGTAGAATTTCAGCCTTTTTTGTTGCTTGAAATGACATTAGACTAGTTAGAGGTGTCAGGTTAATTATTTCGTGATTCAGAAACTGCTTTGCTTCTAAAACCCTATCTTTGGCTTTAAGTGAAAACATAATTGCATTCCCTATTCTTATACAGTATTAGTTTTGTGGCTTGTTAATAAGATGATTTGATTTTGTTGTTTATATTACACAGATATCCTTTATGCTAACACAGCCATGAAAAAAGCCAATATATTTGTGTTCTGAGGGTTAAATCAGGGCACATTTTGAGATAACAGGAAGAAACTGGAACATTTAGATTTGGCTTGTTCTATGTATTTGATGCTAGTTTTCATTTTTATCTCTATTGATAGTTGTATTTGTGATTTAGAAAAGGGCTTGTCTAATTATAGCRACTGGAGCTTACCAGAAAAAGCTGTTGAGAATTCCAAGCACTTTGCTTTTTCTTTTCTACTTGTGTGTGAGTTGCCATGCTGACGCAAGAGTGTAAGGGAGGTAACGAAGGCTGATAAGGTGAACTTGAAACTGTAGTGATAAAAAGAACCTTTTGGAGATGTTTTGGTTCTGGGAAAACTTTCTTTCCTTCCAATGGCTCCAGTCTGAATTGCTTTTAAAAAGAAACTAGAGCAACGTTCTTTAGGATGCATTGAAAGAATAATAGAATAAACCTCAAAAAGTGTGGTGATGAAAGTGAGGGAAGATGGAGGGCACCACCAATACCATGGTGAGGTCAGTGACTTGATTAAATCTGTGCTCTTTTTGGAAAAATGTAAACTGTCCTCTAGTAAAATTTTTGTTTGATTGGTTTTTTTCAGTTTGTTGTTGTTCTTGTTTGGTTTATTTTTTTTGCTTTTTCCCACCGAAGAAAGTTTTGGAAGATGGATTAAATTATTCTCATTTCGTCTCTAGTAGAACTGAAATGCATGGTGTTTATGCAGTGCCAATATGGTCTTACACTAGGCTGTCATCATTGGTCTCATACTTCTGTTACTCAGTTGTGCAGCATCTGTTCTGGGTATTGGAAATGGTTTTATCACCATACAACCAATTTTTCAGGACAGAGTTGTGGAGATGTTCTCTGTGTTATCCTTCTGATGATCTCTCTCATGGTTTTTCTTAAAAAAAATTGTAATCCCCTTTTTGAGCTAGGTTTGTTTTTACGTATTAGTTATAAAATAAAATCAAATCTTGTCTCTAGGCTTCTGCACCTTTTATTTGTTATTTATCTCTATATAGGTCCTGAACAAAATCACAGCCATTTCCAGCTATGAGTTGCTTATATTTTGTTTTTAAAACAGCTGTTAAAAAACAATCATTCATTTCGGTCCTATTCTTAGCAGACAGTAAAGGACTTAGCAATCAACTTTTTCAAGTTTTGTTGTTTTGTTTTTTTTAAAGTAGACTTTGGTGCTCAGTACTTTCCAACCTTAGTACTGTCTAACCCATTAGAAATACTTCTTTTTTTCCTGATTACATTCTAAAAGGTATCAACTTCTTTTTATTCTAGTCATAAAAATGGGAATACCTCCTGGTCTGACATAAGCAAAACCAGTTATTCAGTTCTTTCTGGGAAAGGAGGAGCATCTTGCTTGTCAAGGCCACCTAATGTCTTTAGGCATATTCCTGATTTTAAATATGAGTTGTTTCATTGCTTGCAGCTGAGCCATATGAGCTGATGGGGCTCCATCAGTGCAGGAGACATTGTGGCATTCTTGACAAATAAATTTCTGACATTGTTTTCAATAACACTTTACTGCTTATTTTATGTAATCTGTTGTTTCTGTTACACAGCTGCAGCCAACAAATACTTTTTATTGATTAGGGTGAAAGAAGAGGTTTCTTCAGTGTTCTCAAATAGAAAACGACCTTCAAATCTCTGTGTTTCAGAATATTGTGTAAACAACTTTTATACAGATGCAGTTCTACACCAAATTACTTGAAAAAGAAGGAAACAGTATTTGTAGGAAAATGTATAGAAGAATGGTTGCCCATGCAGGCTTTAGTGATAGATAGCTCTGTGTTTAAGGTCTGAACCTTTTAAATTGTGATTTTTTTTTTCCTCACATTTATTTCAGTTTTGATTCTTTCCTTGAACACAGTAAACTAATTACTGGAAGTTTATCAGCAGTTCGGATGTGATCAAATGAGCTGTGAGACCATCCAGTTAATTCTACTTGATTTTTATTAGTTTCCAGTAGAGTGAGGCATTAATCCATTGTAACATGTTTGTTTCTTTGCACATTTCCATTACACAAAGTGTTTTTTAATCRAACCCCTTAATTTTAAGTAGAAATAAGTTTAAAGGGTGTTCTTTTTTGCTCTTTTTGTTCTGCTGGGCAGGGGAAGTTTGAAAGTACTCCAAGGCTGCCTATTTTGGGGCATATTTGGGGTGTGTGTCTTCAGATTGACTGACTTCTGTCAGTAATGTCCTGTTTGCTGCAAAGAAGCCTGGCTTGCTTAGATAGAAAGCTAACTAATACTTAGTTTCCAGGAATTTTAGAAATGCCTTTATTCTGTACAGAAATTCCTCGCATGCTTTGGTCTAATGGGGACAAATGGAGAAATACAATTATATGAGTTAGTCTGCTCAGTGGGCATTATAAACCTCATGACAACACAATAAATTCCCTGTTACTAGAACATCTCATGTTTAAGGGTTAATCCAGTAGGGTTTTTTTAATGGTGTGATCATAACTGTAAAATGTACTGCTGAAGGTGTGTTTGAATTTTTAACCTCTGCGCAGGATATGAGGCTGTGTATGTACCTGATTAAACTCCTTCCYTGTCTTTTCCTTCTCTCCTGGATTTACTGATGTATTTTTTTTATAGCCTGCAGCATATTATTGTATCACAGTTGACTAAAGTGTGGATATTGTGCTCCAAAGGCAGTGAGCTTAATTGGTCCAGTATGGTTCAATTCTTAGAATGTATATATTCTTTTTTTTTGTTACAAAGATGTATAGAAGCTACCTTTCTTTTTGAAGCTCTACCTTACACCCACAGATCAGTGTTTGAATCCTGAATAGCAGCACCAAATAACAGTAATTTCACTACTGAGTCATACCTGTGGCTGGAGAGACCAGTGTTTTGAAATTTTCTTATGAATAAATTGCAAATACAAGATTTCAAGATACAAAGTGGGTGTAGGCTGCTATCCTGGAAATCATTCTCCCCATATTATTTTCTGAAAGTGAACTGTAATGAATTATCCTGGATGTGTCTTTGAAAAATATTAACCTATTCTTAGCATCTCTAATTGCTTTTATCCTGTAAAAAATTTACAATCTCCATTTCTACAGAAAACTTCCAGAAACAATTAGATCCTGCTGCTGAGCTCTAAAACCTGAATAAAAAACCTACAGTGGATAACTGAGGCAGGATTGAAAGAAAAGGCCAGGATCTAGACTCTTTAAGTTTTATCTTTTGGCAAAGCAGGCATTCCTTCCATAAGCATTTGTACTTGTTTAATTTGATTTTCTTTTTCTGGCTGARCAACTGGAATATTTTGTTCTGCTCTGGTCTAACTTACCTCAACACATTATTTTTCTAAAATCCTCATTAAGCTTGGGAATGCCTCTAATGTGGACCAAAATCTTTAAAAAATGCAAGTGATTTAGGTCAGTCATGTGCAATCTTTTGTTAACGGCAAGATTTTTATTTCAAATAGTTTAAACATGACATTGGGCTTAATAATAACTGCAGAAATCTTCTATTCAGACAGGTCAGTTTGCGTTATTTCTAGTAATACAGCCTAATTAGGTTTACTAGTGGTCACCATGGATAAAATCCACATGAGGTATATCCAGACTCCTATGGCTTTGTGTTTCATAATTCTTCCTTATCCATATCCAACTTCCAGTTTGATTTAAATTAGTTTTTTTACACACTATTGCAGATTTCTTTTATTCTTAGGGATCAGCTTCTTAGTGCACCTTCTCTTGGCAATTTTTGAAAAGCTTGTCATAGGCACCTTGTAGATGTTATGAACTGTGATATTTTTATGTGCCATATTGAGGGGAAAAGATATATTTTGTTCAGCAATTTAGTGGAAATGTACAGTAATTTTTTTGTAGAAATATAAAGTGAGTTTAGCGTGCCATTCCAAGTGGGAGAKGAAAAAG
Source organism: Cardinalis cardinalis (assembly GCA_014549065.1). Lineage (NCBI taxonomy): Eukaryota > Metazoa > Chordata > Aves > Passeriformes > Cardinalidae > Cardinalis > Cardinalis cardinalis. The sequence continues at coordinate 2,647,868 of JACDOX010000086.1, read as the reverse complement.
CTTTTGTAGATGTTAATAAAAATAATTACGTTTCCTTGAAGTGTTGTGGGGTTAGAACAGCAATGCTTCGTTGGTCTTTTGTTTCATTTCCTTTCAGTCTCAGAGTTCGAGGCTTGGAGGAGGATGTGGTGGAGGGCCCGCAGGTCTCCATTTCTGACTCCTTCCTCCTTTCCTTTCTCTGAGATTTTCCATGGGCAGTATTATTCCAAAGCAACTTACCTTCCCAACTGAGACCTTGTGCATTTCTTCCTTGTTTCCATTCTGTTGCTTTTCATCCCTTCTAAATCTGAGTTTTGGTTTCTAATATGGTGTGGGTATCTGTGTGTCAGTCTGATCTTCCCATGGCCAGAATCTTGGTTTCTGGATTTGGATTGGTATTTTTTTTCTTTGTTTCTTCCCTAATCGTTCCCAAGATTTCATTATTTTCTTGGCCAGATTCATAATATAGAGATTGTGTGTCGAGTATGGTAGCAAAAAGTGAACAAATACACACAGGCCTTACCCACAGGTGCATCTATACAGTGTTTTCCCATAAACACCCTGTACATTTCTTACTAGATCAATTGATTTACTATCATTAATCATTTTGCCTTGTTGGCTTTTGTAGAACTGGAGCCTTGGGCTGTTTGTTCTGGCTGTGAGTAAGAACTTGTGATCTGTTTTACTCCTGTAGTCTAAAAAGGATGAAACTTAAGTGGGAGTATAGCTTTATCATTTTAATACCTGAAACTAAAATAAAGAAGTGATAGGAGGGGTTGCAATTACTTTTGTCTGCCCAGTGGTTTAAGAAAATGTCATTTGTGCTGCGGGGACACCACAGTCCCAAGGTATTTCCTGTTGGTGCTCATTAAAGTTCTTTCACCTTTACCACGCTGCCTTTTGTCAATAAAGCACTGTTGTCTGACTGTTTTGCAGGACACATAGTAACAAGAGGAGGAGGAGGAAATAGAAGGCACATTTTGATTGCAGCTCGCTGGTTTTATCTTGGGTGGGGGCTGACTTGAAGGTGTCTTAAGGCTGGCTAAATCCACTGAACTTTGTTTTGCTGGGGCTTGCGTGGGCAGGGGGGCACAATCCAGTTAACGAGCAAGCTGCAAGAGCACGTTGAAATCTGTCAGTGTGAATATCTGGAAGTGTTGTTATAAAAGAAAGAGACCAGGATTGTGACAGCCCAGACTTCTGTGGCTCCACCTACTACGACTCCTGGTTGCCTCTTAAATTCCCTTTGGCATACAAGGGAGCTACAGTTTTGAAACAAATTTTGAGGCTACCAGCTTCTTCTGGTAGCTATTTGGTGTAGAAATTCAATAAGCCTCATTTTTTTCCATAGCAGTTTCCAAAACTTTTCTTCTTGCAATGAGAGTCTCTAACCATGAAGAGGGATCTTCAAAAGAGCTGTCTGATTTTGGTGATGGTAATTCCTTGCAAAAAGCAAGTGTTGGTCTTGTGTGTTCTGTGGTATTTGGCATGGTATCACTCAGTGTCTTTACACTGTTTTCGTTGTATACTTTGTATCTGAAAAACAAGGATTCTTATGTTAACACACTTGGAATAGTTTCCTTCTATTTCCCCCAACTTCTAGAAAACRCATGATGTACTATTTTGTGATTATTTTAGAAAGATCCTTTTTATAATTTTGATAGGGACTGRCACAAAAGAGACTTGTTTTCTCACTGAACTAATACGTTAGAGGAAATTATAGAAGCTGCTTCCTATGCAAAGAGAAATTTGCAGAGAAGACTATTATCATTTTGTTGTAGTGTCACTCCACTTCCAGTATTGACTATTTTCACTTTCACAGCTATCAGCCACTTCTGGGTAACAAAATATGTACTTCTAAATTTCTGTATCTTTATAAAAGTCATAATTTAATTTTTAAAATTAAATTTGTCAAGTGGGTTTTTCTGAATATAAGCAGGCTGGCTAAGAATATGTACTGTCTATGGCCTTATATGTTACTGGTTTTTCTGAAAATAAGGGATGACTTAATATCTCCATTGCTGATAACCCACAAACTGAAAATGCACTATTTAGAGATAAGGTTACCAGGAGAAAGTGGTATACAATGTGTATTACCACAGCTGGTGTGAATTATTTCATTAACTTGTTATTTCTTGGTTAACTTTATCCTTGAGCAACAGTGACTTGAGAGAAGGTGATCTGGTAACCAGTTGCTTTTGGTGGTGCAGCTTCTTAGGTACTTCAGTGAGTATTTGTGCAGTTACTCTGCTGAGTATATGCTGCAGGAGCTCATGGTAATGCCTGAAAAGTCTCTTCCTGGCTGATTTAGCAGAGATGTCATCTGATCTTACCAGCAGTAGCCTACTGCTTCAACTTTCTGGGGGAGGAAAAAGTGTGCAGCTGGGGCAAGGAGCTGATGATTTGTTGTCTAGCTATTCTAGTCTTGAATATTTTACATTCTTCTTCTCCAAAGCTAAGATCATTTAATGGAAATTGTATTACTTACTGACAGTATTACATTCACTTTGTGGTCCTTGGCACTACCAATAGGAGGGACTCTCATCCAAAAAAGTCTTGATATTAGTACTTAAAATTTTGCTTTAATTTCACCAGTAAATTTTCCTGATAAGGAAACAAACCTCTCTAAAGAGTTTTTGCTCTGTCTTGGTCATGTATTTCATATTGTCAGTAAATATATTTAACCATGTGTATGATCACAGTTATAATTACAAAAGTTTCTACCTCATATGTTGCTGGCCATTGATTTGTTCTAAAGCCTCAATGCATTCAGCTCTTAACCAGGCTGAATTTGTGGCACTGAAATCTTTTGTTCACATCAAAGTGTCATATGATTATTCAAAACTTGAATAATTTTATTCCATGTGACCTTGTGACTTTTTTTTTCCCCTCCATCTACCTTAATTAGGAAGTAGAATGTTTATTGATAATTCTTACTGATGACAGGTCATGATCAGCAAAATGAAATTTTGCACTTTAAAACCTAGGTATTAAGAATATATAAATCTGTCTCTGAAAGGAAGTTTCTTGTCTTGTTTCTTTCACTTCAGAGATAATTTCTATCTTGTAGGGATTTCCTTTTTTTTTTTTCCTTTCCAGTTTAAGCAAACAATTTTCTCTAACACATCACTGTCAGATGAGGTTGGATCAAATTAGTTCACATGTTTGGGGCAAGTATTTTCTTGAGTAGTTTTGATGTTATCCCACTGATTCTTAAAGCAGTCAAGAAAACTTTGCCTGCTAGATTTGCATGGCACTTTTCCTAAYGTTAGGCTGTAATTTGTTTCTGCTCTTAGTTTAGATTTTTTCAGTTTCTCTCAGACACACCTTCTCCAGCTCCCTGTGTTCCCTGTCCCTGCCATGTGAAGCCTTACAGTGACAAAGTGCAAAGGTCATTCCTAGCATGGTTGCAGCATCAGGGATACAAATCCATTTCCCATGGGAAGCATCAGAGGAAATTTACAAGAGATGGAAGATGGTAAATTAAGTAATTTTGGCAAAGCTACAAGGATTTCTTCTTCGTATGCTGATAATTGTTTGTAATAACACAGCCCTGCACCACCCCCACCCTCTTAAAAGCTTGTGGCAGAATTTTCATTACCTTCAGGAGAAGCAGGGTCAAACTGCACATTTGAATTAAGCATTATAACTTAGCACAGGGGCTTGGGGTCTTGTGTGTGTGTGTTTATAAAACACAATGYAGAAGAGCTGCACTGCTACTTCCTGATGTCCTCTCAGAGTATTCCCATCAGACAGGAATATTTGAAGTCTATAAATGTGCTGCTTGGTGACATTTTCAGACTCACAGTTTAAACATAAGCCTTGACAAATAAGCCCAGATTCTCTTCTCTCTCTTTGCCTTAGTGTCTGTCTCATACCGTATTTTTCTATGCCAGGCACTTAAAGACCTAGGTGCTATTTTCCCTGCTACTTTTTTTCTTTTTGAGAGAAAAGCAGCCTCCCCACTGAAAGGCCATTTCCCAGGTGATGTGTCAAGATCTGAGGAAGTTTAGACATCTGAATGGGGATGGATTCATCACGTGGGAGACATTGACTTTAATAGCTATGAGCCAAAATTGTCATGTCTGTCTGACAGAAAGAAGAAGGCATTTCTAAGCCTAATTCTGCTCTCAGTTAATGGAGATAAGCGTGATGTTAATTCACTGATGTCCTCATGATACTAAAGCAGTTCATATTTGCTGCTGAGCTTCCAAATAAAGCCAAACTATTTGAGGCCATTAACTGCTTAAATATTTAAAATTATGCTTCAATTACTGTAGCTTTTTCTAGATGTCAAGAGAGAATAATTTCATTATTTGGCTTCACTTTTTTAGAGTATGCTTTTAAAATGTGTGTATATTTCCTGGTTGTGAGGCTTGTAAATATACTTTTTTTCCTTTCAGTTACTTTCCTGGTGAGAAAATAATTTACAGTGATATTGGGTACTTGCATATATTGCCTTGAAAACCTGTATGAGAAGAGTATGTGGTCATTAGCATGTGAAATATCTCTGCAAAGAAATGGAGGCACAGCTGTGATTTGTGAAGGCGATTTAAAAATTCAGTGGAAAAGCAGTTTCTAGGATCCAGGTTTATGTTTGTGTTCCTTCCAATTTAATTTGTTTTTCTTCAAAGTTTTTTGAAATGTTTGTTGTGGAAATTCCTGAAGGTGTGGGTGGCTTGTAACTTCTGTGTGTTTAAGGGCTTTATTTATTTGCTTAAACTTCCAGCATACTGTTTGGGTACCCTTTCTAATCTTATTTCTGTGATCTTGTTGCTGTGATGTCCTCTTTCCTCCCTCTCCTGTACCTTCAGCATTGTACAGCTTGAAGCAGCAGCAATTGTTTTATTTCTCAGAAGGGAAGTGCTCTTTACTGCAGTGGTCAGGTGGATGCTTGCCAGAATTGTGTTTTGAGCAACTGTTTATGTGTGTTGAACTTGGACCTCCATAAAAGTTAATCTTCTTGTAAATCATATGGTGGTTTGTTTGTACCTCACCTTTTCAAAATCTTTCCTGCAGATGATGACATGCATGTGATATGCCCGTGGTATGCACGCCACTGGCATTTCAGAGAAGTTTTCCTGGAGTGTCTTAAAGCCTTACAGAAGTTGAAATGCATACATTTAAATCTTGTCTCATATTTCCTATTTATGGCATAGGTTTGCAGTGTCGCCTGCTGTGTGGACTTTGAGGAATACTGATGGTTGTGGTGTTGGAGCAAGTAACTGTCAGGCTGTAAAATTCAGATCATTGCTACACTGGAAACTTAACCTGTAAAACATTGTATGCTTTCAGGAAGTCAAATATTATGTCAACAGAGATAACCAGAAACTCTTTGATTATTATCTCCGACTAATGCTGGGAATTACCTCCTGGAAAGCTGTATCTGCATAGGTATTGCTCAAAAAAAGTTCTAATTGAAGGTTGAGGGAAGTTCTCTTAAAAACTTGCACTTAATCCTCAATTAAGGTGAAAAATACAGTATAGGTAGGCAGTTTTGTAATACTGTCACTTCTGTGGATCGGGAAATTCCCTCTTCCTACCCCTCCTTTTTTTCTGCCTGGAGCTTCTGAGTATCTGCTTCCTGCCTGTTTCCAGTGGCACTCTGAACTGCCCTGTGAGGAATTGTTTTTAAAGCAAGTGTGCTAAGTAAAAGTCACCTTTCCATCAAGGATGGATACTCTGCATTTTTTGGTAACTTTGTTTTGGTGTGTACTGCTTAAGAACTTCTGAGCGCATTCTGTAGGGTGCCCAGAGGTTGGTTAGTAGTCAGTCTGTTTTTACAGCAACTTAGTCATGACATACCAGAAGAATGTGGAATTTTTCTTTTTTTCTATGGTGCTGCAAAAGAAAAATTCAAGAACTATTAATGAGCTATTGTTTTGCAGATAGCAACTATTACCGAGGCACAGTGTAATTTATAGTACCTAATGCTTTGCATCAGAAGTTATTTATGGGGCAGTTTGTTTAATAAGGATATTTCTGAGTGGTTTTGCTGCCTCATTATAATTTGCATTTACTTTGTCTTTTGTTTGAGCAGAAACATTTTGTACAAATTGCTGTAATTTGTCTTTTTGCCCTGCCAGGTTCAAATGGCAAAAGTTCTTGAAGTGTCCCAAGGTAGCTATTTATGATATACCAGGAATAGTGGAATTGGAGTTGGCATTGAGTCTGTCAGAGCTCTTCAGAGGAAAGTATGGCAAGGGTTGGAGTTTGCCTTCCATGGCCTTCTGCCACAGCCAGCTCTTGTGCATGCTTTTGGATGAGGGGAAGGAATAACTATTTCTCTGCCCTGCTGTTGCACATTTAATATTCCTGAAATGACAGTGGTTTAGGGTTCTTATTCTTGATGTGCTGCAGCAGGACTGTAGAAACTTGCCTCCTTTCTTTTACAGGTATGGAAGGTCACCAGTGAATTGGTGCTCTGACGTGGTAGGATTACTAAAATGAGTTTGTTTTCTTACTAGTCTGTGGGCAGTGGAATTTGGGGTTTTAGTCCAGTCTTGGCTTCATTAGCACATGGATAGAAAAGAGTAACTTTTAATGAATTCATTGATTGTTTAAAGGGAACTGTCTTGAAAAAAATTATTAACAAAATATTTGACTTCAGCCTGACCACATGACATGTGAAATAATGGGCAGTCATTCACACCTGTGTAAAATCAAAGACAGAACAGTAGTGGGTTTTCAGATTTGTTTTGTTTATTTGTGTGGAACAGTGACATCTGAATGAAGTGCAAGCTATTGCAGAACCAGATCCTGCATCAGTATTTGTTCTGGAAAGCTGCAATAGCTCATTTGTGGTTTTCCTGCTTGTAAATAATGTAGTTATCCCACCTCCTGCTGAATGTTTTTATTCATTATGATTCTGCTGATGAATGTCTCTGCTTATCTGAACTATATTAAGGAAGAATATAGAGCAAGTTACTTGGTGATTTCTTGAGTTAAATCCCGAACTGCTAAGAAGAATTTAATGTTCTCCTGGAGGTTCTTGAGTATTTTTCTCCTTTCCTTCTCAATTCCAAGTAACAGAGGGAACTTTATGTAGGTTAGCGTAGTAAGTCACTTCCATTTTGTGAGCTCAGTACTGTAGTAGGTGAGCTGCAGATTAAATGGAGAGTAATTCCTTTACTCATCYCTTTGAATGCTTTCCCCCTCTTGCTTGTGCCTTTAACTGGTGACTGTGAGTGAACGGCCACACACAAAAATCTCCAAGACTTTGTTAGCACAGTCAACATCTTTGTTTTAAGGTACTTTTCTGCACCAAGCATGATAATAATTTTCCTGTGGGTTGGTTTAATTCCTCAAAAATGTTACTGAAGATGATTGCACTGAAGAACAGGCGTGTTTCTTTCTTGCCATTTCTTTAACTGCATAGGGTGTATAATTTTGGACCTTATTAGCTGAGAAGAGTAGTTATGATTTGAAACTTGAAGTAATACACTATTATATTTTTTTAATGTTGCTTACAGTGTTGGGAGAAAGACAAACACAAGAAAAGTCAAGGTGATTACTTTTGTTTCCTTTTTCTTTCAAGCCTTGTAGCTTCAGGAAGGCAGCTTTACCATGAAGAGTGATGTTGCTGTGTTGCCATTGCAKTGGTTCCATGGAGCACTGACCTTCTGATCATGTTGAGGGCACTGGCCTCTGCTTAGCTCCTGCACAAGCACAGAACAAATAAATGGTGGTTCAGAGCTGCCTTCCCATGTTTGCTGAGAGTTCTGACTCATCCTTAAAACTTAGCATTTTGTCCTGAACTAACCATGAACCCTAAAGCCTCAGCTCCCTTGAGATACGTATCTTGCTTTTGCGTGGTTCCAACTCGATGACAGGACAGGTAGGACCAAATCGTGCTTATCTAATTCTCAGAATTATTCCAGGTCTGTTGTACATTCAGTATGATCTGAGCAGTGTACAAAGATTATCTGTGAGCTGTTTAGCCTGGGATACTGTTTCTCCTGAATTTGAGGATTTTGTGCCATCCGTGCCCAGCGAATGTCTTGATCTCAGGCATCTCTGTTAATGTCAGAAGCCAGTCCTACTGGTCATTTAGAAATGCAAGGCCTAAGTAATGACTGTGTTCTGCTTTTTTATTTTGTATCTGCTGAGGTTTCCAATCCTTCCACACTCACTGGATGTTGAGCATTTTTTGTGCTATTTCAGTGATAAAGATTTATGGTGCAGCTCCACAGTTTGACATCTGCACGCCTGCAGGGAGTGAACTGATTGTTGGGTGAAGTATGTCTGCAGTTGCAGCAAAACTGACTTAAGAAGTGAAGAAGATGTATTGTGTAACTGTACCTTGTTGAGTGGACAGGAGATTTTTATTTTATCTCTTTCCCAGAAGTGCGCCATCAGATTTTAATGGTATAAGAACGTAGCAGGGAATAGCAGCATTGGTGTTATGAAAAAATTTACATTATGCTCTTTGTATATCTGTAAAGTAGTTTGGCTGTGTAATGCTTGAGCCAGTTCTGGGTTTGCTTGAAAACTCAGAGAATTCCTCCTAGTCTGAAACAAAGGATATGTGAGTATCATTTATAGTTTTACCCAAAATAGCTGTAGCTGTATTATGGTGATGTTTTCCCTGCCTGTTTTCCCCCCGTGGCCTGTTTTGCATATCCCATAGGACAGTAGGGCTCTGGAAACTAATTCATATTTTGTTGGGGACTAAGCTGTCAGAGTAAGCAGTTACTTAGTGGATGAATTTGTGGTTTGCTGGGAAGGAAAATGTTTGGGTTTTTTTTACAAAAGAATTGAATGATGCTGTGGAGAATTTTATTCTCTTGCTGGCTGCTATAGAGTGTTCTTTTCATATAGTGCTGGATATTRACCACGTATTTTGTATGTAACCAGTATTGTGCATTCATCACCATATGGATCAGTTAGTTGACTTCCTGTGGTTTGATAGGAAGAGATACTGAGAACTCTCAGCTGTCACTGAAATAAGTTGGAGCTCTGTTTTAAACTCTAAAGCTCTGTATAATGCTGTGTGCTCTATTAAGTTCATATATGGATTTCTAAAATTACCAGCTAAGATTGGATGCCTTACTTTTCCCTTAAATTATCATGTGCTAGTTCCTGTTCTCGTAAAGGCCATAAGATCACTGCTTTTCAAGGCCTGTTTTGAAAGGCAGTGTATTTAGGATCTTGCCATAGAATACATTTGACAGTTTCTGTGAGAAGTCACAAGTCTTGTTGCACAATGAATTAGATGGACTGTTTGCAGGAACCACCTGAATATATCTTATCTGAACATTGGAAGAGTTGCAGACTCATCATTTGTCTGTGCCCTCCAGTATATCACCAGCCCAAACTTCAATCTCCTTCAGCATTGATGTCTTAGCCCATTCTTGTTGTTTTGGTTTTTTTCTTTCTTTGACACATCTTTGTCCAGTGCCAGTTTCATTCCAATGAATTGTCTTTTAGTTCCCTTTTTAACAGAATGTTCTGTTAACTCCACATTACACAGCATGTATATTTACTTCATTTATTGTTGCAGCTGCAGTTGATCTGAACATAGCTGATGCTGTTTTGGAAGGCAACTTGTGTTTTGGAAGAGATGAGTAGAATTTTTCTGAATTAAAATGAGGTGTGATGGAGCTACTGGTAGATGTGGAAAGGGAAGAATCTATATAAGAGAAGTGGTGACAAGTTGCATTTGGCTTCGTCTCAGTGTCACTATGGTTTGTAGAAAGCGAAGGAGGGGGCGTGCTGTGCTTAAAATAAGATCGGCTGTGTGTTAAAGAAGTAACAGTGCTTTGGAGCACATGTTCAGGATTCCTGTAGATTCAGTGAGAGTGTGTAAATGTATCTAAAGGCATCCAGAGAGGGATCCTGTCTGCCTGAATTAGAGGCTTTTTGGCATGTGCCTTTCTCATGGAGCCTTTAAGGGAGCACAGTTCAGCTTTCGCACAGTGCACCTGTTGGTTTGCCTCATCTAAGGTTTGGGGTTGATGCTGTTGTAGCTTGAACGCCCAAAGGTGACTCTTAAGCCATAGCTGAAAGTATTTTGTTTTTCTTGTTGATTTGGGTTATTGCAGGGAAGCTACAGCTGCACCATGTTCCAGTGTTTAGATGTACCTCAGCCAGTAGGGAAGGAAGGCAGTGTTTCAGTTCCAGTTCCAGTCACTTGTGGCTAGACCACAGCATCCAGGCTCTGAGATAAAGGACATTCTGTATTACTTCTTCTTCACCATTTTTGGGAAAAGAGCACTATGTTTTCTTTCTCCTGTGGTTAGCTTTGTAGTAGGAGCATACTTTTCCAAATGTTAAATTAAGAAGCAGCATAACACCAATTGTCTTTCCAAAATCCAGACTTTTGCTTTTTGTTCTTTCCTCTTTTAAAATCTAACTGCTACAGAACAAGAACAAAGCAAGCTGCTTTTCAGTAAATCATATATTTAAAGCACTGTCATTGTGCTTCCTATGTGGCATAGGAAAATCTTCCCTTTAGACAGAGATGTGGGCATTTTGAGCCCTTTTTCTCTGTCTTAGTGGATGCACTTCTAACCCTGGTACGCTTGCTCAGATTCACAGAGTGCAGAATAGTAAAAGAAAGCCTTCAACAAAGGTAACAGAGAGAATACCTTCAATAATGTCCAAATCCTTAATCCCTACCTCCATGCTCTGAAGAAAGGAAACAAACAGGATGCAGGTTATGCTTTAAATAGTGTTCCCATGTCACTCTTCATCAGCACTGTATCTTACCTGAAGTTTTCTTTGCTTCTGATGAGTCATTACTGTTGTCTTTTTGGAAGCTAGCACATCCCACACCTTGCACTAGATTTGAGATATCTTTGGGTAAAAACTTTCTTTTAAGCACATTAAAAAAAGACAGAGCCTTAATGTTGGTGTTGGATTCTCTATCCATGAGGTTCCTGGCAGTCTGTATTCAGTGGGGAGGTAGTGCTGTCCCTGGGGAGATACAGGTGCTTGTGGTCTAATTATAAAGGTGGCAAAAAAGGTGACGGGACTTGGCTAATTTGTGCAGAATGATGCAAATCATGTAGCAGATGTAGGAAGGGAAACTCAAGGCAGGTTTTGTGGGCAAATGAATATGATTTTTATGATCATATGTTCTGACTACTTTCTTAAAAGTAGTCTGGAACCTGGAAAGGCAGTACTTCCATTCAATCAGACAGTAGATTTGCAGGATAATAGGGAAATTGTCTACAGGACAGTGGTGGTCTTTGAATTTTGAGGGGTGAATTTTTTCCATTTCAAGCTTATCTCATAGGGAAAGAAATCAGCACAGCCTTTTATTTTATTTTTGCAGTGTTTTGTGGCAGTATCAGTACCCATGTTTGATTCTAATCATATTCCTGATAGTTACTATCTCTGTTCTTTAGCTGCAGAATGTGGGTGGCAGTTGTAAGTGCTTCTCAGGAGTTCTGAGGCTTCTTTAGTCTCAGAAATGTATAATGTGCTGGGCCTTGGAGAATTTATGTAAAATATAATGTGTAATATTGAAAGCCAAAAAAACCTTAAGAATTTAACCTGGATCTCTGTCTTACCTTTCTCTGTGGGTAGCCTTGGAAGTACAGTGGATCTTTAGAACCAGGGAATTGTGGAGTTACCAGTGAGTGATGCTCAGAGAAAACAGTGTGAGGCCAGGTCATGGCCTGTGTACCCCATGTCCTTGAGGGAATTAATCAAGATGAAAATGGCAGGAGTAGGCCTGTATTGTGCATCAGAGCTGATTAATTTATTTTAACCTGCACCAAAGTCACCTTTTAATCAGAGGTTTATAAGAAATTTGGGCATTGTTGCTGCCTCCTTAGTTCTGTGAGAAGGATCTAAGCTACAAATTCACCCATGCTTACCACCCTGAGTGAAGGTATTTAAACTATATATATTTTGGTTATGTGGTTTGGATTTTTTTCCCTGCCTATGAGCCCATTTCTGGTGAATATATGAGAAGTGGAACAGGGACAAACTCCAGAAGGAATCTGAAATGGTTCAAATGTCTTGGCACATCTTTTAGAGGATGGTCTGTGTCATGTTCCGATGTATGCAGATGAAGTCAATGTTGGTAACTATTGTGAACTTCCAAACTGATTTCTGTTTGTGGGGAAACAGTAAAGCTTGTACTGAAAAGAATCCTTCAAGTTGAAAATTTCTGTTCTTAAAAACAAAAGCAAGATCTTCCTGATCATGCTTTGCTGTTATCAAAGAGCTGTCTGAGCTATTCACCTAACTTTTGACTTCTCCTGAGGTAAGGGCAAATTGCAGCCTTTCTTCTGTGCTGTCTTCACTGTTGATCTCATGCAGTTGTAGCAATGTCCATTTGATGTTTTATAAACAAAATATTGTTTATCAATGATATTTGATTATTTCAAATGCTAAAGATATGAAGTTTGTAAAAAATAACGGAAATGTCAATTGCCATGTGGTTGAGAAGAGGTGATACATGGTTTTTTGGATGGAATTTATCCTGGCTCTTGTCTGCATGCAAAAGGCAGTTAATTCACTGGACTTATATAGAACTTCAGGTTTTAATAAGTACTGAGTCATTGCCTAATTCATAATATTTACAAGTCACTCTGCATATCTGTCAGATGTGACTGCAGTATCATGCAAAGGTTGTTAACTAAATGGAACATTTTTTAGTTGTTTCCAAGATAAATTGCTGTTTTCTAGCTGCTTGAACAGAAGACAGATAGCTTTTCTGTTATGTGTAGCCACTTTCTAATTGAAACAGTTGAAGAAATTGATTTTTTAACAGTTTTTATTTAGAAATCTTTTGGGTATGTACAGATAGATGGATAGCTGTGTGAGAAAAAAGCGTGGTCCAATATAAAAATGAAGTGCTTAAATGAGAAAAATAAATGTTATTTAAAATAAGACTTCATATAGCAATGGCTGCTAATCTGCTGTTCATTCAGGTAAAATGGGATTTTCACAATTTTAAAATACAGTTGTACATTTAAGACAATCACCTGGGTTTTCTTATATGTTTTCTTGTTTCATTATTTCTGAAGGATTGCAATCAAAAAGTCTGTAGAGTTTTTGTGAATTAAAATCTGGATCATTTATGAATATATTTTGGTATTGGAAATTGAATTGTGGATAAAAAACTGGAGGAAGATGTTGGAATGCTAAAAAAAATATTTATTATTTTTAGTTCAGAAAAGCTGTTTCACAGTGGTGAAATTTAACTCCAAATGCTCCATGTTCCTGATCAGTTTCTTTTTCAGGAAGACATGGCCATTCTTAATTTGGTTTCTGGAGTTATTCTTGCATTGCAGATGGGATGCTGGAGGCACAGCTTTCCGTAAACAGATTGAAGCCAAGTGGGATTTGGTGGTGGGGGTCCAGATAGGAAGTAATTAAATGTTTTAGATTTCACTCACTTGGGTTCATTTTAATGCATGTCTTTGGTTTTGGAAGCCTGGCCCACAGCAGCAATAGATAATATTGAATGAGTGGCTATTTCCAAAGAGAGAAAAGAATGGGGTTTTTTGGTGGTGGTGTGATGTTTGATGAGCCTAATGTACAGGAAACAGAAGTGCCTGCCCACTGACCTTATTTTCTAAATCAAAGCTAATGCTAAGGTCAATAAAGACACCAAATGGCTGGGCTTTCTTTCACAAATCCTCTTTGCATATTGTGATGGGTGCATGTTTTTACACTGCAGTATGGCAAAGCCTTTATTTCACTTCTGTTCCATTTACTGTACATATTAGAAAGGGCTCCTGGTGGTCTGCTCCTCATGGCTGCAGGGCAATCCCAGCACCTCCTCCCTTCTTCCTTCCCTGACCCAGGTGCTAGAAGAGCTGTTTCTCCCTTTCTTTTTCGCTCACTTCTCTCTGAATTTGTGTTTTGCCCCTCTGTTGCCTGCTTCCCCTCAGGTGCCCCCACCATTGTGGCTAAGGGGCCGGGCAGTGCCCCACTCCTGACCCCTCCACACAGGCACCCAATGCTCCTTTGTAGGTGAAAATGGTGAGGAGTGCTCAGGAATCCGGGTTAAAGTTGGCTTTGTTACATTGGATTAACGATCCCTTCGTAAATTTATAATTAGGCAGGTAGAAGAGTGTAGGTCAAGACAACTAGCACTGAAATTACCTGGTGTTAAATTATCTGCATTCCCCACAGCCCTGTTTCTTGGCCCACAGTGCAGCAAAACTAGAATTGTTATTGGATGTAGAATTTTGACAAAAATGTATCTTACTAATTCAAGCAACTGAAATTTTTTTCTCTCCCTCTCTCTCCTTATCATGCCTTGCAGTTCTAGTTGAAAATTGTTTATCTGTTGTGGAATCAACTTTGAACCTTTAGGTCTTAGGTCATTACATATTAAGATTAAAGTTTATCATCRTCCCTTTCAGCCTGAAAGAGTGAGTTTGAAAGTTAATTTTTAGGGCTGTGAATGGGCTTCTCTTTGCCACACTGAGCTGAAATCTGTCCAGTACAAAGGTTTGGTGTTGAGTCCTGGTGCCCTTCTGTTCACTTTGCTGTCCTTTCCTCTGAGGAGGGGGGTTTACCCAGTCCTGGTGGTCACCACACACTGTCCCTTCTCCACCTGCGCGTTCACACAGTCTGCCACTGTCACCTCCGTGCCTGCAGGCACAGGGCAGTCCTGGAGAAGCCTGGAGAGGAGGCTTCCCCAGCTCCTGATGCTTGGATCAGTTTGTTGTATCCAGTTACACTCTCAAATGCACCTGTCTGGTCCCTGCTGCTGGCAGAGCCGCTGTCTGGAGGGCTGCTTTGCTCTGCACTGGGTTTGTGTCAAGCAATACAACTGGCAGTCCTCAGAGGCTTCTGACTTCTGCCTGGCCCAGGCAGCACCTGATTATTGTGAATCTGAGCAGTCATTAAGCACAAAGCCATTTTCATCCTCTGTGTCCCTCTATGGGTGTCCTGCTGATAAACAGCAACAGCAGAGGAAATATTAAACCAACCATACTACCCCAGGACCATTTGCATGTTTGTCAGACTTTTTTCCTGACTGTTATCTGGACATAAATAGTTTTTCTAATCTGGTATTTATGGTACAGGAATAACTTAAAATTTAGGATGGTATGTTTTTTATTTTTCAGGCCTATAAGGGAGTTTTTCATGTGACTAGTTGGAGACCAAAGAATAGTTCTGATAGGTGTTAAGTAACTACCAGACTATTTCCTGTTTTTCTGTGAAGTATGTCAGCTGTATTTAAATCCCTTTAGGGACGATTTTTGGCATGTGAACTCTGTTACTGGTTTGCCCACAAATTAGTCAAAATTAGCTTGCAGTGGCTGTGGTAGAAGTTAGTCTTCTTTCATTGGGAGTAAAGTACATAGACTATAAAACAACAACCACAAAACCTTCCTTCCCTCCTTCTGCTCAATAAGTGACTTTTAAACTTTATCTATTTTAAATGAGGAAATGCTGAAAATGGATGTGAAAAGCTTCTAGCTTCACTAACTACAGTACTTAGTTATCCTCACATTATGATGGATGCAAAATTTATATGCTCAGAAAGCCAAATTTACCTTTGCACCACTGGTCTTAAGAGATAAAGAAGTGTTCTGGGTTTGTTAATTATAGAAAAGACTTTTCTGAAATTACTGGAATCATTGTTTTGAAATACAAATTAGCATTTGCTCTGACAACTACTGTGTTCATGAAAACCCTGCTGAGGGATAGCCTGCAGAACAATTTCTTCTGGTACAGTTGTTTTTAAGTAATCCCTGTCAACACTAGACATCGAAAATGTGAGAGCTATGCCTTGGTCTGAAACAGCTGTCAAGTGTAGTTTCTGGCACAGAGCCATCTTCAGATATTCTTGTATCCTGTTAACATAGAAAATGAAGAGATTGTTTTCTTCTGCCTTGGTTGGATTTGTGGTCAGAGGCAAGAGGAAGAAAAGGTCCCAAGTTATAAATTAAAAAGAATTGGTTCAAGAAAGGTGTAAATGAGCATCAGTCATTGRCTGCCTTTATTCCCATCATGAAGTGCTTTCCTGAGTGTAAGGATGTGCTTAACCACGTGCTTTCCTGAATCTGGGTCAAGGCTCCTACTGCTCTTTGAATTTAGGCTGAGATAAGTTCTTCAGTTGGGATCATGGCAAAGTTTACAGCTTTTACCCAGAAATTATATTAAAAACAAAGAAATTTAGGTGCTTTCTCTTTTTAATGATCCAAAAGGACAAGGTATAGGAAAACAGCCGTAGTAAAAAATTCAGGGAGAGTTTCAAGGGGAGCAGCAGGAAGGGAAGTTGTTTCAGGGCACTGGGACATCTTTCTCTACATACATGCAGTCTTATCCAAACTGAAATCTGTATTCCATTTAGCAGAATTGAATCTACAAAACTGATTTTTCATGGTAGCTAGATTACATCCTGCTGAGACCTGAGTTGGTAAGAGAACACAGTAGTTTAGATATATACATGGGCTGCTCTGAAGACTTACTTGAGTTTAGCAGGATAGTTACAGAATACTCCAGTAGAGGATGTGAAGTCTTGCACGAGTTCCTTACTTAAACAATACAAAAGAGTCTTTACCAATAGGTAAATTATATTTAATTCTGGTAGTTATGGGGATTTCGCTCATCCTTTTCATTTTCCTTGAATTGTAGAAATTAAAAATGGCAAAAGTGGATTAGGATTAGGTCATCCACTGCATTTCCTTGCCAATGAGGGATTTTCAGTGGGTTTTTCTCTGCCTTTTGTTTTCTGCAGTTCCTTATTGTATCCTAACCTAATTAAGGTTCTTGCCAAAGGGACGCTGGATAAGGGCTTCTTTTGGAGCCTGGTAAGGAATTTTAGTGAATCAGAGCACTGTAACATCATACTAGATCAATGTCATCTTGTCTGGGTTTAGATAAAATTGTGTATTTTACACAAATACATTTGACATTTCATCTTCTTTCAAAAGAATGTTGTTGAAGGCAGTGCTACAGATTGGGTGCAAGTATTGTTTTTACATAATTAACATAAATAAATGTCTGACCAGAAATGATGTTATTTTATCATTGGTGTCTTTGCTTAACCCTTTACCTGTAGTCAGTGCCTGTCATTTGAAAACCCCACCTATATTTGGGGGGGAGAGGGGGAGAGAAGGTGATAATGGTTTTTCTCTGGGTGATAGCTAATAACAACAACATGTAAACAAATCTAAAGGAGGTTTCCATACTAAGAAAAAAGAAAGTGCATAGACACCACATATGTCATGTTGAAATTGAGTGGGGATTTTTAAGTACACTTGGAAGTGTTGTCTTGTACGGGATGCATCTGGTATGGGCTYTAACTGTCTGTTCCAGGTAATGAGCTGTGAAATTGAATGGGATTGGTTAGGCTGATTTACTGGGTGAGTTACAGAGGCAGAACTATTTTTAACTCTTTGTTTACTGTAAGCAAAATTGCTGATTTGCTGTTTATTTCAGGGGTCTTGTTTCTGAAAGGCAGTAAGTAGCATGAGGTCAGTAGTAGAAATATTGTTGGAAAAATTACAGTGCTGATGTTTATTTGAGTGACTAGTAGTGTGTGTTTTATGGAGAGGTGGAAGGAGTCAATCCAAGGACATTTCTACTAGAGGCTTGTTTATTGACTTTTGTTAAAATTAGGTTTTGGTAACACAGCGGTTTTTGTATCCCAGTGTGTAAGTGCTACTCTTATGTTGTGTTTTAGATACTTTTAGCTACTCAAAATGTCTTCATCTTGGTCTTTTCAGATATTTGCAACCCTGTGTAGGTTGCATACTAATACATGGGGTTACTGGAAAATATTTTCATCGGTTTTCTCCTCCCTCCTGTGTCTTGAATTTTTGCATTATGCCTTAGGTGGTAATTGAGAACAGGGCAAAGATGTCTGCAGTGTATGGGTCTTAATTTGTCCTCAGTTTGAAATCTCAGTTTTCATAATTACTGAGTGAACCTGTAAAGGGCATATTTTTATGGCTGATTTATGTATGCTGCTAATTTGATACCAGCTAATACAACTTTACTATTTGTGTGGATTAAATCAGATCTTCAGGTTGCGAGCGTACGGTTTACGTAATTTCTGTTTATTCTGAATGTATTCATCAAATCACGTCAACTGAAAGGCACCTGATGTTGCACCTCATGGCCTGCAAAAGTCACTTCTGGCAGAAATCAAGCACAGCTGCTGTGTTAACACAGAGTCATTGCTCATCTGCAATTGTTCTTCTAATCTCTGCGGTTTTCCGCTTTCACTAAACCTAAGCGTTCTTTGTAGAACCTCGTGGATTATTTGTGGCCTATGATATCACCAAGACTTGCTGAATTCTTTTAGTACTGGTTGACAGATGAGTGAGTTCCTCTTGGTTTCCTCATTCTTTGTCGTAGGAAGTCACATTAAATTGATTATATGACTGAAGAGTAACAATACAACCACAGGAAATCCTGTGGCTGAAACCAGTTTTGTTCTGTGCTTGCTTTTGGTAATAACTTTTTATATTTGGAGAATACTGGCTTTGGTTTAGGACTACATTACTCTTTGACTTTAAAAAGGTGATGCTCTTTGCAATGTATAAAAAACTGGCTAAGTTTTGTTTTGAGCTGAGGCATCTTTTGAAAAAAAAATTAGAGTAAATATTGCTGATGAAAATTTGTGGGTGAAAATTTGGCAGCACAGGTCACTTCCAACAAAATAAAAGTTAAGTGTCAAATGCAAACACATGCAAAGGAAAAAGAAATACAGGATGTGTGTGCTGCATTTGGAGGCTTTAAAAGGTGAGAAGTGCATGAGGGCATGTAGGACTTCTTGCTTGGTGTTCCATGAGCTGGGGCAGTGAGCTGGTTCAGCTGCACAAACCCTCATGCTTGTATGAAGTAAGGCTGTGTCAGGAAAGTGTAATCATCCTGAGAACACAGCACATTTAAATTGATTTAAACAAGTCTGCGCTTTCACTCTTGGTCAAGAGTAGTTTATACCTTGTTTTCAAGCACTTCCAAGATGTAGCAATAGGTAAGTTGCTCATTAATTTTTGGTTGGGACCTGCTCTTCTGTGGCATTTAGGCACAATAATAGCATTGTTGGATGTCAGTTTCTTGAAAAACAAAAATAAACTGGAAGTAGTGGGAAGATGGGTCTTCAGATACAATGCAGATTATTTTCCCCCTTCATCCCCCTTTTCATTTGGAAGTACTTCAAAGGACTTTATTAGCATGTTAAATAAAACTAGGGAAAAGCAGACTTGATCAGAATGCTTTTGCTTTCTTGCTTTTACATGCAGTTACTGTTAGGCCTTGGTTAATTTATAAATATGGGAAATAAATGTATCCCTGAGATAAAAGGTCAAAGGAAGGATAAAATGTTTCAAAACCATCTCTCCTCTCCTAGTGGAGAGCGTGCATGGGGTTATCCTGACCTGACAGGCTCTCTGAAAGGGAATTCCTGTGGCAAACGCCAGGCAAGCTGTTGGTGTTTCCAGGCTGAGGCATGCCTGACTGGCAGAAGGGAAGGATGGCTGGAAAAGCAGCCAGGATGAGGAAGAAGGGACAGGAAATGCTGAGGTGAGCACCCCCAAAGTATTGATGTCCTTGAAGCCCTTAACTCCTGTATTCTGGGCAACAGCTGTCCATCCAGTGCAGCTTGTGCTGGTGTGCTCACTGGGTGTGTACAGCCTTGAGCTGGGCTTGCCCAGCCTGCCTGGGAGCCTCTTGTGCCACTGTCCTGGTCTGCACCTGGTGCAGCTGTTGGTCCCTGGCTGTTGTGGGAGATGGGGATGGCTGCAGCACTGCTGCTCAGTATTGGTTGTTGGAATACACCTCCAAAGCCCCCTCAGGACCTGCATCTCCTGGGAAGTTGTGTGGAGACTTAAACAAAGAGGGGAAGGAGGCAGCACCAGCAGGGACAAGTTGGAATAGCAATACTAGACATGGAAGTTTGTGGGAAGTTGGTTTAATAGGAGTTCAGTTTCCTTTTTATTTAAATTCGGTTCCTGTGATTCTTTCTCTCTTAGAGGCCAGTACATACAGTGTCTCTTGGAATGGGTAGCAGTAGAATTGAAAAAAGTAGTAGTTGCAAGATGATTCAAAATGACTTTGCAGGATCTGGACTGAATTCACTTCATTTCCTTCCCTGCTTGAAGCATCAAGAGCATTCTGTGATGTAATAATTTTTGTTGTCATTAGTAATAAATTTGGGGAAGAAGCCTGCTGTTTGCAAAGGGATTTATGATGACCAATTATCTGGTTCAGAAGTCTGGGCCAGAGGTGAGAATGTGGGTGGCTGTGCTGACCTGCTTGGGTCATCAGAGAGTGTCCATGAGATTTATCTAGAAGAGTAGTCTAGATCTGGGGGTTTGGGGAAAATTTCTTCTTTGAACTTGCTTCACAGCAATGAGTTGAGATATATTTTGACTTAGCACTTCGTCTATGTTCTTATGTAGTCTTCTGTGGAAAATTAGGAGGTTGGAAGGGAGAAAATGCGAAAAGTTGTTGGATTCTATGCAATTCTAGGTGACAAAATAGCTAAATGAATTCCTGTCATCCAGCATAGCTTAAAGCTTTGGAGAATTATCCATTCTTTTCTGTGTAAAGTAATTCAGAGAAGTTTTAAGACTATTCTAAATTAATTATAAAATAGATTGTGTGATCATACGAGGAGTTAAATGTAACCCAGCAAAAAAAAAAAACAACAAAAAACAAAACCCACCTTGACCATGGTGACCTTTAAAGGAGATCACTGAGCATGACCCTTTTGAGACTTGGAAATGGATGAAACTGAGCTGGTTTATGTCAGCTGGAGATTGGCTCAGTATTTATTCTGAAGCAGTTTAATGTTCTGTTTCTTCTAATGTACATAGAAGCAATAACTCTGTACAAGTGTGGGAGGGTGGAAACACCCAAACTCCAGAACAGTTCCTCTTCTCCCAATCTCCTCCTTTCCCCTCTTCTTCAAGGTTGTTTAAGGATTTACTAGTTAGTGAGAAAAAATGTTGAATAAGAACATTTTCTTCCAATCTATACTATCCTTTTGAAATGGACTCCAACAACAGCAAGAATTATTATTATTTTCTACACTGTATTTCTCATGCCTTTTAATTGCTGTGACCCACCCCAAAATTCTACAGCATTAAAAACCCATAGCAGCATGAGAAAATATGAAGTTGTGCAATTCTTTTCTTCACGAGTATATCAGAAACAAAGATATTACTGAAACTGGATTAGGTCTAAACACTTAATTTGTATTCAAAGAGGAAATGCCTTTTTTCTCATAGCATTTGCAGGTTGGGTGGAAGTGGATGAAAGGAGTAGCAGTAAAGCTCTGGTGGAAGGAAGAGAAATCATTCCTTGGCRGGACAGAGTGTCTGTCTGTAGCAATTCTGCAAAAGATGTTCATAAACCATAGATGAGGGCGTGGAGAGCAGGCAGAGCAAACAGTGAGCAGTTCTTGCCTATACATGGGATGAGACTTGAGCTAAATTCCTAAGCCAGATTTACTATCTCCTCCAAAACACTCACTCATGTAGTATATTGGAGATTGTATCGAAACAATCTGAAAATAAGTTTATTCGCATATATGCTACAGATTGTGAGGAAAAGAGTGTAAAAATCATGAGAAACTCTATTCAGCACTCTCAAGGATAAAGTATTTTGGGAGTATTTAGTACAGCAGAATATTTTTGATTCAGAGACTGAGRCCATGTTGAATTAATATATTAGTAAAGTTGTTAAATGTGCTTTTTTGTTTTTCAGTTCCTAGTGTGATTTTCATTAGTGGGCTGAAGGCTTGCAATAATGCTGTAGCTTTAAAGCAAGCTTTTCATCTTTGTTTTTAAGCTAAGTTTTAGCCTGAACTCAAATGAAGTGAGTGTTGCATTTGTGCAGTAGTGAAAGATGAAAGGAAATTTCTTTTTCAAACGCAATTTGAAAAATTGCCTTTGGCTTTGATTGTTCATGCACGTACTGTAGAACCTTAACTCACCTGATCAAGTTGAAGTAGTAGAAGCACCTCAGTGTGAAAATAATGCTGGTTTAAAAGTACCTCTACACAGTGCTTACATATGGAAAAGGTGAAGCTATAGAAAATATTAAACTATGGCAGTGTGAACAGTTTTCCTCACAACCAATTTGCACGGTGGCAATTTCTAAAAGTGTAAGATTTTTAATAGAAGTTTATTCCAAGCTGCTGGAAATACATATGTGTCTCAGCATACTGTTTGAAGATGCTGATTTTTTGTTGTGTGTGTGATTAGTCTAAAAATAAGAAGATGAGCAAAAATGTTCAATTACTTTGTGGAGATAGTTTGCTTTAAAACATTCAGCAAGAGCAGGTGTTTTTTTAAGGAAGTAGCTAATTTTCCTTCTAGGCTTAGCATTGAGTGTAGACCTTTTGGTGGTATGGGGTGCAGCAATGCAAAGAATTAGTAAATCACTAGTATATAGGATACTTAGTAAAATGTATATTAGTAAGGGATTTATTATATTTCTTGTTAGCAACTTGCTTTCTTCAGAGAAGAAATGGAATCTGTTCTGTTGAAAGCATGGCTTCAGCTGATTTACCAGCATCAGCTCAGGCTCCAAGCTTTTAATTTCCAGAAGGAAACATTTTCTGTTTATATTACCTTAAGGAATAGAGTGTGTGAGATTACGTGGAATCAAGCATGTTTCCAATATTAAGCAATGTTTAGTGGTGTTAATGTTTTGATATTTTTTAAACCTCTTTTTTTTTTTTTTAAAGTTTTTCCAAATTAAGTGTCTTGGAAAGTAAATACAGAAAATCAGCTAGGTGAAGGACATGTTCATGTTGGAAACATTCTTTCTAGCTGGTGTAAATCTGTAGGTAGTGCAGGAAAGTAGTACCTAATTATGCAACACACAGCTCTTAGTGAAATCACATGACTAAGCCCCTGCAGAATCTGTAGGTTGTACTTATTTTAATTCATTTAATTCAATTATTCACCTAATTATATGTAAATATAGGTATACTCTATTCATACATATATGTATGAGTGTGGGTGTGTATATAGACACATATATACACACAGATAAATATACATGTATGTGTGTGTGTATTTATGTATTAAAATAGCCATCTATATGCTTTAGTACTTGATCTTGGTTAAAATTTCAAGACACAGTTCCACAGATTTCTGATACCATCCAAAAATGTTTGAAACTCTTAGTTCCCAGCAAGAATTGAGATTTTTCTCTGCTCACTACGTGGAAAAATCCAGTAATTATCTCTGTGATTTATTCCTGGGTATGTTGTGCATGTTACATTTTTTAAGTTTTATTGTTATGTTTTTGATGTCTGATATAAAGGCCACTGGAAAAGCTTCAGAAAGTTTTTAAGATCAGGCTGTTACTAAACTCAGAGTAATATTTTGTGGAAAAATATGTTATTATCAGATAAAACTGTAAAGTTCCAGGTGCTTATGTTATTTTGTTTACTACCTTTTTCCATACATATAAAAATAATCGATCAAGCATTTTAACTGTGAAGTCAGTTCCTTTTTGGTACGCAACATTGATATTGTAATATATACAGATTTTAATGCCTGAATTCTAGGAATAAACTAGATATATAGTAGAAAAACAGATTAATATTAAAAAAGGTCTTATACAGATGCACATGCTTGACAAAAATGATATCAAATTAATTTAATACCAGTATAAAATGGAATTTTCATTTTATTGTTCAACCCTGTGCATCAAGTAAAATGAACAAGCTGTCAGAGGGAAGGGGAAGGTGTTACAAAGAAACAAACGTCTAGTATAGACATAATTTTTTCTTACTGAGAACTGCTGAAAATTTTCATTTAAAAGAAGTGTCATTGCTTGAAATAATATATTGTTATAAATATCTATGCTGCTCAGAATATGTTATTTTAGAATTTTTTTAACTGAATTTTTGGCCATTTAAAATTTTTAAGTTATAGGATTCTGCATGGCATTTTTCTCTACTAAGTTATCATAGATACTAACTACTTTGAAGGTTAAAAGAGCAGTATTCATGAACTGTTGGTAAATCTACCTAATGATCCCTTCTTTTGTCTCAAGTATTCAGGTCTGGTTTGAAATAACACTATTTTGAGGCTTAAATGTTTGAACATTTCTCTTTCCATAAAAATAATTCACTTCCAAGTCGTATGGGGAGATACTCAGGAAACTAAACCTCTTTCCTCCATAAGTATTTGGTTTTGTTTGCTTGTGTCACTCTATTTTGCAAATAAATGTGCTATCACACAGACTTCATACTTGGCTTTGCTCTGATGCAACTTGTCAGCTCTCTTTATAGATATCTCAGTCTAAGATGAGATGAGTTTGATGTTTGCAGAGGAAGGGAAGGATTTCCTTTTGTTGTTTGCAGTCATCAGTTGAATCAAAGTTTGAAATACAAGGTGAAGATGCTCGGAGGTTGTAAATTTTTTGTTTCCTGTAAGAAGCTGTAGGCTGTAGTACTTAGTAGTAATGTGATGGCCACCCAGCACTTATGAAAATATAACATTGTGCTGTTTCAGTCCTTGATTCTGCCAGTGCAACTGCATTTATGTGTGGGTTCCTGTTAAAGTACCTGATAGCTACCAGGTAACTCATCCTGCTGGCTCAGCAGGGAGGTGGTTTGTCCCACTGGCATTGCTGAGGTGCAACATTTAAAGGTCAGGAGAACAGCCTGGGGAGAGTTGCAAGAGGAAGGCAAATGTTTCTCTTTTGGGTCTTGCATAGCTCTGCCAATCTGACAGTGACTGAGCCAGGGAATGGTTCCTTTGTGTTTAATAGCCTTGTGCCATTTTTATTAGTATTTTCCCTCCCCTACCTTGTTCTTCTGCTTTGTGGGAAAGGTGCTGCATTTTGGGAAACTATTAACTCGTCATTCTTGCACTTTGGCCTTTTATTTGACGTTAATATTGTTTTGTACTATATTAGTGTTACTTAATTTATGCCTTATCTATGAGAAATTCAGTTGTTTGCAGATACAGGGTTTTTTTAGTTATGTGATACGTAGTAATTGCAAAGTAGCACTCTTCAGGTAAAACATTAAATAAATTTTGAGATAAGCCTCAGAAAGTAAAGTTGTGAGGCCTTCTTTGGTATGTGACTGAGAACATACAGGATTTTTCTGAAAAGTAAAATCTCCAGACTTTTCCTATAGCTATAAAATCTTCAGCACTATGTGAACTTTAATAGCCCATTCAGTGATAACTGGATTTCATAATCAGATACATGTTTGGGACATGGATATGTACTTTACACTGGATGAAAAATGAGTGCACTGAGCATACAATACTGACAAGATGATCTGCTTCCTGATCTTAATTTCTTTCTTGTCAAGACCATACAGTACTGATGTTAGTTAAGTTTCTAAAGTGAGCAGTTTTTGTCACCATTAGGTGTCCTTGCTGAAGAACTGAGGATCTATTTCCCTGTTGATCCACTGGCTGATGCTTGGAGCCTTTGAAGAGTAATGCCCATTATAGTCTGCAGGAGCAGCATTCATCTCTAATTTTAACACCAGCTGACCATTTCCTAAAAGACTGCAGCTGTTATTTACTCAAAGCTGTATAGCTAATTTGATTTTTTTTGTCTGCTGCAGAGCTAATGAATCATTTTTGCTTCTTACTGGGTACTATACATACATAAATTATAATTTCAAATGTTACATTACTTGAGGCCTTTTAAAGGGGTGTGTTGCTGAGGTACTAAGTATAATTGAAATGAGATACCAAATGTAATGTGCTTAATGCTGATTTCCTTAGTAATAATCATATTTTGTCTCAGTTTGTTAAAATCAGATTTGTAAACCAAGCAAATGGTCTGGCCACCGTGTGCAGCTCGTATTGCTTGAAGGTCATTTAGGCATCCTAACAGCAACATTGAGAGTTGTGTTACAGAGCAAATTGCTCTAGGAGGGGTTTCAGCTTGGGAATCAATTATATCCTGGATTATGGGATTCTGTATTAGTGATCTTCTAAGGTAGCTGCAGCAGTTCTTAGGCAGAGTGTTACTAGTCCTGTAAAAGTGATACTGACAGATCAGTGCAAAGCTGAATCTCCTGAGCTGGATTCCCGGTGTTGTGCAGCTTTTATTTGTTCACATATCCTCATTAGCATAGACGCTAATGAAGCTAATCAGTATTCAAAGAGGAAATTGTAAAGGAAAGTGGATACTAGACACAAAGAAAGCATGGGATATTTTGGTTAATACAGTTGATGTTTAAACTGTGATTGAGCATTAATGGCAGCATGTATGTGGAAAGGATGTATTTGTGAATATACTTATTTCAAATGTTCTTGGTTTGTTTTAATTTTTAGGGCAAAAATGTTGTATGTAGTAATTTATTACAATACAATTATAGCATTTGTCTGGTATCAGTTACTGTGGATAGGCTGTAGACAGTTTAAACAATGTTGTGGCTTCATTATTTTGGTTTCCTGACCTGTTTGGTTTTTGTTGGGGTTTTTTTGTTTTTATTCTGAGCACTTCAGAAAGATAGTTGGTGAATGTCTGTTATCAGCTCTGGAGACACTGCACCAAATACTTACTCTGTTATCAGGAGTGGCATTGTTTTTCTGATATGCTGCAGTTGTTATCAATATGCATTAACAAAACATTGTGGGAGTAAAATATTGAATATGTGTAGGGGAAAGCTGTGGTGTTTTGCAAAGCCACACATTTGAACAGGGCATTGCATTTAATGACTATTAAAGTCATGACAGTAAATTGAATGTCTCGTTAGGGTTTCCGAAAATACTTATTTATAGGGATAATAGAAACAGAATTTGGTATCTTTTAGTAGTAACTTTCTACCTTTTGGACTTACAAAGAACTTCTGCTTGAGCTGTGGACTTTAGTATAGACCACTTAAGTATGGGATATTCATGAATTTCTTTCACTTAGTTGTGAACTTTCCCAGTGCCCACAGTCCAGGGGCCAAAGGGTAGTGCCTTAGAGGACTTGTCTGACCAGCTGATGAGAGCAAGAAAGGAAGAGAATTTATGTATCTTCTTTCTCCTTCAAGAATTTTTGTTTATGACTAAAAAATAAATCGAAGAGTGTTTATAAGAGCTATCCCCAGCTCTGTTTGTGAGTACTCAGAGCAGTCTAAATAGGAGTAAAGTGCTAAGGATTGAGTTTTCATCCTCTATTTTGACTCAAATAACTGGAATTACTCTGGGAATATTTTTCACATATTGTTGTTGCTTAGCTTGAGGTCTTGGCTAGTATTCTCTTGTGTTTTCATAGACAGGCATAACATTCTTAGAACTACTCTGGAGTATGTGTGACTGGAAATTTTTTATTTGTGTGTTTTTAAATCCTTTGACAGAAGACTAGCAAACAGTTACAACATTTTTGAAGTTTGAGGAAATATTCCCCACCAAATCCCCAAATTTAACACAACTGCTTTGTGTGTATATTCTCTGATAGCAGCTCATCTTCTGCATGCTTAGCACCAGCTTGGAATAGTCAAATGGAATATCTGTATCTTGATTATAGAGTCTGATTGCAGGACTTTGAGTGGCAGAAAGATCCTCTCATGCTCATTGGGTGGTCAGGACAACTACAGCATTGTGGTTTCTTTGCTGTTCATGCTTTTTTTTATGTTAATTCATTTGCTAGTGCTTAATTAAAGTGGTAACTGCTTAAGCACTTTCTTGGGAGGGTAGGAAGTGCATTTAACAAGGCCAGTACCCAGCAGTGGGTGAATGTACCTGATCAGTCTGTAGGTTTTGTTCACATGAGTAAGTATCCAGAGGAAAGTTGTGCCAGGAAATATTCCGCCTTCCAGCTGTAATTGAATGGGCTTGAACAACAAGCTGAGACAGCTGGGTCCTGTTTTGGTCTTGATTTGTAGGGACCCAAGGGATTGGGAGAGTGGGAAAGAAATCCTGTGCCAGTTGAGTGAGTTCAAATGAGGAAAAGAGAGCTTTGCTCCCTCGACTGCTCTGCATTTCAACTATTAATACTGCAATAAAGCCTATTCAAAAAGAGTTCTGTGTTCTTTGTGTTTTTTTGAAAGAAGGCTTGTGTGCTTGGCTATTGTGTCTTTTTTGAAATTTAATGTCTTATCACATGAGGCAGAATTTTCCAGGTCAACCACCCAACTTTAATCATGAGATCTTGTAGAGTGCAGGAAGGAAGCTGAGAAGTCCTCACAATAACCAAGGAATAACATCCTATTGGAAGTGTTCTTTCATGGGGTCATTCATATTATAATTAAGAAACCCCAGGAAACAAGTAGTTAAAGCAACTTTTTGAGCAGTTTAAGTCCTTGATGTATCTGTATTTAAAATTAGTTTTCTGTGGTCTTGAAGTGTAACAGGAGCTTTCCCATATTTCTTTTAAATATTGCTCAGTTTTGAACATGTACTTCTAATCACTATAGGAAGGTCAGATTGCTTTTTTCAGGGAGAACACTAAATCAAATTTTTGGAGTTTACATTTCAAACATTAACTGTTAAACTTTTTATTTGCCTAAGGTTGACCTGTTGTTGACAACAGTAAATAGCTCTTTCTCCTGCCTAAATCAGGCTGTTTTAACAAATGGATGTTTAAATTAGTTTGTTCAAATCTAGCTAATGTGACTGTCAAATGAAAATAGTGTGAGGGTAGAAGTGGGACAAAATAAAGCTATATTTGCATAGTGATTAATTGTGTATTTTAAGTGAGAAGGATGCAGAGATGTATGGAGGACCTGCCTACTTTTGAAAACAGCTACAAAGATGGAACAGACCATGAAATCTTAGAATAGTTTGGGTTGTAAGGGGCCTTAAAGATCACCTTATTCCAAAGCCCTGGCATGGGAACTGCCTTTAGCTAGACCAGGTTGCTGAGACCCTCCTCCAGCCTGAGTGTCAGGAGAAAACAGGGTGCTGCAACATAAAGCAGAGGGCCCTGTGGTGCCAGATTCATCCTAGCAGAGCATCTTCACCAGTGTTAGTGGGGGAATGTTRTTATAAACTCTGGATGACTTCTGCTGCTGTGTTCTGAGTGTCACTGCATCATTGTGTGCAAGGTACTCAGACCCTGAGATTGCACACACAGACCTAGAAAGCTAAATTCTCTTTTATTTATATGCTGACTTGAACACTGGTGTGTACAGACAGCTGAATGTGGACTATCAGGCTGAATTTCTAGCAGCTCCTGGCTTTTCTTACATGGGTGTGTGCCTTCAGGGCTAGGGCTAGTCTGATGCTGTAGGTCAGAAATCCAAATACAGAGGGCTCTGGTTTGTACACTGTAGTGATTTCATGGCAGGTATCCATCCTCCAAATTTTCATGGGACAAAAATAGATGTTCTGGCTTATCAATACAGTWCTATCTTAGTAGCAGCTGATTTTCATGCTTTTCATTAAATAGTAACTTTATTTATTTACCAAACTTGCTGGTCTCCATGTTTGATCAGTGATGTGTTCTCTTTTGGTTATTTGAATGTGTAGAGTTCTGAACAATTCTCCCATAGTTCTGAACAACTCTCCCATAAATAGTTGTGTTCCTGCAAGTATGGGTTGTAAGCTACCTCAGGCACAAAATAACTTCTTAACTAAAGAGGGTTTTTCAATTGCTGTCTTGTGCAATAGTTAATAATCTCACAAATTATTATTTTGTGTGGGTATTGCAACTGTTATGAAGTGTGGATTTGTTGTTGTTAACTTCCCTTAGGTGAAAAAAGGTTATTCTAGAGAAGCGTAGAGTATGCAACATTCTTCCAAGTAAAATTTCATTTGATGGCAGCTAATTTTATAAAAGGAAGTAAAAAAAAAAAAAGGTATGAACTTCTTCTGGAGAGATATGAAATTCTGCCATCTTTATTTAAGAGTGACAATAAAATCTGACGGTCTTTTTGCTGCCTCCAGATCAAGTATATTATCTGTATTATATTTAAGTTTTTCCTAGGACACAATAGCAGAATTTAATAGACAGAACAAGCTACAATTTCTCACATTCCCGTAGAAGAATGATTAACTCCTTAGTGGAAACTTCTTTTTTTTGTTTTTTTCTGGACCCAAGTTTTGGAGTGTTGCTTGCAGGCAGTACTGGGTAAAGGTGGTGTAGAATGTCTAAGTGTTCTTTTAGGTGCAATCTCACTGTTGTCAAGTTTGGTTTGAGACTTTGAAAGAGAAAGGGGAAGCTACTGCTGTGAAAGCAATTTTTTTCAGAGTATTTTATATTGGAGGTGACAGTTGCTTTATTTTACCCTTTGTAACAGAGGAGGTCCATAGTGTCAAGGTCGTCGCTGGGGAGAGCACCCTGGGAGAAATTTTTTTGAGGTAAAAAGGTCTACAGCATGGTGAATTTGGTTATTTTAGCTRTATATTTGTTTGAGATTAGAGAGGGTTAATTTAAAAAAGGCAATTGAAAATAGTGTTTCATCTTCACTTTTTGCTAACTTTTGTTTATAACCAGTACTAAAAGCATTTATATTCCTCTAGTGTACTAACAGGAGTGCTAGCACTTTATTTATATTTGTACTTAACTTTGCATATTATATCTCTTAATGACAATATATAATAAAAATAAATAACTATATAATTTTCTTTTATGTCTTTAATGGTTAAATTGATGCTTGATTATTTCTTTTGATTCTGTCTTGAATCAAAATCAGTTATGGATTAAAACATTTTAAAAAATTGATCAAGATCTAAGTAAATAAAATAAAATTCTAGTTGATAGATTGACTATCCTGAATGCTTGGTAATATGCTTAGAGAGCCATAAAACATAGCATGTGTTTGATTTGAGACGGATTTTGGAGTAGTGGCTTTTTAAATGCTTATCATTGGAGTAAATGGTGATGTGACAAGAAGTTATTTTTAATTATTTGTGTTGTGAAGAAGGTACTGCTATTTTAGAAGTTGAGCTGGAAGCAAGGAAATGGTTATCACCTTTTTAAACATAAGAGAATTTGAAGACTCTGTTGACTGTGTGTGCACACAATGATATAAATAGCAGCAGCAGCCCAGTGTGGGGCTGGAGGGCAGGAGAGCAGGGCACTCACAGATTTGCCACCTTGGTTGCTATCCAGCCTAATTATGTTTGCTGTCAGGTCCTTTTGCACTTCTAAATAGAAAATAAGGTGACTTTGAGAAGGAGAGAGTAGCTGAAGCCACTGCCTAAAAGGGAAGAAGGTGGCAAGCAACTGAAGAAATTGAATCTTCTTTCAGCTGGCTTTCCTGTTTCCTCTGGAAGGAAATGTGGCCAATCATGTCAATAACAGTCCCCTATATTATTGATTAAATAATAGCTGGCTTATTTCTATGGTGTCTTTAGCTATTTAGCTTTCAAAAATAGAGTGAAATGTTCTTGTCTCATGGATGAAAGGACGTGTTTATAGGACAATTTAAGAAGAAATCCCATTTTTTACATAATTAACAAGTCCTTATGCATCTTGTCAGAGATGGATCATTTTTTGCAATGGGAATTTTTTTTTCTTCCCATCTATTGGATCTTTTTGTTTTATCTTGTGATTTTGTGCCAATGAATAAATCAGTTGGGTGAACATACTCTTGATTTCAGGAAAATAATATAACCACATGGTTACTTAACACACATATATATGTTAAAAACTCTCCCCAAAATGAGGCAGAAATATGTAAGATATTCCTTACAACACAGGTTTGCTGTTTGGTGTCATGAGGTCATTTTAAAATGCAAAACAGCCCTATTTTTTCTATTAAAATTGCTCTGTTATCTATTTACTTAAATGTTTTTAACCATCCATATATTCCAATATGTTATTTTCATAAGTCAAAATGTGATCTTGAAATGACAGTTCAAAATTTGTGTGCAGGCTGTGCTTAACTACGTGCATGGGGTTCTGTTGAGAATATCAGGTGAGAACTGAATGTTGGCTGCCACCTTGCTCTCAGCTTCTGAAAAATTCAGCCCTGTTATCTTGACAACAAATTTATGTGTATGTGTATATATAGCATTTGAAGTATTTCTCAAGTGAAATTGGACAAGAAATAATTTTTTTCCCCATGTGCAAAAGTTGATAAATGGCTGTTTGCAGTTTTGAGTAAGCGCAAAATGTTTGCTTCTTGGATCAGTGAGAGGAATTGCTATTCATGGGGCAAAAAATTGTTTTCTCTGTCACATGTACTTCAGGACTTGTGGGATGGGGAGCAGAGCAAGACTTCTTTCCCTGGAGGCACAGAAGCAGGATTCAGGGGAGATTTTTATCTATTGCCTATGTTAGATAAGGAAAGAATTGGGGAAACAAATCACCATATAAAATAAACCTGCATAACTCCAGAAAGTCATGGTGATACTTCCTTCTCTCTCCCCAGCTTTAGGTAGTGGGAAAAATGCAGATCATGCAGATTATATGTGGAAATGCCCTCAAAGGCATCCTGGTGGCTTCAGTCATGAGTGCTTCCTTAAATCTCTTTTACACTTTATCAAAGCTCCAATGACCACAGTGTTTCAAAGAGGGAAGTTAGAATTTAGTTCCTTAAAATAAAAAAACAAAAAAAACCACCCCACCCAAACCAACAAAAGACCCAAAACAAAACAAACCCAGAAGACATTTTATGGTCTCTGAGAAGAAACTGTGCATAAGGATATGTTCACAGTGTTCCTTCCATGATGCACTTTTTCTTTAAGTGCTGATAGTGGATACAGTATATGAGACTTAGGTATGAGGAAGGTGGTGCTTTTTCCTTTGATGGCTTTTATGTATACAGCTTCATAGATTATAGCCATTAAATAGAGGGATATTTTCTTTTTGTACACTCAGTTTCTTTAGGTTAGTTTACTAGTTAGTATTCTCTAATGTACTGGTCAGTTTTTGGAATGAAATAAAACTTAMTGCTAGTAATTAGGAAATTCTTGTATGTGATGTCTGGACAATTATATTTACATTTTCTTTAAATCTATAATCTTTGGTATTTAAATCAGTCATATTTTTAGAAATAGTTCATAATCTTTCAAGAAAATATCTGACTTACAGACTCATTTTAAATCTAAAAAGATAATACCAAGGAGATACTAAAATTATTTCTTTCAGACGCAGTAAGCTTGTTTGCAATTGTACAGACATTCAAACTTGGCAATGTCCATTATTGTTTTACAGCCCAAAGGATGTGGTCGGAGTTATTTGTCTTATATTCTTCTAAAAGTCGGACATAGCATAAGGTCCTCAACTTTGGATTTCCTGATATACATTGTTACACATCTAATAAAATGTACAGTTTTGTTTGATGCTGGTCAGCATAATGGTGATATAATGCTCTTTTGTGTCCCCTTTAACATATCTTCTTAGGTTCTCCACTGATGCTGTGTTTCCTGAACACCACATGCTCTTGCATCAGTTCATCTCCTCTAAGAACAGATACAGGTGACTAGTGGTGACATTGAACTGTAGTTGTGGTGTCCAGAAAAAATACAGCATATTTCATTACAAGAAAAGTTGTCTTGTTGTACCTCAATTTCCTGCTTCCCTCAGAATTTGGTTGAAAACTTGGGATCTTGGTTGTTGGTTTTAATCCTGTTGTCTTTGTTAACCTTCTGCTTACATTTCCACCTTCCAGCTAAACCTATAGCTAAAGAAACCCTGCCAAATCCTAAAATCTGATATATTTCTTTCAGTTCATCTCTGCTGTAGCTCTGCAGCTGGTGAGGCAAGTTTCCCCCCTGGTGTGGAAACACAGGGATGGAGTCTGCTGAAGAGAACAGGCAGTTGGAACACTGGGCACAGAAGAATTTGTTCTTGTTTTGTCAGCACATCAGGGCTGCTCTTGTCTGCTGGGTTTGGGGCCAGGTGTTGGAATACATTGGTTGGGTGTTGGTTTTCTTTGATTTCTTCTGATGGTGCTCTCATATCTGCAGAGGCTGAGCCACAGGAATTTGGATGTGTCTGGGATAAACTTACACTTCCTTCACTCCACAGACCACAGCACAGGCTGAGGGGGTGAAGTCTATTCAGTGCTTCAAAATTGGCTTCACTGTGCTTGGGTTCAGCTGGGGTCTTAAAAAGCAGAGGACTTCCTTGACTGCTGCCCTCATCCTTAGGTCTGCTGAGACGTCTGTTGTTTTGTTGTGGGTTTTTTAAAAACTTCTTTATTACTTTTCTAGCAGAGGATTCTGTAACATATTTATAAATATCTTTATCTGGCTGTGTAATTGTATCTCTTCATTGGAATTAAGGCGCTTCCATGAGAGAAGGGAACTTTTTGGAAGAAGGGTTTGGAGTTTTTTCTTATTTTAAAAAATATCTATGTACTGTTGAAAGGATCTCAAATGCCACCATTTCATGGTCCCTGCAGCCAGGGGTGCCCTTGAATTTCACATTCTCCACCAGCCCGTCTACCTTGGTGAGAGAAAGGTTGCTGGCTGGGGTTAAGCCACAACACCATTAATAGCATTTCTTGGCTCTTCTATCACTTGGAGAAGGAAGTTATTATCAGCTCGTTCCAGCATCCTCCTGGATTGCTTATGCTCTGCTGTGCTGTCCCTCCAACAGATATCAGGGTGGTTTCAAGCTATTCCCTTCATCTCCCATAGAAAACAGGTGGTGCCACTCAAGAAAGCATGTAAATTAGAATATTTTTTTACTCCCTTTGTGACCCTTTTTGTTGAGATTTGTTTGGAGGTAAGGAATTGCTCTAAGGGACTTGGTGTTACCTACATGCATGCCCATCCTGTGGAAATTTCCATTTAGTGGAATATACATATGTGTGTGAAATGTATTTATTTATATATGTATGTATGTATGTATGTATGTATGTACACACTCATATAAATATATATATATATAAATCTTTTTTTTGCATATGCATTGTATCTATATCTGTATAAAAATAACTTTTTGATAGCTCATTTAACACAGACTGCTCCCTCTTATCTATGGACAATCATGGAAAGGGGATAGATGGAGGAGCAGGCTTGGTTGTAAATCCTTCACTTACCTGTATCATAATTTCCTTGTCACAGTTCCTTCCTTTTGAGTGCAGGAGCCTGTTTGTTTACTGGGATTCAGCTCACTGTAAGCAAATTTCAGCCCACCCACTATTCTTCACTGTACATGGTTGGAAGTTAGTAGGTTTAATTTCAGCTGGAGGAGGGTGTACAATTTTTAGTCCCCTGGTGATTAGACTGCTGATTTCAATAACCTGTTGACATCCTGCATTGGCAATCATGTGTCAGGCTTGAATTTTGCCACTGTGCTTTCGGGCAGCAGGACAGGTATATTCAGGAGGAGGGTCTGGGTGTGAAATTTAGATTTTACCATAATGAAAAGTTCTTTTTTTTTTTGGTTCATTTTTGATCTTCTGGAGCTGTGTTCATTCTCTATGTGTTCCTGACTAGAATATCTAATGAGTCAGAAATTACTTTCCTTACTTCCTCAAGCACTTGAGAGTAAATTTCAGTGGGCCTTGCTGAGTGAAGTGTATCTAATGCATTTTCTTGTTTATTTATTTTTTTTTATTAGCATCAGCAGAGATGTGTGTGATTTGAGCCCAAAAAACTGAAATGCCTTTATCTGCAGGAATGTCACTCAGATCAGGCACGTTGGTTAGTGCATTGTGTTCCCACCAGCTCTGCCCTCATTTCAGACAGCAAGTGCTTGTCAGTCCAGTAACTTTCTCAGATATTGAATTCACATTTGTTCTAAAATGTACTTAAATAACTGTAACTGGGGAAAACACTGCAGCAGGAGCAGCTCTTATCTTAACAGATGGAGCCTGGGCAAGTTGTACTGCCAGCTGGAAAGAGTGAGGAGAAGCTGAAGCAAGTGGTGTCTGTTTCGATGACTGGCAGCCCAGGTCACTGACAGTCACAGTTCCTCCATCTCAAGCTGGATTCTTCTTGAGATCCAGAAGAATTTTAAGGAAGAGGTATCCATTTATCCTGAGGTTTGTAAAGAGCTACTTGACCACAGTGTAGATGAGAAGGTTTTATACTTACTGTGGTTATATTGGTGCTGCCATCTTTGTGAATTAAATCAAGTGCTACTATTGGGTTAAACAAATGCATTTTCTGTTCTTTCTCACGAAGAAGTAGTTGATTTAAATTAGCTGTTGTATTGAGCCAAAGATCCTGTTGACATTTGAAATAGTACTGAGAGGTTCATTACTTGAAATTTATAAAGGAGCAAGCAGTAAGAATCATCTCTGCAGTGAATTTTGATCCTTTGTGGATTAACACGTTCAGGGGAAGCACTGTACCATGGCTGATGCAGAAAACACAGGGAGAGGACAAAAATCCCAGCTGGGGAAGACTCATAATGACTAGAACATGCAGTACCTGACTCCAGAAGGAACTTTTGCAAGGCTTTTAGAAGTCATCTGAGGAAGCTTGATTTTGGATGGGTATTGATATTGAAGATTCCAACAACTTCATTGTAAGTTAGGTGGATAAGTTGATGTTTGATGAAAAGGTATGAGAGATGTACTTGGAAATACTCAGAAACTATAGGAAAGTAATTTAATTTTCAATTTAGCTCCAGGTAACTTTACAGAAACAAGACATGAGGAAGTAGTAATTGTTAACATACACAACTAAACTCAGTGTAATATGTGATCTTTTTATATATAAAGTTCAAATTAGGTTATCATTGCAAAGTGAGACCTTTGTAGTTACATGTGTATAAATACCTGTTCTATTAAATCAGGAAACAATCACAAGCAAAAGCAACAAAATAATTGTATTGAACATTTCTTATCGTATATCATGTCAAGATGCTCCCTGTTATCGTAGTTTTGTCTGTCCCTCTGTGTAAATTAAGTAAAAATTGAAATGAAGTACTAACAAAAAGAGAAGTGAGGAGGTTGAGGGTGTTGTGTATTCATTACTCCCTTTTTACGGGCTTGGACATCTTTCTAGTAAATAAGGGAATGCTTGATTCTCATTCTCTGAAGTGTCTTCTCTTTTCCTTTCTTTTGTAATGAGCCCTTGTGTACACAAGTAAATTTCACTACTCTGTAATTCTCTTGTGTCTGAAGTTGGCAGTTTGCATGGGAGTTCACAGTTATGCAGTCACAGGTGTCTGGTTGATGTCAGTAGAAGTTAAATGTTGGCATTCTTCTGAGGCTTTGAGCCCAAGACATGTTGAAAACCCACTGCAGTCATTTCTAAAATTAATGTGTCTTAAATAATTTTCCTATTTCCAGAAATACTCTGTTGATGTTGGTTTCTAGAAAATGATTTCTCAGCTTTGTAGAGTGGTATCTCGCTTTCCTATGAATCATCTTTTCTATATATGTATGTCAGAGGAAACAGTAAATCAGAAAAGTTGTGATCCTTGGAGTTACCCAAACTTGATGTAAAGTATTTGTGTATTTATCTGTTTGCTAAAAGATATGGAGGGAATACTTAGTATTCATCCAGTTTATCTGCTGGTTTCACTAAGAGTCTGGGCACAGACTCATGCTTTAAAAAACCCAAAAACAGGAAAAGAACAAACCCTCAGAAGTAATTCTATGAGCAGAGTGGGTAGTAAAACTTGATTTTTTTTTTTTATTAGTGGTGCCTTGTGCTTGACTGGAGTCCCTGAGTTAAAGGTTTTGTCACAAYTACAGCACCTGTGTGGGCAGGTATCTGCTCCCACCCCTGTGGCTGTTCCAGGATGTTCCCTTGGGATTCGGGAGTAAGGAGGGTGCTGTTTTAAGCTGTGTGTGTTCAGAGTCTCTCCTGCCACCCAAACTACCTTTGCAGAACGTGCAAAAAAGGTGAATTGTCTTTGAAACATCTTCCTCTGAGTCACATCTGATTCAAGTCAGGTGAAGGGTAGAAGGTATGAGAGTACCTGGATGCAGACACACGTGCTGTGACTGCAGGAGTGATGCTTCTTTCCAGTCTGTGTCACCTTCCTGACAGCAAGTCATGTATATTTATGTGTAACAGATTTTGTTGGTGGTGACGATGCTTAGTCAGAATTATTAATTTAATTATAAACCCACTTCTGTCTGAGGGCAATTGTAAATCTAGGGGATGAAACCCAAATGTTTCTGAATACCACCTCTGTTACGGGTCTTTGTAAGGACTGCATTCTGCTCTTCTGGTTTGTTTGCTTTTTATAGACTGTACACAATGGCTATTGTAAATACCAGCCTTCCATTTGCTGCTGGATATAAAATTTTTTTTATTTATATGCCATCATTATTTGAAAAATAACAAGAAAATAATCCCAAAATACCTTATTGTATGAAAGAGTCCTTTCCATTTCAGCGGCTAGATAAGCAGCCCATTTCCTCTGAATGAATGTTGCTAAAGTAGTTTGCAGTAGTTGCCATATCCGGACTGAATTGAGGTTTTCCAGGTGTGTGTTTTTTACTCTACAGATGGTTTTTGAATGCACTTTCAGATAAACTGAGAGTATTCAAACAATCCGTTGCATATTACATTTTTATAATAAGTAGAGAAAGATTTGGGTGGAAAGAAATATTAGTATAAAGTTAGCAGTGTATAGATAGGGATGAAAAGGCATCAGTCATGGATGAGTTCAGTCAGAGTTGTTGGGGGAAATKCATTTGGAATTCTTCCATATATTGCATTTGAATGATCATTTTCCAATTATGCGTGACATTAGTTTCAGAAATCAGTTTTATTTACACAGATATAACTAGAGAATTTCAAAAAGAGCAACTTCACTTTTTTTTTTGATGAGCAATGTTGTGAAACCAAGCTAAAACTAATAGGAATGTTTTGTAGTAAGTTCTGAGTAAATACAGACTAACAATCTAAAAATAGGTGTTAATGAGGGCAGGAGTTGGCACACTTTACTAAGGATTTGAGATCAGAAAAAGCCTCCAGTGTTTAGACTGTGGGAAGGGAAATGTTGCACTTCTCGTGTTCTTTGTAATGGGTAGGGAGTTCACTGGGTTATAGTGCAAATAATCTAGTTTTGGCTTGAGACTAGATCCAATTGCCAAAAAGGGTTTAAAAGTACTGTTTTCATATGGAAAAGTATTAAAAATTCACAGAATTTGGAGAAAGTTTTGACCATCTTTCACGCTGTTGTTAAGCTTTCACACTTTAGTGTGTTGCTCAAGTCTACAGGAAGAAGAGGTGTCATGAGCAGGTGTTTGAAATGAGGACTCTTGCTGAAAAGGGAAAGTGATGAAATAATTAGTGAAATGGGTCTTTTCATATAATGTGTAACATAAATTATCCATACCAAGAAGAAACATTGTTTGCTTACATTTTACTGTGAACTACTTCTTAAATTGCTCCTCTGTGGTCTGTGGAACAAGACATTTATAAAATGTGAGATATGAATTCACATCCCTGAAAGTACTTTTTTCAAAGATCAAACCTTTTATTAACTAATTTCAGAGTGAAGAGTAATGAATTTCTAGCCTTCATTTTTCTTATTACTTAATTATGATTTATATTTGCAAAATATCTTATTCCCAGGAATCTATTTTTATTAAAATGCAATTTCCATTTGAATATTTTTATGCAGTATCCAGATTGCTAATTTTTAAAAATTTTAAGTGCTAACTAAAATTTTTGAATGCTACCTTTTTCTGAAGTGGGGTTGGTTTACTGAGGTAACTAAGTGACTCTCTCCTTAAAACTGCTGCTGTTTTTAGAAATTAAAAATTTGTGTTCTGCACTCCTCTGAAAATGTATCCAACTTCCGTATTATCCCATCACTTATCTCAAACTTGTTTGTGTGTGCTGTGTCTTGCCATGATTTTTCCTTTTAAGTTTCTAATAAACAAGACTTTTGAGATAAAACTTGGGTAAAAGCATTCAAAGAATTTTCAGAACTCAGTGAATATTTTGTGTTTAGGATCACAACTTGCAAAACATTCCTTCTCCAGTAAATCAGATTCATATAAGAGCATCTTTCCTCTCTGTATTTAGGGGAAAAACTTACAAAATTTTGAAAATATGTCTAGAATTTGAAGATGAAGAATAGTTTGTCTTGAGCTTAATTGTTCTTTTTGGTTAGTTTATAGTTTGAAACTGAGCCAATCAGTCATTTACAGAAAGATTGTGAATTTCACTTGTGGCCTCCTCTTTTGATCTTACGTTGATAAACAAAACCAAATGATTGTGTCTTCTTCCAAAATTATTCAGAGATGACTCTTCCTTCAGGCTCAGCCTTGCAAATATGTGCGTGTAAGAGTTCATGGATTTGAGGTCTCTCTGATTTGTGCCGTGTCATTGACAGGGACACTGAAATAAGTGATGTTCTCAGTAGCACAAAAGTCAGTTCAGGTGCACCATTRGTGAATCCCTTCACTTGATTCATTAGGAATTCTAAAGGGACAATGTGAAACCATATGCCCTGAAAGGCTGGTTTTAAATCATTTTATGTGTAGGTAATATAAGCATTAGGGATGCCTAAAACCAGAACCAAGATACTTATTAAAAAAGGTTTCTCTTTGGTTTCATCAACAATTAAATCCATCCTCTGGGTTCCAGAATTATTCTTTCCTGCAACCGTGGTGTTACAAGGAAGATGTGGATCAAAGCAATCTCTTGACACCTGCATGTGTGCCCACAGACAAATGTGGTTTATGTAGGAACTTCCTGCTCACAGAAAATATTTATTATAGGTTGGTTACAGGTGTTGGGAAACGTATTTGTCTTCTTCAGAATGAAGGTTCTCTTGAAAGTTTGATTTATGTTAATGGGGATGGTTTGCAGTAGCAACAGGTTTTAGTGATTCAGCAGCACTGAGGATAAAATTATTAAAATTGCCATGAGGTGAAGTGCGGTCGAAATAAAAATATCTTAATCAGCATTATTTTCCAGTGATCACTTAATCAGGAAGAAAGTGGAGATGATTGTGGTTGGGAAATAGAGCCGGATCTGGTGCACAGTTAGGTACTTCAGCTTTATCATATGGTTTTTATTCTCAAGTGGGCCAAATCAAGTTTATTACAGGAAATTTACATCCTAATGGTACCGAACTTTCAAATGATTAATTATTTTTTTATTTTATTTGCATTCGTTTTAAGGTAATTCTGGGAGAGTGCTGAAGTTCCAGGATCTTTGGAGACTTTTCAGGAGTGTGGTTTCTTTAAGAAAGGGCTGCTGTTAACGTCATAACTCCCTGAAATGTCACAAAACTGAGAACAGTTCTTGAAACATTACTTAATTTTGAATTGCAGTTGTTTTATCCTTGTGTCAGTGCCAAAGAACCAGACAATAATGTACCTGTTCAATTGGATTGCCCAGCTTGAAATACAAGGAGCAAGCAACTGAGTAAGTTTGCAGTCCTTACAGTACAAATAGTACAGGGTGATGGCATTTAAAATGGTGTGAGGTATGGGTGGAAGAGGAGCTTAAGCTGTCCAGGTGGAACAATTTCTGTGGACATAGGGAAGGTGTTTCTTCTTTTTTTTTTTTTTTTTTTTTTGTGACTAGGAACTCAAAATTTCAATAAAAAGCAGTTGTGGAGATGAACCTTATCTTAATCTAGGCAAAAGTCTTTCTCATAACACCAAGTTCCTACTCAATAGAGTTTTTCATAGTTCCATTTGTCATACATTATATTGAAGTTGGTTTTGTTTTTCTGAATTTTAACTTTGTTTTAATATTTGAAATTCAGTTTAATGTCGTGAATGCAGGGCTTCATATAACATTTTCATTTCAAATATGCCTATAAGGGCCAAAAAAGAGTGTAATTGTGTGCATTTGTACAAGTTCTGTAGCTCTGCTTGGGGCTTTAGAGCTGTGTTGYAGTGCAAATACAAACAAGTGTCAGTGAAACCTGCAGCTTTATGGGCAGGTTTGTGCCATGCTCTTAAGGAGGAGTCAAGGTATATTGGTACATGTTCATGTTCATCCTTTGGGCACCTGCCAGAGGTGTCTTGAAGAGGAATTTGCCTGCTGTTTTGGGTTTGGCTGCATTACTGTCCTTTTTCTGAGGCCCTTGCAGCTTGGTGGGAAGTGTCTGCAGGGATGTGCAGAGAATTTGGGGGGGAAATTGTGGATGAGTGAGAGGCAGGACTCAAATCATTTGTATGCTGTGTAAGACTTGACAGGTGTGCATTTTGACAAGTTCTAAGTGTAAGTGTTGGCTAAGAATATATGGCTACACAGATGAGTCATTTTAGAGAAGGAAAGTTTGTGGAGAGTCTGCTCACTCCCCTTCTCACAAGGATTAGAGCATATTATTTAACTTATTAAAAATATTAAGAGTGCTTTCAGTTTTACAGAGCTTTTACAGCTTTTTTGTTTTCTCCTCAAAAGCAAAAATTTAGTTGCTCATGTAAGGTGTAATGAGACTCTCAGTATTTGCAAAGGAATATTAAATGTCTGACCTCAGCATATTTGCTTTATATAGATATTTTCTTTTAATTAAAATTCTGAGGTGAAAGGTAGGCAAGAGAAGGGAGTGTAAGGCAGTATCCCTTAAAATCCTTCTTTCTGTAGCTTCAGAAATGGAGACTTCTGCAGTGCTGTGAAATACCTGGGAAGCTGAGTAGGGGAGTCAGTGGACTTTCTTCTAGAAATAAAACATTTCTGTTAGTGCAGCATGCACCAGAATTTCTAGAGAGGACTCATTTTTATATTTTAATTGAGAGGATTATTTGAACTATAAATCAAATACATATTGAACAATTCTTTATTGAGGGATGCAAAACCAAAAACAGAACAAAGGAAGCAATGAAATTATTGATACCTTCACAACTGCTTTGAGAGAGTACATATTTCAGGCCTTAGCTGTGGTTATAACAGTAGCTGGTCTTCAGAGTAGAGTGCTCTTGCTTGACACATTCCTACTCCCCTTTTCTTTTTTTCCCCTCTCCCTCACTGAAGGATGGTTGCATGCTCTGTTTATTGTGCAGTGTTTGATTTTTTTTTTTTCCTCTGATATTCATCAACACGCAGTGTTCCACAAACAGCTCTTTTTCTAGAGTCTAGTCAGACTAGAAGGTGTTATATCTGCTTTACATAAGAAAATGTAATGTTTTGAAGAACTGAGAATTCTTCTTAAACTATTCTCCTGATTTATTTTGATTTTTCAGATCATTTAGTAATTCTAAACACAGGTCTGATTGATTGTACTTACAGCTGAAATGTCCAGCATTTTTTGGCAGTCAAATAGCAGCATACTGGGTTATTTTCAGACATTGGGGAATGTGAAGTTTAAGCTTGACTGTTGGAAGTGTGAGTTTTGTTGACTTGTTTCCAGCTCTGGGACAGCATGAGGGACAGAGCTGAAGCAGCATTCTGCTTTATAGTGTAAGGCCACCTTCTTCCTTCTCCTTTGTTTTAGCCTTTCAGGTTTTTTAAATGTCACGAAACTTTCTTCCTGTCTGCTCTTGATTTGCTCTCAGAGCATTTCCACCCTCTTTAATAGGTGGAACAGGAGTCTTGTAACACAACCAGTTAAGTTTTGCTCTAGAATTCCAATCCACAGCAGGATGAATTAATGTTCAATATTTCACTTTGCTGCTAGTATAATAATATTTAAGCATGGGGTGGTTTACTGAAATTCTTGGGATGAGAAAGAATGGTAATATAAAAAAAATAATGGCTATATCTTGATGTGGTATGGAAGTGTTGTCCAGATCTGCAGTGGGTGTTTTGTGAACACAGGGATTATTTTTCGTTTGAGTCTGGGGAAGGAAAAACCAGAACTACTCCAGTATGTTTGGGAAAGGTATTTTATTTTTCTCCCTAATTTTGAAGTTCCAGTTGAAGAATATTTTGTGGTAGCTGTAGCCAAAGTTGGCTGGATGGTCTCTACTTGACCTTGATGCAAACACAGTAGGATCCAGAATATTGTGTCTGTCTATACCATAGTACAGGAATTTGTGGACATGCTTCTCATTCCTGGAAAATGCCAGATTCTTAACTTGTACTTAGAGATGCTGGCACTTAACTATTCATCAGGGAAAACATGTCAGAAATGTTCTGAGGGAGTGAAAACTGAATCTTAACTGTTAAAACTGAGAAGGGTATTTGTAGCTTTTATTTTTTACATTGTCTTGACTAATGTTCTGTGGTTCAGCTGCTAT
The DNA here is from genome assembly GCA_014549065.1 of Cardinalis cardinalis. Taxonomy (NCBI): domain Eukaryota; kingdom Metazoa; phylum Chordata; class Aves; order Passeriformes; family Cardinalidae; genus Cardinalis; species Cardinalis cardinalis. The sequence continues at coordinate 2,604,073 of JACDOX010000086.1, read as the reverse complement.
CACTGTTGACTGCAGTGTTTCACCTCGATTTCCTCCTGAGAGTTGGCAGAAACTGCAAAAGCCTTCTTGGCTATTCTGCCAACCTTAGGTGGGTGGAAAGGAAAGATTTCTTTTCCATCTCCTCTCAAATTATGCTTTAAGCAGCTCTGCCTTGCTGATTGTGAATTACTTCCCCTTTGTTTGGAGAAAGACTGTTTTTTTTGGGAGTGGTTTTCTCTCACACCTCCTTTCTGGAGTTTTTTGAAAGCTCCGGCTATGGTCTGTCTTAACTCAGAAATGCTATTTACACATTTCATAATCTCAGCTGATAGAAGCCAGTGGAAAATAAATATTTTAGGTTTGGATCAAGCCTGTAAAGTAGAAATACTTGTGAAGTTCCTTTCAGGATTTTAGCCAAAATTTCAAAACTGCAGAACACTTTTAAAAAACAGAGCTGTCAGTATATTATTTTGCTTCGGGTTTGTGGTGGGGTTTTTTGTTGGGGTGGTTGAGTTTATTTTTTTTCCCCCAAAGACAACACTAAGAAGAATAAGAGAGCCTTCTGGTATTGAGTTAAATGACGATCTTTTGGACTATGTGTTTTTCTCATTTGCATGGGGAAGCTCTGTATGTATTTTAATAAATACTTTTAGGTAGTGAAGCAAAGGGGTTTCTGTCTTGAAATGGCAAGTGACTAGTTTCCCGTGGTGGTTGTTTTCTTTCCCAATCTATTTCCTTCAGAATGAACTTTCACTGTTGTTGTTGACAATTCTGGTGGATACAGTTTTTAATTTTTATAGCTTTGGCTTGACATGGCATTCTACATGGAGCAGTGCAGTGGGCAGAAGGCTGGGTTTGCTCTGGGATGCCTGGTTGCTGTGGAAGCATGTTCTGTAATTTGGGAAGTAAGATAAGGGTATCTTACTGCAACGTGTCAGTCAAGGGTGCAGTCTTCAGTCTTAGCAGAGTTAGCCAGCTTGTTTATCCAAAAGTAAATGCAGCATCAGTGAGACTCTGAGAGGAATTCCTGAACACTGTCTTGTTATGTTTCTGTTTAAATGGGTTGTGGAGGCACGTTCCCAATTGCTGCTCCAGGTCTGCTGCACTTTCTTTAACAATCAACATGATCTTCATCTCACTTGGGTTCAATTTCAGCCCATGCCTGCAGCACCCCTGGTTCCCTTCAGTGCTGTGCTGGGGAGGGGCAGGGGCACTGGCAGGTGAGGGAGAAGCAGGAACCCCCAGCAGGTTAGCCTGGGAAAATCTAAATTCCAGGGCTAGCCCTGCCCAAGCTCTGCAGTCAGAAACTTGGAGCTGGAGGGAGAGTGAGCAAGGCAGGAGCATGAGACTAACTTTGCTAATAAAGCATCCAAACCAGCTTTTTTACTATTTTGATGTCATTTGGTATAATGCTAATACTAAACTGCATTGGGCTATCAAGCATGTCACTGCCATCCCTGTGTCAGCTCTTTGGACAATGTGGACTTTTATCTCCAAGAGTTTAAAACATAACCCCCTTGTTATTAAATAGACTGTAAGTAATGCTAATAACTGCTTCCCCAGTGGAAATATGATAAACAGACTGTTGAAGCTCAGTGTCACTACTGCAGAGCTCATTGTTTTGCCTCTCTTCTGCTGGATGCTTGTTGTAATTATGATAAAATCCTGCCTTTCCAGGGCCAGGGGGTAGAACATATGTTCCTCTGCATGCCTGGCTTGGCAACTAGACTCCTCCTGAGTGTTTTTCTATGTGTTTAACATGTTACTTCTGATCGACTTCTGGTTAAATTTCAACCAGAAAAAAAATCTGAATTTCTAACACCTGTAGTATTCTCCTTTTACTGAATTTTATTTTTTTCCATGGATTGTAGGCATAAATGGAATGAATGGCTAGAGCATGAAATGTGGGGATAGACCCATAGAAACATAAATAAATTGAAAGAATAGTCATGGCAGGTTCACCTTGTTTGAAAATGCAGCTTAGCTTCCTGCATCAGTACATTGGTTGCCCTGAGGGTGAATTGGGAGATTGTTTTTCCTTGCCATGTGTAATTGATTGAATAAGTGCAAGGAATCTTGCCAAGAGGGTGGTGGCACAGTTTTCCCAGGCAGGGTGAGATGGGAAGTACTGGCCAGGTGGAGTGGCCAAGTGTTTTCACAGAACAGATTTTATAGGTCAATTCTTATCTCTCCATCTCCTCCACAGAGATTGATAACATAGAGTATTTTTCACAGCAGCCTCCTCCATGAACATTGTGTATGACTTGTCAACGTGTGGCCGTAGAGAACATGCTGGAAGGTWTTATATAATGAGCTTCCAGCTCTTGTGAGTTGAAAACCAGCAGGAGGAGGCAGTGGCCAGGCTGCCCACACTTACCCTCGTTTGGAGGAGGAAGAGTTCTCTTTGGCACAGCAAACTGCTGCTCCCTAATCTCTATCACACATGGCTAGCAACTTTGAAAAGGGATGTGTGTGTGGAAAATATCATCTATGCCCCTGTGTATTTCTGTAGGCTGAATGAAGCGCCAAAGGAAATGCCCATACTGCCTCTCAAAAATCTGCAAAGAAAGTGTGTCACTCTCATATCAACCATGAAAGAAACCACAGCTCCTGTGGAAAAAGAGGGTGTTGTTTTGTGTTAACTTTGTGCTGATTCTCTTTAGGGAGATGGGGTGTAAATGAGGCMTGTGTTCCTGCAAATCTGCTTTTCAGGGACCCCTTGGAGCTCGCTGTTTGGAAAAGCATTCCCTGGCCTGGCCATGTGCTCTCTCTATAAGGCCTGTAGGACGCTGCAGACTGCTTGCCAAAGGTCTGCCTGGTAACCTCCTAGTCTGGAGAGCTGTGCGGATGAAGCGCTGTCTGCAGAGAGCCTTCCAAGACCCCAGGCCAGGCCAAGTTTTCTATACTTAACATTGCTGTTGCCACAAGAGCAGCAGATGTTTGCACAGTAGACAAACAACGTTGATGATAAAGCAAATTGACCTTTTTTGGAACAAGCTATTTGGAGCACATTCCTAGGGCAATTTTTTTTTCCCCTTTCCCCTTTTTTTTTTCTTTTTTTTTTTCCTAGGGCTCTAACTTTTCTTCCAAGAGCTGCTTGGCTCTACATTGACGTCTCTGCTAGAGGTGATAAAAAAGTTACAGAGGAGGGAGGTTTTACAAACTTTTCCACTAATGCTGATACCACAAATCATTTAACCTACTCCAAACCTATTTTTGTCATCGTTATTTGACTGAAGTAGTTATAGTGATGTTTATTTTTCCAGAATCCCTATGGGAACCCTGGAAGATTTCAGAATGTAATAATTAAAGAATGACAGGCCTKTCCTTGCAATATAAAGTGAGGAAGAGCTTTGTGGTTTAAACAGCTATGCTGTTGCTTGTTAGCAAGAAATTTTGCCTTGTACTCTAGCCAGGCCTATAATGGTCAAAAAATGTTGCAGTTGAGAACTACATGTTTGTTTTCAATCAGTTGTTTTTCAAGTTAAAAGGCTCTAATGGCTTGTTTTAATTTGTTCAGTAGTATTAGTCAGTAGTATTAATATTTGTATTCAGTCACTTAGTGTAGCACAGCTCAGGCTGTCCAAGTAAGGCAGTACATTTTCTTATCACTTTTTCTACTGCAAGACCTTTCTTTTAAGGAATAAAAGATTCTTGAAAGTTTGGAGAATCTCTGTGAACTTGAGTGATATACTTCTGTTTAAATTGCATTTTAGCAGTATTTAAAATGTAATATTAAACCTGTATTTTAATTTTATAATTCAATATTTTGAATTATGGTAAAGCAAAAGTAGCACTGCAGTGAAAATCTCAGTGTTATATGGCTGCATCTTTACTATTTGGACCTAACGCTGGGTTTTTGTAATCATAACCTGATTTTCCTCTAGTTGGAACAGATGTAATTCCTGGGAGGGAATTGATTCCTGGTGTCTGAGAAATTTCAGACAAAAGAGACCAGGTTCAGACTTTGGAACCACTGAGATTTTTAAAAGGTTTTCATCTATTGTACCACGAAAGTTAGTAGAGCTGTGCTGTAAACATGTGCTGCATTTTTGTGTCATTATTCTACAGATGTGGTTTAGAAAGCTACTTTGACTAGGATGAAAATGTTTTGTGGGGGGTTTTAGGTATCAAAACTACAGCTAGCTTGTGTCTTGACTCAGTTTATAGGGTTGCTTTGACTGAACAGAAGGTAGTATGGTTCTGGACAAAGGATGCTGTAGTGCCTTGATGGGCTGCATGATTAATATTAAAGTTTTAAATTGAATTATGGGGTTTTAGCAGGATTATTTCATAACATTAGAGAAAATTTTGAATTCTAGGAGAACCCAAATTTGGTTCCTTACATGTGTCTAGGTCTATTTAACTTGATTCTTACTTAGGGTCATTTGCTTTTGGAGTTTTTGAAACGAGTTCCCCACTTGTGTTTAGAAATGTTATTCTGAACAAATTGTTCTGCAGTACGATGCCTGTCACAATTCTGCCCTGCAAATAAAACTGCACTGATTCCATCAGCCCCTGTGGAGAGGGAAATGGACAGAGATGGGCCTCTGTACCCTGAAAGCATAAGATGATAAGGTTTTATGGGCCTTGTAAAATGGTGACTTTACAATGTGCCTTTTTGGGGTTTTGTGATTCAGCAGTGTGATTGTCAGTGCCTTGTCTGTTACAAAAATAATGTTCCCTTTTCATAGATGTAAAACTGGGTGAAGTATCTCAAGTTGCTTGTTTGGGGTCATTGAGCTAGACTGCCTTTGAGCCAGAAATTGCATTTGTGTTTTGGAGAGCCATTCCAATTCTGATTATACAACCTTCTTGTATGAACCATATTTACTGAAGTATCTGATTTAGTAATAGGATTTCATTTGTGTAAAGCATTGAACGTGTCTTTAGAACAATAATTTTATAAAGAAATCCTTTTCCTGCTAAATTACTTAAAGCTTTAATTTTAAAGTTTTTTTTTACCAAGGGTTATGCTATGTATGTTTTGATGTAGAGTTATCAATAACTTGTTTTGCATGCATGCAGAGATGTATTAATGAACGAGGGGCTGGTTAATTGTAGTGCTAAATGGGGCTAAAAGAGAGGAATAGTACTCCTGAGACTGTTTTACTGCAAACAGTGCTGGGGTTTTACCTGTCTGGAATACAGTACATTATTTTGCTTACTGCTTTCAAATGTATTTTAAAAGAGGGGGAAAAGGAGAAGGAAATGAAGCTTAATTTGAAAATGCACTCAGTGTTTTCACTGAATGTGTTAATAATGTCTTGAGTGCAACTGTTCTTCCTTCCAAAACTAAGAATTGACTATTAAGTGTTCCCCTGAAGAAGTATTTTTTCAAAATATATTGCATAATACATTGTGTAGGCCAATATTGCCCTTCCACTTACCATTTACCACCATTTTAATTTCTCGTTGAATACAGTATTGTGTGGCTGATTGGCGAAAAAATTAATATTGTCCAAAGTGAACTCATTATATTAGACTTTGCTTTTGCAACCAGAATTATATAGCACAGATTCAGTGAATGTCTGTGAACTCAAAAGTCTATGGAAAAATACAGTCAGCTTGACTCCATTTTTTTTAATTAAAAGAAGGCAAAAAGCAAGCTTACTTTGTAAACCTTTTTCTCACAGCAGTTTTGACTTAGTTCTTACTTCATTATTTCTAGCTTTAAACTTCATTATATTCCTTTAGTATAAATAGGTATATAAGCAAAATGATCCCTTGGTTTTAGGTCTCTGATTGCATCTGTGTTACTGTTACCTTGTTCTTTAATTTTTGTGTGGGTTGTTTTTTGGGTTTTTTTTTAATGATTCTCTTTTTTTTTGCCTTTTTTTCAGCCAAACCTTTTACATCTAAAGTGAAACAGATGCGACTACATAAAGAGGATTTTGAGATTCTGAAGGTGATTGGTCGAGGAGCCTTTGGGGAGGTATGTGTAAGAAGGAGGTGGAAGGGTTTGGATAATTCTCTTGCAGACCTTCAGCACTGAGGAGAAGAGACAGTTCATAACAATACACTGATATTCAGGTTTTTACATTCTTTAGCCATAATGGATATTATAGACCCACCTAATGTTTGATACATGTACATTTTGTTTTATACATTCTTTGACAGCTCTTTTTAAGTCTTGTGAATTTTGAGAGCAGGCAGGCTCACATGGATTGAGAGACCATTTTTCAGCAGTCTTAGGTGTGTAACTGATGGTTTAGAAGTCGAATAATTGATAATTTTCCTGATAACTATACAGTCTGAAAGTAGTTTTCAGCAGTTTAAATAGCCAAATACTGACACTAACATTCCAACAATGTAGAGAATTCTCTCTTTTCCTGTAATTGAGTTTCCTATTTTAATGAACTTTTGAATATTTTTCCTGTATTTCTTTTAAGGACTTCAGCGCATATTATTTTCCTTTTCAGTTGTCACCTACTGCTGTCAAACCATACAAATTTTTGCTGCTTCTGATTAAGCTATCTCTTACTTGAATTTGCTAGACAAGTCTGTTGATCACTAGGTCGAGGAGACTTTAAAATGTTAGCTTTCTGTCGCATTTTTCTTAATTCTTTTGGGTGCATGAGCTTTGTTTTTCATGCAGTACACTGTAGGAAGAGCAATCTAATGTACAGCAGTGCCTTGAGTTTTTCATAGCCAAATATGCTGCAGATGTGGGTAGTGTGTAAAGCCTCTGCAGGAGGTACTCCATACTGCCTGAAAATGCACATTAACTTAAACCCAAAGAATAAGAAAAAGATTTACTGGTCAAAGTGTTGATTGCCTTTGGAAATGGAAGTTCTCTGTGACAGGAGAGGATTTCTGGAGGCTCTGGCATGTGACAGAGAAGAGTTTTCTAAAGTTCACTTACATGTTTGGATCTTGAGTGAAAATCAGTCTTTGCTAGTCTGTGATTGTGGAAGGGCAGACTCCTGTAGGTAGTATGTTAGGAAGAGGAATATTTACTGTAGTGTGTGCCACTACATAGTCTGATCCCTATGTGCAGATATAATCATTGGGCAGCTGTAAAAATAACAAAAAAGGTAGTATTTATTTAGCTGCTTTATCAGTCTTGGTTTTGGTCCATCTGGAGTAAAGCTTCTTTATAAAGGAGACTGATGGCTGAAGTTACTCATGGATGATTTATCTTTAGTCTAAACCTCTGCCACAGAGAATGTTGCAATCTCCATTTTGATGTAAACACTTCTGCTTAAAAGATTAGCCTTGGTCGGTGCTACCATAGGAGTTGCAGCTGAGTTACAGATTGTGATAAATGTAAGAAAAATCGCTGATGGTGGTGCCTTCTTGTCAGGAGGATCATGCATGAAACCTGCCTTATATTGTGTTTTTGAGAGAAGTCATTTTTGTCTGCTAAATCAGCACCAAGCTCCACAGCAGCTGAACCGCAGAGAAGCTGTGGTTCTTTCTCAGGAAGTTCTTTGTGGTGAATCATCCCGTGAACAGTGAGAATGTAACTTTCCCTGTCCCCTTCTGGGGACAGTCTGTGTGATTGGTTAGTTCTCCTCCTCTAGGAACAGTGTTTCTTTCTAATTCCTTATCTGAGGAAGATAACATGACTCTATTAATTGTCAAAATCTTCAGTAAGGGGAAAAATGAAGCTCTTTCAGTGAAGATGTTTGGGTTTTTATGTTCTTAATAAATATTTGGAAGGATATGTGTCTTGCTGGCTTAGCAAAGACAAGTTCTACACAGACATTTGTCTAAGAAAAGACGTTCTATATGAAATTGCTAATTTTTCTGTAAAATAACCAGTAAATATCTGAGGAAAATCGAAAAAAGGACCACCAAATTTTACTGCTACTTAAACCACAAAAAACCATATTAATATTAAATTGCACAATACTTGTATTTACTGAGACAGATTAAGAAATCTGAAAGAATGTATTTTCTTTCCAGCAAACTATAAATGAGACCAAGGTTGCTCTAGGTTACTGGGAGGGGTAATTTTTGTCTCCTGAATCAACATAATTCTGAAATTCTGTAGACTACAAAGTTAGTGCAAGTTTTCTTTGGCACAGTCTCAGGCTTGTTCTTATTTTGATTTTATGCTACTCAATTTCTTCAATTTGCATAGTCAAGAAATATTTCCCTTTTTGTTTTTACAAGTTTAATGCAGACAAAAAGTAGTTTAAACTAGTTATTGCTTATAACTGTAAGAGTTCATTGTTCCTAGTTTTTGTTTTTCCCCTTACCCTTTTTTCTGCCTTCTGAAAAGCCTTCCTTTTTGTCAAACTATTCACATGCCCCTTCCCTCTGCATGCATGCATTTACTTATTTACAATTATATGTAAGAGCGCTGTCTTTAGAAAACACAGATGTTTTGCTTGGGGGAGGAGCGGGATTATCATGGTAAAATTAATAATGTGGGCTTCAAGCAATTCATTGTGCTGGCTTTGAGCAGCAGGGTTTGAAAAACCGAGCTCAAAACAAAAAGGCTTTAAACTTGGGAGCTGAAAAATGCTGCTAGGAAAGGTGAAGCAACTGGGTAACAGCTCTTAGTGGTGTCCCTCAGCAGTGTAAAACTGCAGCTTAGTGAAAGTTCTATCTAATACCAAAATTTCCACTTGATTCTGTTATAGCTTTGAAAAAAGTGCATGCTTATGCTAGCAAATATTAGGTTGTTATGTTGTTGGTATTTTGAAGATGATGAGTTTTATAGCTTGAGAATAAGCTAATTACTCCTAATTTTTGTCATACAATTATGAACAGTAACATTCTTTCTTGTCTGCTTGTTCTTGCTGGACAAGAAAACCAATGCTGAATCTTCTTCTTTCGTTGTTTTTCTTTCTCTTTCAACTTTAATAGCTTCTATTCTATTTTTTTTTTTCTGTAAAAGGCTATTGCTTTTTAAGCAAAGGCAAAGTGCAGACAGAGATCACAGAGACAAATAGCCAAGCTTGGGGCAGAAGGTGTCTGACAGAATGCCAAACTAGACTGCTGTTTGTGGGAAATATGGAAAATGGTTGGAAGACAAGGAAAAATACTTCATATCTGGCTAAACCCAAGATGTTTACATCAGCACATACCAATATTTTTCTTTTTTTTTGGCTGCTCCCAGGGAAATAAAATAAAATAAAAAACCAACCTTTAAAAAGTCTAATTTTAAGAAGTTCCACTGGCAAGATAGTTCAGGATCACTAGGAGTGATTACTCTTTCTTCAGTCCTGACAGCTTCGCTAGGGAAGGGAAAAGATCAAAACAAAACTCTGTCTGTATTTGTGCCTTTGTGTAGGTAGTAAATACTCTGTGTATATGTAAACACTGCCTAGATTTTAATCATGATTCAGAATTTWTTTGTTACAATTAGAAACTGCATCAGTCTGCTCAATGCTGAAGTGTCAGGTTTTACTTTCACGGTCTTGGAATAAGCATTTTGGAATTTACTTTCATAAAGCACTGAGACACCCCCAAAAACATGCTGTGATTGCAGAAAGATGATGATGGATGATGTCTGTGATCTTTTGTGTGTGGTGGTTATTGATATGGAATAACATTAATGGCTTTCACAGACTAAAAGCTTCAGACTGATTGTAAACACAGCTGGTAAACAGGAGCCTATTTTTGTTCTTCAGTCACTCTTCAATGCTGTTACACATTTTCAGAAGGTACCAAGCCCTTGTTCATGCCACAGAAGGCCTGTGTTCCAGATCTTCACCAAAGGAAGTGCTGTAGCTCCTGCACTTGTGTCCAAGTGATTGCTGAATAGGAGACTGGAAATTAAGGCAGCTCTGTGTGTCTTTCAATAAGCAAGTCCTTTGCAGAATAACACAGCCTTGCACTGAGCATGCTACAGGCAAGAAATGAATTCCTCAAATTGGCCTTGAAATACTTGTATTGTCTTATGCCTCTGGCTGCCTCTACTCCAATGGTTAATGGTGGGGAAAAACTGTCTTCCCATGCTGGGCAGCAGGAACTGCTCAGCTTTAGTAGCAGCAGCCTTTTAATTTTTCCCAGTAAGAGTCCCAAAACACTTAAAGGTCTTTGGGGCACAACTACRTTGTAGCTTCATACCACAGGCTGCATCACCGAGGGTGTCCCTGTTATCCAAGTCATGCAGGATACAGTTTGAATACTGATAAGGTGCAATTTTGAGGCTTTCTCCTCCTGCCATTTCTCGTTAGAAATTGATACAGGSAATGGCTTACCAGAGCCTCTAAGATTTAGATAGTATAGCAAAAGGATAATCAAGATCAAATCCACACTCTGGGCTATGTATCATTGCAAAAGATTCACCTTTCCCTCAAAAAAAAAATTGTGATTCTCAGTCTTGGGTTACCATGCACACCACAGCAAACATTCTTTATGAATTAAAGTTATTGTATTACAGGCTAAAGTAATAATCCATTTTTGTTTTTCAAATCTGAAAATTCCTTGATGGATTCTAAATCTGAACTTGAACCTCATGTGTGGTAACCTTTGAACATTTCAGCCCATAGACTAGTTTAAACAAATAAATGTAATACCTTTCTCTCTTATATCCTCTTTTTATCTCCCTGCCACTGCCTCCCCCTGCAACCCCAGAAGGCAGCAGTGTCAAGAGCAGGGCTGATAATGTACATATGGGAAGTGACAGCTGCTTGGTCTGGGATTCTGTAGCTAGGCAAGAGCCACACTGTGAGATACACATTGGTTTAGACATCAGAGTATTGCAATCCTTCAGCCTGTGCTTTTGCCTCGTTTGTGAAGCTGTTGCAGCTGATGACACATCTGAAGATGGTTCAAAGAGGTTTGCATGACACTTCCTTCAAACTGTCTGATCCTGTATTTTCTTTTCTGTTATCACTGTCTTCACACATTGCTGGTTTACTGATTATGAGAGAGGTGAAAGGAATGTAGGATTCAACCTTGGTATTTTTTTTTTGTCACTGGCCTGCAGGATGAAGATGATGATAATCTGTGTGACAGCATGTTGGTTTGTAACCAGATGCACACAGAAATATCTGCTTTAGTTTTAAGATTCCTTTTAAAAGGGAAGAGGCAGAATGGTTGGTTAAAATGTAGTGATTGGTGAACTTTTCTGTAGTTAGGATGATAATGCTGGTCTAGTTCTGATCAGCAGCATTGAGTTTGTGGCACTTTTATACCCATTTTGGTTAAGACACTGAGCTTTCCATACCCAGGGAAGCCTGAACTGTGAAAACAAGTTTGTGTAAACTTCTTCCTTCCCTCTTTCCTAAAAATATTCTATGTTAGCTTGTATTATAGCTAAACAACACTAATATTCTCAGAAAAGAATGATGGCAGTGAACTTCATTAATTTATTATTACAGAGGCCTATGGCATCTAATGTTTCAGAAGCTATGAGGAGAGGAGAGGCAGCTGGGYTGGCTTGTTTTGTTAAGTTTTACTTCTCTAGAAAATGTGCATTTTACTGTTTCCCTGTTGCTTACAACAGATATCATAAAAGCTCATTGAACTTCAGGTGGAAAAATGTGAAGTCATGCTGTCTTTGAAGAAAATCTAGTGCATGATTTGAAACGAGAGTGAAAGTTGCTTTATGGCAAATCTGCAGTTTTATTTGTTTTTAAAACCAAACCCACATTATTTATCTTGATTAAGAAGCTGCTGTGCTGTTACCTTTTTGTTGAGGGCTCTAAAGTTTAAATAAGTGTGTGGCACTGAAGGCCAGGAATATAAAGCGTAGAGCCAGAGAGCTTCATGTCATTATGATACAGCAAGAAACTGAGAAATGCCAGTTTTCATTGACAGTCACTTAAATAAAAATTATACCTAGAGAAAGTGTGATACATAAGGAAAGCTTACAATAAACTTGGAATTTTCCTGTACTATTGAGGTGTTTCTGTTTTGATGGTGTGGTATTTTGTGCATAGTAAAAATATATCCAGCATACTTGAAAAAACCTCCAAAACTGCAAGATTACATAAAAATGAAAACAATATGTATTTTCTTGTTGTAACTTATTTGTCTTTCATTTCTTTTTTCCAGGTTGCAGTAGTAAAACTGAAAAATGCAGATAAAGTTTTTGCCATGAAGATACTTAATAAGTGGGAGATGCTGAAGAGAGCTGAAGTAAGATTGCAGTAATGTTTTCCATTATTGTGTTCCCTCTTACTTTGCTGAATTGTCATTTCTCTGTCCACAAGTCACCATGTTTATTAGAGGGATGGAGGAAGTGCTTCACTCTTTACTGGCAGTATAAAAAAAAAATTAAATAAGCCTAAAGCAATTCATCAGAAGGGTTTAAATGTCCTGGAATCTTGACTTCTGTGGGGCTGAATGTTTTTGACATTAGGCCTTTTCTGTAATTGTCCAAAAATTACCAACTGCACAAGTGATCTTTTGATGCATTTGTTCCAATTGGGAATGTAGTCTTTGGCAAGTATTTTCCATGGTGGAAGGTAATTACTGAGCTATAAGAAGGTAATTGCTGAGCTATAGCTCATCAGGTCAATTAGTTTCTCAGTAGTTAGAACTTAGGAAAGGCCCAATGAGTGGATTGAAAAATCAGAAAGATAAAAGATTCAAGTTCATTGGAGTGCATGTTTCCTAAAAATGTTCATCTGCAAAAATGTGTGATAAAAAGTTCCTCATTATAGCTGGAGTCCATTTTCTGTCTGAAAAAGGTGGAACAGCTCCTTCACCAGCCTTACTTTTGCCTTAGCTGTCTACTTTCTTAGTACAACTCTGCTCTTCACAAGTCCTTGGTATATTTCCCCTGGATTCCTTTGAAAGGAAGCTTATGAAATGCAGCCTGCACCTGAATACTTGTGTATTAATTTTAGATGGAGCATGTATCTAACTCTAATTTGCTTTGAAATTCTTCATCTATGCATGCTAAAAATACACTCATAAATATATAGTTTTTATTTGAGACCTCAACTTTGCTGCTCTCAAACTGCCTTGCTGTTCAACTGCTTCCAAGTTTATTCTGATTTCCTCATTTATGTTTTAATTACATCTTGGTAGGAAGTGAGATCAATGGGAAACCATCACACTCTTAAAAAAATGTATTCAGACAAATTAAAGCCAATTTCTGATGTGTGCACATCCTGTCTCTTTTAATGAAAATGTTATCACATTAAGAAGTATAAATGGCTTGCAGATTGTGGTTAGATGTGCACAGTGTGTTTCCTTTTTATCCAGAAATTATTCAGATACTGGGCAATCTGGCAGTAGTCTTGATCCAAAGAGGTATTTCTCTCCAAGACAAATGTCATTACTGTAAATTTTATTATTTCACTGAAAAAGAAAAGACCAGGAATAAAGCTCCACTCTATTTTTAAATGTACCCTTTAAAAGTGAGTTTGAAAACTGTTTCTTTTCATTAGCATACAGTTATAAATAGGTTTCAAAAATTTTTCTCTATGCATGGTATTAAAAATACTCTTCCCATGGGTCCAGCTGAATTTCTGAAAGTCTGAACCGTTAGCCCTAAAAAGAATTACAGCAATATTTTTCCATGTATTTGTAACCCATGGGTATCTAGTGGAAAGAGAACCATCTGGAGTGAAAATGCATTATAAAGCGTGACCTTTAGCAACTGTAACCTGTCATTTTTAAACATTCATGAATGCTCTTCTTACTACTGATGGGGAAAGTGACCCATTTTTGCTCTGTTAGCAGTGTGCTGCACTGACACTGAGATACACAGGAAAATCATGCAGTCCAAAACCACAAGCATATAGATAGATCTATATGTTCATATATATATACATATTCTATATGTTAATTAACATATGTGTCAACAGTGTGGAAAGTGGGAGTCATTTGTAAAAGCAGAAAGGGAGTATGTACTCAAAAGAGGCTTGAGAATGCCAGAGTAAGGTTGAGAACTACAAGCTCTGAGTGCAAAAACTTTGTTACTGTAAAATTACACAAGTTGCAAAGTCAATGTTCTTTTTTGTATAATAACAGAGGATAAATTTTCCAAATACTTGCCACTGTTGAGATGGGATGTAGAGCTGGGAATGTTACTGATACAAGGAGTACCTGGAAGTGTGTGACATCTTGCTGTGACACCCCCAGACCCGTTACCCTGAGCGTTGACAGTCACTTAGAGTTACACGTGTGCCATGCTGGTGCCAGATGGGGCTCAGGGGAGACCAGGACAAATACCAGGCACCATGGAGGCAGTCAGCATCCCCAGGAGGTGCTGACTCTGAGCTGTGAGGGCATGAGCACCAACGGCACAGCAGGTCAAATTCTTTGCTGCTTGAAGGCCACGATAACAGGAGAGATACAACCATGGCACTGAGTTGGCCTTGCTGTGACAGAGTTGGATCAGATGACCTCTGGAGGTCTCTGCCAACAGTTCAAGGAGACTGCCTAGGAAAGATGAAATGTAATGCTGCAATGATGGAAGGCACAAAAAAGGCTTCATTTAAAAAAAGCCCGATTGAGCCATGTTACAGTAATTAAAAGAACCACTGCTACTGTCTCTTTTTGTTGTTGCTGGATTTTTTTTTATTTTGCCACTTCAACTCTTAGCTGTGATCTACTGTGGTAGTAGCTGTTGCTTCAGCTCTAGGCATGCTGCCCAGAGGTGGGTGTCTGGAGTGCTCAAGGAATGCACAGTCTTTTGTGAAATCATGGCAAAAACAAGTGGAATTATATAAACTCTCTAGTAACCAATCCTATTAGATGTGTCATAACAAGTAGAGAAACTACCTGTTATTTTTCCTTCTGAAAACGAGAGTTCATAGCTATTTCTCTCTGAAATATGTGAAGAGTTTACAAACAAGGAAGGAAAAAAATCAAGCTGAAGCATCAAACAGATTTTCTTCCTTCTGAAGATGATCCATACTCATTCTCCTACCCCAAGTCTATTTTTCATTCAATAATCTTTGAAGGTATTTGTTTGAATATGTCTTGCTATTTTCTCAAATTTCACTGATTTATCTCCTGCATTGTGCAATGATTCAAGTATGCCATCTTAATTTTTCCTGGTCTGCATAGTTCTTACTCACTGTATTCACCAAAAAAAAAGGACTTCTGATGGTTTATTTGCTTGGAGGAAGGAGTTACTTGCTGCTCTGTTTTTGCTGCATGTATTCTTGTGCATATCTCAATCTCAAATGATATTTCACTTTTCATTCTTCACTTTCCAAATCTCACAGCCAGCAAAAGCCATGCCAGAAGTCTGCTATTTTCCTATTGGATTTGGAAATCAAACTGAAAAAGTAAAAAGCAAAAGCTTGAATTTCCTTTAAACTTAGCTGTCTCAGAGATGGAAGAGACAGAACAGGGTTCAAAATGATGAAACAGCTTTGTGAAGAGCAGAGTGTGCTGGAATAAAATATGGTCTGTGTTTTTCTCAAACTCTCCATCTGCCTTCTAAAGAGAGCCTGTACAATATTATTCTTTCCTTTGCACTATTGTTTAGATTTCTTTTTTTCTGAACAAAATTGTGTGTTGGCTTTGTTATTTGGTACTTTTTGTTTTCTTCTGATATTCACTTCAGAGCTCACTCCCTTCAAAATGTTTATGGGATTCCTTTGCTATAGTTTCATTTTGGCTTTTCATCTGTTTGGTCATTTTTGTCTGTTATTCTGCAAAGTTGTTTCTGCTGAGGTATTTTTTTCACTACTCAGAGCAAGTTGCAGGACCTTCATTGGATTAAATGCCTTGCTGCTTTGCAGTTAGTTATTTTCTTCACATTTTACCTTCTTTTGTTTTATACTAACCTGTGTTCCACAATTAAAAAATTTGTTGGCAGTTCTTGTTCCTCCTCTGTTCCACTTGATATGAAAGCACCTCTTGCCTCCTGTTTTTCTTTCCAGTGTATTGAGGGGAAACCTCTTGGGATGTCTTACACCTGGCAAGAGCAGTATTTGCTTCTCCCTGCTTTTCCTGAGCAAGGGGTATGGAGAAAGTGGTTAATGATTATTGAGTGATGACTGCATGGAGTTATTGGCAGCTACTTTCAAATGAAAAGAACTGTGTGTGAGAACTCAAGTGTAAAACTGGGCTAACACCATGATGAGATAAAACAACAACACAAGACTCCAGATTCCAGCTCTCTGACTTCTAGAGCAGTTACAATTATCTAATGCCATTATTGATTGTTTTTCTTAATCATACATTGCTATCCTGTCATAATTGATACATCAAGATYTTGACATTTTAGATGATGGGAAGCAGCAGCTTATTTATCCCTTTGCCTCACTTAACAGTACAGAGAAAGGACAACTGCTTAAATTTGAAGAAAGTGATCTCATATCTATCTCTTTTTAGATTTTGTCATATTTGTATAGTGTAATAAATAACTTTTTAACTGAGAGGCAGTTTTGATTTCCTCCCCCCTCCAAATATAATGTCAAA
The DNA here is from genome assembly GCA_014549065.1 of Cardinalis cardinalis. Classification (NCBI taxonomy): domain Eukaryota; kingdom Metazoa; phylum Chordata; class Aves; order Passeriformes; family Cardinalidae; genus Cardinalis; species Cardinalis cardinalis. The sequence continues at coordinate 2,587,798 of JACDOX010000086.1, read as the reverse complement.
ACACAGTCAGCTTGCTAAATGTTTTTCTTTATATATTTTACCTAAAGCCTATAATTATTTTTCTCCCCTTCAGACAGCCTGTTTTCGAGAAGAGAGAGATGTGTTAGTGAATGGAGATAACCAGTGGATCACAACATTACATTATGCATTCCAGGATGAAAACTATTTAGTGAGTGTTGCTTTTATATATTTATATATTTATTTATATATATCTGTGTGAAAATGCAGAGTCTTGATTGTGGTTTGAAACAGAAAAGTAATTTATTTGTTAATTTTGTGTTCTGGACTGTACAGACCATGTGAGGATCTGTGATTTTTCCATAAAATTCTGAAGGGTGGAGACTGGTGAGAAACTTTGAAAGTTTTGCTATAAATACCTCAGGAGGGCAGGTTTGTTGTCTAAACCACTTTGCATTTGTTGATAAACTTTGGTCTATCTGCATATTCTTTCTTATAATTTGTCATTCTGGTTTAATTGCATTCGTAAAATTGAAAGTGCACTTACTAACATAGATTTTCTATTTTCATTTTTCATTATTAACCATGCTGATTACTGTTTTACAGAGAGAAATTGGGAGTAGACCTGTTTTGAAACAACTTACTATTTTGAGGACTTAAACTCAGTAAGCTGTCACAAAACAATAAAGCAGGAAAAATGCCTCTAAATGCTCATAAATAAGAGTTGGAAGCTGTAGTTGTAGATTAAAATGTCTCTTTCATGTTATTTAATTTTTGAGTATTTTGACTGACTAGCAAAAAGAAACTAATATGTGGAAAAGTGGCCAATTTTCTATAAAATCTTTCCCACTTAAAAAATGTTTTGATTGTGATAGAGTTTCGGTAGAATTTATACCTGAAAAAGTAAACAACTTTGCATTGATGGCTTTTGATTATTTGGGTTTTATTGCCCTGTGCTTTGGATTCTGTATCGTTAGCAATTCTAATAATTTTTTTTAAATCTACTGTACAGCCACAGTCGTTTTTTCCTCCCAGTCTGTCCAATACAAAAAGTGCTATACAGGGAACTCTTGCAGACCTGTAGTGGTTTTTGCCATTATATTGCACTTTGTCCTGTCGATTCAGATGCGTGGAGATCCATGGATTTTGGTAGATTTTTATAGAAATGGGGCTCTGCATTTTGGTAGATTTTTATAGAAATGGGGCTCTGCATTTGTTAGTCTAACTGTTGGTGTAAATACCTCCTAGCCAGCTTCCTGCTTTGTTAATGTGGACAGTAAAAATAATCTCATGTATTGTGTAATTCTGATCTTATCATTAAGAGCGTTTCAAGGAAAATATTATATATTCCAGAGCAGCCTGCTAGAATTTGTTTTACTCCTGCCAGTTTCCTTGTTTTCACTAAGCACAGAGCGGGTTCTGTTCTTCATCTTTGATAGTTTGCTGACAGGAGCTAGTTCTGCAGCCTTCTGGGCAAAATATAAGAGATACTGAGAGTTTGTATCATCACTAGTTCTCCATATGCTTTTTATTGAAATTGTGTGTAACACAAGTGGCCTTTAAAAAAAATCTGTGTAGATTGAGCAGTAGATGTGGTTGTGCTGTTGCTTGCCTTGAGATGGACCTCAGCAAACTGGAGAGAGAAAAATCTCATGAATTTCAACAAAGGGAAAGGCAGTGCCCTGCATCTAGGGTATATAATAAGAGAAACCAAGTACATGCAGGGGCCCAGGTGATTGGAAAGCAGCTTTACTTGAGGTCCTGGTGGATAACAAGCTTAGCCATGAGGCAGCAATGCATCTCACAGTAAAACGGGCCAGGAGTGTTCTGGGCTCAAGGAAAACTGTTGCCAGCAGGTCAGGGGAGGTCCTTCCTCTCCTCTCAGCCCTGCACCTGAAGTGCTGTGTCCAGCTCTGAGCTCCCCAGGGTAAAAGAGAGATGGAGCTACTGGAGCAAGTCTGTTGTGAGGCCAGAAGGATGATTGAGACACTGGGGCATCCTTCCTGTGAGGAGAGCTGAGATTCTTCACCCCAAATAAATGTAGGATGGAGAGGGGCGTTGTCATCAATGTGTGTAAAGACCAGGAGGAGGGAATTGAGACAATGGAGCTGGATTCCTCCCGGTGGTGCCTGGTGGGAGGACAGGAGCCAGTGGATACAACCTGAAATCCATGGAGTTTCATCAGAACACAAGAAAACCCTTCTTTATTGGGAGATASTCAAACCCCAGCTGGAGACAGTCATCATCAGCCTTTTCTAGCTGACCCTACTTGAGCAGATGGGGTCTGAAGAGGTCCCTTCCATTCCAAATGAATCTGTGATTTGGGATTAAATGCCTGTGTTAAGCTTCCACCAGCTACTAGAATTTAGAGTTTGTAAACCTATGCTTTTTCTTTCTCTTGGAAAGATGGTGCTGTGGTACAGTATTTTGAGAAGTATTTGAGACTGGGATAGATCTGGATGATTGTGTACATTTAGAAAATATTTCTATTATTATTTAGAAGGTATTTTTAAAGCTTTAAACCCCCCTATTTTTTATATGAACGTGGATATTTGACACTGGATATTTGACAGAATTTTTAATGTAAAATTTCATTTTTAGATTTATCTATAATTCCTGCACATGTATTTAACTTCATTTGCAGCTTAATACCCTGCGTTACAGTTTAGGTGTTGGCTTATTCAAGGAGTTGGAGGTTTCTGTGTTGTTAGGCTACTATGTTGCTCTTGCAAATTTAGGAGGGGCTGCAGAATCCTTTGTTTTAAGAGCCAAAATTCCATTATTTTGCTGTACCCAGTAGCTGAGTTGCAGAGGTTTTCCAAGTGCTGAAGAATGAGTGCCGAGATCCCACATCAGTTAGGAGAATCTGAAGAGTTTTTTTTCAATATGCATTCAAAGCAATAAATTCAGCTCTTGGGGATGTCTGTGCAATGCATCACTTAGTAATCAGTACCTGGAGTTCCAAAGGCTTAATGCATTTTCTAAAACTGTAAAACACAAGCAATTTATACAATCAGTCTTGTTCCTGACGGAGTGCAGGAGCACCACTGAATAGAAGATATTTATCTTCTGTAAGGATTGTGAGCATAATTTAAGAAGTTCGTTATTTCTGTCACAAAGCAACAGATGAAAATTTGACTATCAACACATTTAAAATCTTGTGGAAATGCCTTTTGTACTTTCTTATGCACTTGGAGTCAATGAGGATGCCCATGTTATTGTGTATCATGCTGTTAAAATCTTTGTTCATCACCTTTATTGTTACGGAAAATATGAGGGGAAAGAAACAGGTGTAAGATTTCTGCCTGCCCCTCATCTTCCCTAGAGCTGGCATAATTTTGCAGATTTTTTTTTCATATTTTAGTGTCTTTTTCTGAAAATAAGAAAGGCAAACATGTAAGGGCAACTAATATAAATAGTCTCTTTAGGCTATGTTTTCGGAATTTTAAAGAAACAAATTGGGGTGTTCATGATTACATTTTCAATATTTTTTATTATTTATGGTCTTCTTAAGAGTCACTGCTTCAAATGCAGATAGGCTGCCTTCCTGGAAACAGACTGGAGCTCTAACTAAAGACTTTCGGAGAGTCTAGTGGAAATTCATTCTCAGGGGTGTGATTTGAGTCTTGGAGCTATCCTGTGAAGGGCCAAGAGCTGAACTTTGGTAATCCTTGTGGGTCCCTTCCAGCTCAGGATATTCTGTGATTCTAACTAACCTGTCCACAATGATGTTTGAAAGTAATGTTATAGCAGTGTGTGTTAAATTAGAATGTTAATAATTAGTTTTTTAGCTATAATTAATTTGCTTTTTTTTTCTTTCCCCCATTTAGCCTTTCAGACACTGTTTCATAATTAAAAACAAACTAAACTAAGCTAAAATATATTAATCCTGAATTTCACACTTAAGTTTCACTTTTTCCAGTAATATTAACTATGTTGCTAAAAGAAGTGGCATTTTATTCTGTAAATACAGTTAAATGCAGAAAGGCTCTGATTTCTTTAAAGTCTTTACATCCACTTTTATGGCTGGCAAGTTTTATGTTTCATTAATATATGAGAAATCAATATTTTTCTCCATCCTTTCAATTAGAGAAGGTGGCATGTTGTATTTTATGTTGCCAGGTCCTGTATCATGTGTAATGTCAACAGTTTCTGGAATTATGCTGTGGATCACTGGAAGTCTCTCAGACTTTGCCTTAATCTAAATAGTCTTTAGATTAGAAATACCTCTCTAAATAATCTAAAAACTTTGCTCTCCATAGTAATTTGTTTAATGGGAAAAGAAGGTGGTAGGAAGAAAGGGAAGGGAAAGCCTTGGAAATTAGGGCAATGTAAATGAGATTACRAATTTACACACTTGTTTCATTTTTATAGGTCTGTACTTAAAACCTTTACTCCTTTAGCTTTCTAACAAAGGGCATTGTTTTCATAAGGGAATCCAGAGGATCTAAATGTTTCATGTTTGGTGATGGGACTGTGGATGAAGTTAATACTATTTTGTCATGAGGCTTACTATATTTGGGGAGTATAAATATGAAAATTATTCAAGTAGGCTAAATGCTAAACTGCAGCTGAACTGACTGCTGTTTTCAGAGCACTAAGCATCTTGGTTAGTTTTTTTTATGTCCATAATAATTTTTGCAGTGAACTAATTTTTATGCTTAAACGAATATTTAGTCTTTTATTCACTCAATAAATTGTGATTTTTTCCCCCCTCACTCTGTTCTCTTATTGTTCCCACTCCATAGTACCTGGTTATGGATTACTATGTTGGAGGAGACCTGCTTACGTTGCTCAGCAAGTTTGAGGACAGACTCCCTGAAGATATGGCTCGTTTTTATTTGGCTGAAATGGTGATAGCCATCGATTCAGTTCATCAGTTGCATTATGTTCACAGGTAAGTAATTAGAGCTCCAAATTCCTGTTGGAGTTATGGAGAGTTACTTGATGGAGTGAAACTAGTTCCTGTTAGAAGATTTTAAGTGGGTAACAAGTGTTTGGTGTGTTAGTGAGCACGATAGAACCAATCTCTCTGTGTGTTGTGGTTCCTGGAGCTGTTAATAAACTTGTACATCTGGTCAGAGGCCTGAATGAGCCTTCACATGCATCTCATGAACCTCACACACTGGAGTGCTTGAGAGTTAATGATCCATAATTTATAAAAGCAAAACTGGAAACCTCCTTGTGAAATGTGATCAACTTTGAGCAGGTTATTTGAAAGCTCAGATTTTGTTTCTTCATTAATCTATTTGATTTATACCAAAGCTGAAAACACACCACTGTCTGCTTTGAATTTTTTTTTTTCAGCATTTTCTTTTGGATTTAAGGGTATTGTCGTTAAAATCAAGTGAGGATAGCTAAATTAATAAAAGTACTTAAATTGTGGTACTTACCTTTACCTTGGTGTGTGTGTATACATAAAGATATATATATATATACTTGCTTCACAGGAAAATATTAAGTCATTTGTGTCTTGCTTTTTTGGAGACTATGTTTGATTCTTCCACAAAACTAGCCTTATCTTTTCTGTGATCATTCTCTGCTGAACTCAGTGGTAATTCTTGTGTGCAGAGAAAAAGGTTATCTTACAAGAGGCAGAATCTTCGAATGCACTCAATGGATGAACTTGACTCTTGACAGAAGTCAGGAGGAAAACTCTCAATTCTTTAAGCTGAATCATTAAGTTGGCAGAATGAGCTCGTTTGAGACATCCATCTATGGCCCTTAATTAGAGTCTGTACTAACCATGCCTTCTTTTACTGTTCCCACTTGGCTGCTTCACTGCAAAAAAGGTGTGTGTGGGGGAAAGTGGGGGTGGTTTTAGGGTGTTCTTTTTGTCCAAAAGGTACATTATGGTTGGTTTTGGTGTGTTACTGGGCTGTGTTTTATTTCCTTTGGCATTCTGGCTTCTTATGAGAGAGCTGTAGGTGAGGTGGTGCTAAACCACGAATCACTCTTCTGGAATAGTTTGAAGTCTGCTAGTTTTGCTGAAGAACTGTGTCTACCTGCTGAAGACAGCTTTTTCTGATAATGTCTCATGGAAAAGCCTGGAGTACTTTCCTTGAGTACTGAAGATTTGAACTGTGTGTTTTCTGCCTTTGTTTTGTTTTGGTTTTGGCCTAGGACCTGATGCAAAAGGCTTTTGCATTTAATTTAATTTCATTCTAATTCTTAAAATGTGTTTGTGGGTAAATTGGTGATACACTATTGACTCTTGCAAGGTCTTTTACCCAGTAAATCTGCATATGGAGTAGTAACTCTGCAGAAGACCAGATTCCTCCTACCTTTTTGTCCAAACAGATAAAAATCTTTGTAATTGAGTAGTGTTAGTTTGTAATGTGCAACAGATGTGATGTTTCCATCTTCAAACAGTAGAGGAAATGTTGAAGTAGGTGCTAGTGTAAAATTTGGGATGAAAATAGTAGCATTGCAGTTGAAAACAATGTGCTAATTATTATGCTTGTGTATTTATTCATATGAATTTATAATTTAAAAAAAAGGGGCGGGCTCTATGAATTCTTGGTCCTTTGTTTGATTTGTGGTGTTGCCAGTGAGCTCCACATTCATAAAGTTCTAAATGCCACTTCGGCGTTTTATCATTAGTACTGCTGTAATACAACGCCTGTTTATAAAGGCATGTTTGGCAAGATTAAAAATGTAAAGAGCACTTGAGTATATGTTAAATGATCAGCCTTTGAAATGAGACCTGTTTCACTGTTAGTTTTATTAAGATGTTTTCAACTGGTAAAGCAAAAGAAAGGAAAAGAAAACACATCATCTGAATGCCACTAATGCTCTTTTCCTGAAGGCTTAACCATGGTGGCCACATCCTTTTTTGGGAGTGCCTTGCACACAGCAAAGRATGTAGGAGAAGGAGGAAATAGTGCTAAAAGCTGGATTAATGTAGCAGCTGCAGTAGTGGTTTTTCAGATGAATAGCCAGTGTGCATCAGGATTTGATCTGGGTTGTTGCTACTGAACTAGAAACTGTGCTTTAGGCGTGTTTTGGTCAAGGTTCTGTTCACACAGTAAGATAGCAGATTGCTTTGTTTTGTTTCCTTTTAGTGCCCCAGTTCTTTCAGGATAGATTTTCACATTAACCATTCACAGTGGTATACTCCAATGATAATTTTCTGGTTTTCTGTGGATGTTTTTGTACCTTATAAAAATGAAATTTCTGTTTTTCTTTGAAATATGTCACTCCTCTTGTGCCCTTCTAGCATCAATCTCTTTTTAGTTGTCAATTAGTTTTGTTTGGGAGTGATGCTGATTGCAGTGGCTGTTTTTGTGCCAACCACTCTGATGTCTGAAAGTGCAAGACACTTTCCTTTCCTAAAGTACATTGGCCGAGATTCTGAAATGTCAAGTACAAACAACCTCAGGATTACCTAAATTATTGTATTTTAGGTTTTCAGTTCCAAATTTGAATGCTGTTTCTGCACTAGCATTGTGGGATTGCAGGATGAATTTATAGTGGGAAGGAGATCAAAATCTAGGTTTTAATAAAATTGTGCAGATAAATTACATGGTGTTTTTGAAGCTATCTCCTGACACCTACTGAAATTAAGAAAAAGAAAAGTTGCTAGCTAAAAAAAAATCAATACTACCATTTTTAGGGTATTCCTAATGTTTTCTTAGTTTCAACAAGTATGTGATTCAGTATTTTTGAGATAGTATCAATCAGAATAGAGATCTTGGATAATTTTTCATTTCTGACTAATTTCTGTGAACAAATCTTGTGGTATTTTACCTGGTAGTTAAATGATGGCTCAGAATGTAAACAAAATGGCCTTTTCTTTAATATCTTAGCTTTTGCCATTGATAGGAATTCACTAGCACTGGCACTACCAAGTCATGTTGACAGCTCAAGGCTAGCTTTAGAAAGGAAACTTCATCTGAGTTAAATATATGTGCAGCTGTTCAAAATGAGAAAGTGCACATTTTTATCTCTCACAAATGCAAAACTTTGTTGGGGAGCTTATACCTAACCCTGATATCTTTAACTATAATTTGTACCAATGAAGTGATGCTTGCTTTTAGGCCAAGGTTAAATATTGTCTTGTGCCAGTTTTCTGCAATTTCTTTTTTATTTTTATGTATTTTTAACACCTTTCTTTTGCTTTTCNCCCCTAGAGAAAATAATCTCTACATGCATTAATGTTAATTTTAATTTCAAGGTTGTGCTGTTACTTAATTCTTCATGGCATATGTTAAAAGCTTATATTTGCATGCATTATCGACTATCCAGGTGTGAACTGCAGTAAAACTCTTCTCAGCTTAAGCTGAGTAGCTACACTTGCTTTATGCGTGTTGTATTACCTCAAACACACAAAAATTGTTTTTCCTACAACACCTTTATGATTTTATTGGTGCACCAGGTTTTCTCTCAGTTTTATGTAAAGTAGTAATTCTTAGGTTTTGCCTAAATTCTTTGGAGTAAAAAAAGATTGGAGAAGGCCTGGCTGCCATGGGAGGAAATTTTTCCTGAGAATTGCAGAAGATGCCCTCTGGAGTGGAGCTCATCCTGGGCACACTCAGTGTGCCACTGGTGGCTTTGCACACCCCTGCACTGTCTGTGCTGCTGCCTTTTGTGCTGTCTTCAGAGGCAGCTTCTTAGTAAGGGCGCATCTAAGTGCGTCTCTGTCCTAAATTTAATTTGGGACATTACAGCTTCTTGAATATTACAGAATTATAAGTGTTTATGTGCTTAAATAATTTTCATCTTGACGTTCTTTCCTCCATCTGTTTATTCTCTGCAGGGCTGCACAGTGACTCAGGGCAGAGACAGTTTGAATCTAGGGAGTGTTCAACATTTAGGCTCATGATCCTCCAGACCTCTGCAAAAATATTCATTTAAAATAGTTTTCATATATTGGCACACACCCACATTAAACAGTCATCTTTTTCTGTTGAATGGTAAAACAATTCTCAGTTATCTTCTTACTAAGAAAATATTTTGGGAAGATTATTAAACACCTGTGTTAATTGCTATTTTTGTTGGTTAAGTTTATGGGAGGATAGTTAAGACTACAGGGCAAACTCTTTAAGTTACATACATGCCAGGTGTTGTCTTTTGCATGTGAAAAGATAGGCATGCAGAGCATAAACACACCCACTTCCAGAAAGTATGTGGAATTACAGTTAGCTCCATCAGGGTGCTTCTGCATTTCTGGTTGCTGCTGTCTTTTAATTGGAAGGATTTTAGCATTCTAAACCACCAGATACCTTTTCTTATTCTTCTCTTTCGATTTTCTCTATCAGCTTCTAAAATTTCAGCTGAGCTTCACTGGAACATTTGAGTTCTTAAAATGTAGAGCAGCAGAATTCTCTGGGGAAGTGACATCCTTTCTGAGAAATACTGAACATAAGGGAATAAATCCATTAGAGTCATAAAAGAACTGTCTATTCCCTATCAAGCCAGACTCTTTGCTTTTAAGAAGAAGGTACTGTTTGTCCTCAGAAGAAATCATCTTAGGGACATCCCTGAAATATTTACTGTCGGCAGGCAGCTGAAATCTGGTATCCTTTGTAGGATGCATTTCACTTTCAACTATAAGTTTCAGTGCCAATGTATCCATTTTTGACTTGCTGAATAAGTGGTTTTCTGTCTTCTGGGTGTATCCCATCTTTACTGATCATTAATTTGCTTAAGTGGAAAATTTAGGGGTGGAAGGCCCATCTTGGGAGTCAGCTGCATTGCGTGGTGTGTCTGAGTTGAGTTGGCACAAGGATGAGCCAAGCGCTCTGGCCTTTGGTAAAGTGAGCCCTCATTGTGGGTTTGAAAGAAAGCAACGTCGTATTTTAAGTGTTTACCAAACTTTGCAACAGACATAATGTGGAATACACACATGAAGATGTCCTTACAAAGTGCTGAGAGTGAAGGAAACAGGGCTAGAAAAATAAGGAAAAAATAACATCGGATTATTTTGATAGTTACTGAAAATGTACTGCTTTGAAATGTGGCATGGTTTAGTTTTACATAGAAAACTGCAGGACAGAAAGTTATTTTAGTGAGTGTTTGGTAAGCCAGTGCTTCCTTAGGAGGTATTCTGTGACAAAGGTAGGAGAGCTCTGTGAGCTGTTTCTGCTCCAGTTGTCCACTGAAGAGGGGCTGGGATACAAAGGTTCTGTGGGCCTTCATTCTGCCCTGTGACCTCGGATGGTCCAAACGCTGCTCTAAAGTGTGCCCTCGGGGTGGCACCTGACCTGCACTGAGGGCTGCGTGAGGTTAATGCTGTTTGACTACAATTCCTTGGTAGGATTTCCAAAGGAGCCTGCCATGCCCTAGAAGCATTTTGAAAAAAAGGCCCTCAGATGCTGGGAGTGCCAGGAGCCCGTGGATCACACTGGCTGTACATCACGGAGAAGGCAAATGGTTTCTTGGAGTGTCTCATGAGAGTGCTAATTTGAGTGAAAGCTGTGCAGTGGGTGACTGAGCTGGTATAGACCTATATGTATATTCTGTGTTATTCAAGCAGAAGGAGTTTAAAAACCCTAAATCCAGCCCCTTAAGCGACAGTAGCCTTGAGTAGTCCTTTCAGCAGAGGTGTCTTTACAAATCTGTCTTGGGACCTTTTTTCTCCCATTGTTCCTCTCTCCCCAGGCTCCAGGCATTCCTTCTTCTCTGCTGAAACAAAGGCTTGTGGCACTGTGCAGGGTACTGAACAGGGACACCAGGCCAAGTTAGAAGTAATTTTACGTTTTAACTAACCTGGGTCAGTTTTTCAGTCTTACAGAGAATAGTAGGAAGTCGCTTTAAGCTACCTTTCCAATTGTTCATTACATTGTTCATTACATTGTGCCTGTTTCACACCCCTTGTGTGGTACTTGGGATATTTGGAGATGTGATTTTAGAGAAGAGGGGGCATGAAAAACAGTTGTATCATAAATGTATTATACCCTCAGCTTACAGTAAAGCCTTCCCCTTTAATGGTTGACCTCCTAACAGAGGAGGTTGTTGATTATTACCAGCTGAGGAAGGCTGGCAGCACAAGGACTGCATCCCTCCTTTCCTTCTGAATCCCTTCCTGTCCTTTAGCTGGTAGTAGTTCTCCTGTACTGGAAAGGAAACTCAGGAATAGGAGGAGTGTGTAGATGAAGAGTTTCTACTTATTCATGTCAATGTGTGCATCTTCTGGGTGTGATTGCTTGAGAGGCAGGTGGATGTGAGCGCTCTGCCAGATGGTGTGTAATCCCCCTTAGGTAGGAAATGGTTGTGGTTGTCATAAAGCAGAAATGTTTAAACCCTTCTAAAAGTGAAAATGAAAGAGAGAGACAAGAAATGGAGTTTGATTGGAAAGGGTCCTTTTTAACTCTTAAGGGGAAAATTATTAATGCCTGAAGTTTTCTATAGAAAAACCTGTGGTCTTCCCTTCCAAGTAGTAATGTTTAAAGCAACAGAGGATGCTAAATGTGATGGAACTTTCCAAGAGCTCCTGCTGCCTCTGGCATAAAGATTGATTTGACTTCTTTGATGTTTGCAGAAGAAACATCCACATTAGAACAGTCATAGCTCTGATAGGAGATCTGTCTCAATGTTTAATGAAGTCAGAGGTGCTCACAGAATTTAATAACTTCTTTTGAGGACAAAACATTCCCATTTGAAAACTGTTTTTATGTAAGTTAAGCTATAATTCCACACTCATTCTCTTCTGATCATTTGAGACCTGGAAATACTTTTTCCTACTACTTTCTGTGATATCCAAAATCAACATCAGCAAAGTAGGAAAAACATTTTCCTTTTTTCTGAATTTTTTGTCTCAATGACTGTGGTTCTGAGGGTGTAATTAGCTGTTTATTTGGTGAACAAGATAGAGGTGGTAATTAACTTCCAGTGATTTTGTTGTTCTTTAKTAAGTTCAAAATGATGCAGGCAGAAATGAAGTAGTTGTGTGATAGTTTCCTTTCCATATAACAAAAAACTTGGGAATTATGAAAACTGTCTCATGTTTTGTCTTCTGCAGACCTTCCATTTCATTATCTCTTTGTGAACACAGTATTTATTTCATAAGGGCCTTTTTTCATAGGGTCTTCAATTTTTTATTAATTAACACCTTGTGTGTTCCTCAAGTTCCTTCTTGAAATGCCTTTATTTTATGTGCCCTTTGCTTCCTTTTTAGTATTTGAAATACAATTGAGTTTAGATTATTTGATTACATAAGATTAGAAGCTGCACTGAACAAATTCATTATCATTAGCTGACTTTGAATGTCTTGTAGATTTGTCTTTGCATAAATAAGCAATAATAACTTGGCTTTAGAATCAGATGTTCCTGCAGTGTTCATATAAAACTGTAACATTGAGATGCTTGAATGTATTATAAGAAGAGTTTTAAAACCTGATTTCTTGCTCGAGCATTCTTCCCAGTGAATATTTGGTAAATTTGGAGTGAAAATATTTTAAGTAGGTGAACTTTCAGATCTGACAAGTAGAAATTTGATGTTTGRATTTCTGAGTTGAATGGCTGTTGCCTCAGTCACTAAATGTAGTACTTCCATTTTTTCACAGTAAATTAAGATAACCTTGCAAGATATCTTAGTATAATAAGATGTCAGGGCAAGAATCTGATTCCTGGAAGGACCATTAAGGAAATATTAGTCCAAATAACCTTGTCTGTGTTGAAGCTGTTCTTCAGTAAACATTTCAGTCTTGCATTTCCAGAAGAGCTGTTGTTGCATGGATAGAGGAGCCTAGCTTGCGTTCCTTTTTAACAACAGCAAAATACTGCTGGCTTTTAACTTCTTAGATGAGGAAAAAAAATAGGTCACTTAACATCCTGCAAATTAGAATACTGCTTACCAAGCAGATGCTTGCATGAGGTCAGGCTTGGTTCAGTTGTGGAAGGTTCCATGGTTGGGGTCAGGGCAGCAAGACCTTGTGGAACTTTATCTGAAAAGTTGCATTAAAATCTTTATTGACTCAGGTGCTGTGATGTTTGTGCTGTTCAGTTTTTCTTTATTAGCTATTGGGGGGCAGCCTTTAGCATTTCCTCCTGCTGCAGGAAGCTGTGATATTGCTGCCACTGTAACTCAGGAGTTCTTAATCAGATACAGTGTGTGAAGTCCTGGAAAAGGGCATTAGAAAGGTACCAAGAGAAAACAGTGGCTTAGAGGAGAAAGGAAGAAAAGGGAGGAAGGGCTAAAATCAGATCTGATACAATAGTAGCAAAGTTATGTCTTCGTGTAGGAAATTGAACTAGCACAGAGAGGAATTTACTTTTATGTAAGTGCAGCTTCTTTAGAGTTCTGCTTAAGTTTAAGAGCTGAAAATTCAGGCCATAAGTTCCTTTCCAAGATACTTTTTAAAAGTTATATTTGCTTTTTCTATTAAGCAAGCATTGTGCCTTGTGCTTTATGTCAAAAGGAAATGATTTTTTACACATGCAGTTTGAATACAGAGGCTTTTCCAATAACACTTTATTCTTAATAAGTGTAATTTTAGTGTGTTTGAGCAAACAGTATACAGTCATTATTTTTCTAATTATTTTTAATTTTCTGAGATGTTTTCGTGCCAAGCTACAGCAAGTACTGGATATACTGGGATACATTTAGACCTAATGCATTTCTTCCTTTGTAGCCTCTGGCTACAGTTCCTTCCTTAGTCTGTTCCTGTCAGGAGTTTTATGCCAATGTCACAGAGCTTATTGTGTTTGGATCATGCCTGTCAATATGGTTTGTTTGTTTTCTAGCAACAACAAAAGCAAAAAACACATACTGAACTACTTACATGTCTGCTGCTGTATGACATGGTAGAGAAACTGTAGACATATGCTTCAAGCCTGGTCTGGCTTATTCCCTCATGTTTCCTTGCCTTTTGGTTGGAATAAAGATTATATTACAGCTTGAACCTGCCCAAACACCTTATGAATGCCATGTAGGATGCGAGATTTTAGGATATATTTCTATTCTTTTCCTTGATTTCTGTTTTGTAAGAATTAATGTATTGTTTTCATATTTTGCCCTCAAATTATAATCTTTTTGTGGTGATTTAAGCACGATAGGGGCTTATCTATTAATTTAGCTATCATTTTTTGGCAAGATTTGCTTTAAAAAAATTTAAATATTCCTGTATTAAAGGATGAAAGTACAGTTTTGATCTCTAGGGGAGTGATCTTCTGAAAAAGGCAAATGCTCATAATCCTTCTCAGATGCCAGAGATATCATAAGCTCATTTAAAGCTAATTTTGCATATAAATATTTTGTTATGTTATATTTATACAAGCATGCTTCATTTTTAATATGCTTCCTTGTCTACGTGCTGCAGTAATTTTAATTAACCAAAGATAAATTGTTACCAGGGCTACTTCCATACTGATTAATCTGGTGCACCAAAATTTTTGGGCAGCTGCATTTGCAGGGCTGGCTCAGTGACTGAAAAGAGGTGACTTTACAGAGGGCCACACGGACACAGTGAGAAGCAGAAGCCATGAGAGCTTTACAAAGCTTTGCAAAACCAAAAAAGCAAGAGCTGAAAGTTGTCTCACAGTAATTCTTGACAGTGAGGTGGTGAGTAGGGTCAGCTGGGCATCCCATTTAGGTATATTGGAGTTTTACACAGTCTGGGAATTAGAAGATGGCTTATCATGTCCTCATTTAGTGTGTGAAGAAGGTGGAGCACAGGCAGAGTGAAAAATAAACACAGTGTGTAATTTTGTGTGGTGGGCATGTTTTCATGGCAGAGCAGTAGAGCTGTGGAGTTTGAGTTCAGGTTCATTTTGACTGACATTGTGGGGGTAAAAACAGCCAAGCTGCAGCTGAGAGTAAGTGGAACTCCAAGATGATGAATACTTCCAAAAAGGCAAGTAGGTCTGGGAACTACAATAAATAGGGTAAAATGAGAAATCCACATGTGCTGTATTTCAAAGACTGGTTTTGATCAGGGGACAGTGTTGCAAATTAGAATAATAAGTGGAGAATATAACACTTCTTTGTATGTGCATCTTACTTTAAAGAGTTTGGTAGTGATGAGAAAGAGCTAAATTTCTGTACCACCACTACTTGGTTTTGGTTTGTTTCATTTCATACTATCAGAGCAAAAGTTACATTTTGACATATTGGGTAGCCTGATTGGAGTTTCTTTATATGTAAGTCAAAATTTTAGGGATTTCTTTTACAGATAAGAACTTTAGAAATAATGTTTCATGACAATGTTGACTATGGTCATTCTTCAGGTTGTTTTTTAATCTTTTGAGTTGTCAGACAGCTTGATACAATTTTAATGCCAAGGATTGTAAATATTATATGAGATGACGTTTTGGAAGGAACTTGTGTTCTAACTGCAGTATTTCTCACTCTGCTAGAATATTTCTCCCAGCAAAACCAAGAGCCACGGTTCCATCACACTGTAAAGGTAGAGATGTGAAATAATGATTTGGTGTACAAAGTTCCTTCTCTATCACTTGCAGTTGATAAGCTCTTGGTGTATAAGAGAAGTTTCTGCTGTTACACTCACCAGGAATGTATTTTCATTTTACACTGTTAAGTGTAATCTGATTTCTSTTATGATAGTCTTCAGTTTAGTCATTTCTGTATGTGTGATATTCCAGTCTTCCCTGCTGTTACTGCTGCTTTTCAGCTTTGTGGTATCTGCACATTTTATGAGTGTGCATTTATTTTTATGCTAGGTTTTAAAGCTAAAATGCTAAATCAGTTTCAAACTTATCTCAGAGGATCAGCAGTAATAATCTTCCTCTGATTTTACTACTTCTTTCAGCACTATGCAGTCATCTCTTCTTTGGCCAGCTTATTTTCAATACCTTTCCTAGTACTGTCATTTGTTCTTTCAGTGACACTTTCTCTCATGTGAGAAAAATTAAAAAAATTTTAATACGGAATTGTGTCTCAATCCATAATGCTGTGACAAAAATTACCCAATTCTGGTGAATTGTGCACACAAAGGAATTCGGATGTTGCTTCCAGTGTTTGCATGGAATAATGTGGGATTCCTTGTAATAATTCTAAGAATTACACATTATGTTTCAGGAAGTGAAAGTTGTTTAGTGTCAGTATAGTCCACATGTTTTCTGCCTGATTATTGCAACAGCTCCAAATAACATTCTCTTCCTACTCGTCTGTATCACAAAACTGGTGTTTCTTTTAAGAATGTAAAATCCAAAAAATGGTAGAAAATTTACGTAAGGAAAATGTGATTTACAGTGACAGCACTTATAATGGACTCAAAAAGAAATTACTGTAAAGTCACTACTTAAACACTGAGTCAGCCTTTGCTTACCTTGTTTCTTTAAAATCATAGTTTCTGAAAATATTGTCTGAGAGTGTAGTACTAGTGTCATGGTTGCTTTTGACAGTCAAATGCTTAGGAGAGTTGTGAATGCTGAAATGTAAAACATAATGATTGCAAATTGAATATTCTAAGAGGGATTAACTTGTGTCTTGCCAAAAAAATAATAATTTGAGTTCTGAGGATGTCATGGAAAGTAATGCGATATTTTTGTGTTGTGGTATCATTCGAAACCAGACCTTTGCATGCCTTCTCACAGATCTAATTTGAATTAAAAAACTGATTTGTAATAAATGATGATATTTGACCTTAACAGTCTATGATAAATTAAAAAAAAAAAAGAGTCTGTAATTGAGAATTATGCCAGCTTCATTAGAAACACAAACACAGGAGCTGCTCAGTGCAGCTTCCCTGGCAAGATAATCTTGTTATCCCATTCTGCTTGTTTCATCATTTTCCTACTTTTTCTGGGAATATACCAAAATTAAAAATTTCTGTCCCGTAATTTTTTTTATTGTTTAGTAACTCCTGTACTCTGCCAGTAACTATACTACATGAATGCAAAACAGATTGCTGATTTCCCTACTTACCTTATGAACATGTTGCCAGAACCTTTCTGTGTTTGTGCCTGCCAAAACTTTGTCTGTCTCAATGTTTTGTCTTCCTTCCACCAGTGTGCACTTGAATGTGTGTATCTTAAAGTGTCTTGGCAAAACTAACACATAATCTTTAACGCACTGGAGCTTTTTTGAGGATATCATGTAGGGGGGAAAAGAAAAAATCTAGATTTTTACTTTAGCATCAAGTGAGTCTTCACGTTGCAGTTGCTGATTTATGTGGGTTAGGAAATGTTGTGTAATGTTTTGGCTGTGTTTGTGTGATTCAGATCAATAAGCATTTCAGAAACTTGTTTTGTCTCTATTATTGCCTCTCAGTTCCCTAGTACCAGATCAGTGCAGAGTAACATGTGTATGGAATATTATTGGCAGYATCAAAAGGATCTTCTAATCCTGCTGTTCTAGAGTGATGAAATAATAGAATTGTTCTGAGACTATCAGGAAATTCCTGTTTCCACATGAAAACAGAGCATCTTGAACTGGATTGAAGCAGTTTCTGGTATCCTGTTGAAATTTTGACACAATCCTGATGTAGTTCTTGAGTTCTGTTATGATTGAAATTCTCTGTCTGCTTGAAGACATTGCAGCAGTCCTGAAAAGCAAATGTACATTTAAGGTAAAAATGCAGCTTGTGAGCGAAATGGTTGAGATACACATGCTAGTGTGGGATTCATACTACAGGCTTGGTCTTAATTTGTTTTATGGTAATGAGAATTCTTGCCTGAAAGTAGCTGATGGTGAGATACTAGTTTGTACAACACTGAAATAGCACCAGTAATAATCTTACTGAAATTGGTAATTACATTAGCATAATATATTAAGTAGAAGAACTCTGAATGCCTTATCTTCTGTGTGTTACTTTTTTAGTACATTTCTAGTCTAATAGATCTTTTTGAACCACGATTTTATTTCAGTGAACATTTGTGGCATTCAAATCTCAGTTCTGGGCAGGCAGTACTTAACCACTGTTACATAATTTTATATGCTTCGTGGTTCCAGAGCCATGAGAAGAAAGAAGACAATTTATGTAGACATATTAAGCCGTGTCATGTTTATGACAAGAGCCAGCATTGAGTTGGCTATCAGTTTTGCAGGGTTTGGCTGTCTTTATCTTCACTGTGCTTTTGCCAAGGAGGGTAGGAGCAGATGATCCTTGTGGTCTTTTCCAACCTGGTATTCTATGAGCTATTTAGAACAGGTCATCTCAAATTGGGCACTAAAAATTTGATGTTTAAGTACGGGCAATTGCTTTCTGATGTTTCAACACAGAATAGGAACCGGTCTTAGAATATGTGAAAAAGAATAGTGGTAGGCATGTGGGTAAATTGCTTACTGAGGAAGCATTGTTTTCTTATAATGCTTTGGTAATGGTGTTGATAACGTTCATAAAAATTGTGGAAGAATGGTGGAAAAAAGTCTCCATTTTTTAAAATAAACCCTCTGCTGAAAGCCATTTAGCTGGTGGTGAGTTTAGAAAAGGATTGCCTGGTTGAAGATGAGGCACAGGCACCGAGATCTTTAATTTTACATTTCTGAATGAATTTCAAACAAGTAAAACTAGAGGGGTTTTTTTTATTCAGACTTTTCCTGCTACAGATCAACTGTAACACATGTCCAAAGGAAGTTTTTTATTAACTCTGTGTATCATATTAATAAATCATTTATAGATGCAACAGGTCTATTTGCATCTATAAATTTAAGTCAGAAATTGCTGTTCCTTGCTTTGAAAATTTTGCTTTCCATTTGGTTTCCAGGAAGAAAAACAATGCTTCAATCTCAGCTAGACAAGAATGATTAATTAAGTCACATATCCCTTAATTCTCTAAGAAGTAATGGCAAAACTAGCTAAAACTGCTCATTATGCAAGTTCTGAAGTGCCCTTTCTGTAACATTACACACAGCCAAGGACTGTCAGACTCCTTGTTAACCATTAGGTGCACCAGGGCCAACTAATTCCACTTAAACAGGCAAGCAACAATGAGATTAACTGTAGGTTAAGTGACTCAAAATAGCAGCTTTGATCCTCCAAGGGACCAGCAATTTAAATGGTGAGGAGGCCAGACAGAAAATAAGCATGGGGGAGAGGGAAACAAAGAAGAGGAAGATAGGAGTGACTTCTGAGAGCTTGAGGGATGGTGTGTGTATTGTACTTTTGAATATTCCTAAATAATTGTTTGTTCTAGGATAGTGTTCTCTGACTTTCTTGTAAAATTGTGAATTCAGCTACAGTGTTCATTCAGTAGCTGCAGTTCTCCATTTGATTCTCTCTTTAGTACAACACATGTGGTTGAGGCACATCAGTCATATCCTTAAACTCTAATAAAAAAATCAGCAGTGCTGTGGCGTGTGTAGTTTCCTGCTATATGTTGTCTCATTGTAACTTCTTGATATGAATTCTGTTGTTGCATTCAGTGATAGGACTAAAAATGAAAAAGCTGGAATCACTTTCCATAGTTGTCTCTGAGATGCAGGCTTGTGGTTCACCTGGGAGCTTCAGCAAACTTGACTCTTGCCTGAGCGCCAGCTGACTCTTAGCACCCTCCCCTTCTGCTGTCTGCACAAGGTGCTGCTTTTCAGCATTTTCAAGGCTCAAAACCTCTCTCTGACAAACTCCTCCTTTCTGCAGTTAATGGCTTTTGTATGAACATCAAATGTAAAAAGGGCCAACAGAAAAAAAAAAAATTGGCTGTTATTAAATAATCAACAGGCAGGCTAGGAATTTGAAGCACATCTTCTCATCCTGCTCACTGTTCACTGTTTTCTGTCCTTTCCATTCTTGTTTATACTCTACAGCAAAGAAGGGTCAAGGAGCTGGTCTTTGTGAGGAGAAAAAATTCCCAGACTGTAACATCTTGTTTGGCATCCCATGGTCAGTGAAAGATCAGAACCTCAGTTCCTTACAGAATTCTCACTGAAATTCTCTGTCTGAAAACCAGACAGGGTAAAAGAACCTCTGACAAAATGAAAATCCAAACCCTCATTATATAGGCCAGAAATCTGTTATTTTGAATGTAATTTTAGTGTCGAAAAGGAAAACACCCTTTCCTGTCCTGAAACAGAAAAATAAAAGAAAAAACCTCTTTTAAGAAGAATTGGGCGCACAGGAGTCTTCTGGAGAGTCTCCTAATTCACCTTGCAGTCCCCCTGGACATGGTCAGAAACAAAGCTCTACAATTTCACATGAAATTAGCTTAACACAAACGAAAAGCTAACGCCAAATAATAGTGTACAATGTATCTTCCTTTAGCAGTCAGGGTAGGGTTTCTGACAGAAGTGACTCTCTGCCCTCCCCTCTGTGCTGAGGTTTTGGGAAGGTTGGTTGTGTTTGGATGTGCCCACCATGGCTCCTGTTGTGTGGTGCTTTGGGGCTGCCTTCCCACCACAGGTCTGAACTGGGCAACAAGGCACAATGTTTACTTCTCACTCTTTAAGAAAGTGTTTTTGGAGTCCTGAGTGATTTAGCAAATTAAAAAAAAAATCACATCATGGCAGAGGTGAGAGGATTTTTTGTTTCTTTATTTCTGCTTTCGTCATGGATTCAGAGCCATTTATGTCCCTCTTCAGCACTTTCTACTGCTGGGTTCTTCCACCCTGTGGGCTGTCCTCCCTCTGGAGGTCTTGGTTGGGGATTTCAGGAGAGGGTCATGATGTGATTTCTCACCTGGCTGTGGAATAGCACACAGGAAATGGTGCAGTCCTGTTGCTTGTTTCTTGTCAGCATACAGCCCTGCCTGGGTACACTCCTGTAAGGAACTCACTCTTGCTGCCTCCAGCAAGGCTTGGATTCAGCCTATACCAGCATTGGTCAGATTGGTGGTTCACATGAATAATACCATTAAATAATTTAAATTTCCGGTGAAAGACGAATTTTCTTCCTTCCATTGCACGTATATAGGGGCTTTTACTCTCCTTTTCTCTGTCCCTAAAACCACTTTGCATTTCTTGTGTTCAATAGCAGTATCTTCTGCTGTGTTTAACAGCTTGTGAATAGAATTACTTCAACATGGTTCTGGTTTTTTTGTTGTTTTTTTGTTTGTTTGTTTGGGTGTTTTGGGGGTTTTGTTGTTGTTTTTGTTTGTTTGTGTGGGGTTTGGTTATTTGGGATAACCAAGAGCTAATAAATATTATGCCATATATTTGCAACACAGTAAAGAACGTGTTCAAGCTGAGGGGAAACAAGAGAGATTATCCTAAATTTAGTTTTATTATTTCAGGAGTAGTAGGTTCTTTGCTCCTCACTGTTCTACTTTTTACTTATTCACTGGGAAGGAATCTTCTTTGCTATTAGCATTTAACCTCTATACTGTTAATTTAGGACACAGTTAAGTAGAAAGCAGATTTGGAAAAGCTATACTTTCTTCTGTTGTTTTTGTTCTTTTCYCCACCTCCCCTTTTTTTTTCTTGGAGAGGGGTAAATATTCTGACAGCACTGACTTCCATTAAAAAAAAGAGGAATCCCAAATATCTGTGTAACTGCTGAATAAATTTTCATTGGGCAAAGGACGAAGAAAGCAAAAGTTCCATGCAGCACATTCAAGTGGCTGTGTAGTAGTGTTGTTTTCAGAAACATTCTTCTTCTTCTGAGCAGTCTTTCAAAAAATATATGAAATCTAAAGCCCTACTAGCTTGGGAGAAGAGCAGTAAAACATGTAAAACATAGAGGATATAACAGTGCTTCCTCACATATTGCAAGAGCTATGGCAAGTATTTGATGCAGATATTTGTTCCCTTGGAGTGGCATTGGTTTTCTTCTCCTTGTAAACTATTTTTTTTTAGTCTCCAGGGTTTAGTTGCAGCTTTGCATCTTATCTTTGTTCTGTTTCCCACATAACTCAGGAACAACAAACAATTCATTTAAATTTTTGTAATGTGCTCCCTATTCCTGAATATTTTATGTGTCCTTAAAATATGTTCTACTTTTTTCTGTGTTTCTCCTCCTCCCTTTAATACATTTTTAATAGTTTTTTATTGCTGATCAAATAAATGTATGGGGGAGAGAGAAGATCAACCTCATATTAAGACTGTATATCCTTCTTTTGGAAAAACAAAAAGCATTAAGTGATCTCAGGACTCATTTCTGCACAGACCTCCTTTTCCCTCACCTCCCATAATTCTCAGTGCATTTTTATCTGTGTATTTATTCCTGGAGGAAGATAGAAAAAGGCTAAGGAAGAGTTGCTGTGGGGTGCAGTATGGACCCAGCAGGTTAGTTTGTTTCTTGATCAATCCCAGAAATTTTCTAGTGGTTTGCAACTAATAACTTGCTTAAGCTCAGGGCACTTATAAATATCCCTGATAATTAAAATACATGTAGGTGTGCCTTTTACAGATATACATACATAAAGAGAGACATATATAAGAATATATATTACAAATTTTTTAGATTGTCCAGAAAGCTTCTGAGTGAACACTCTTCTGTGAATTGCTTTCTTTGTATCAGCAGTGGATTTTAAAAAATTGAATATGTAAAATGTTTTTTGACTGTTCTTATCAAAACCAGTACAAGTTCTCAATTTATGTTTGGTTTACTCTCAGAATTTTTCAATGCCCTGAGCTGTTTCAGGGACTGTGTGTGGTTGTACAGAAAAGCAAAGAGCAGAGACTGCATATCTAAAATGAGAATCAAAAGGAAAGAAAACATTTATCTGCCTAGAACTACGTGTTAAGGTTTTTTAGCATAGGTAGTAATTTGCAATGCAACAGCTGGGCATATTCTGGATTCCTTGTTAGCCTCTTCTTGCAGGATTTCTTTGACAGATGGCACTCACAGATGGGCATAACATTCTTAAGGAGCTTACTCTTTCTACTCCCTTACCCACCAGTAACTCATGATACTATTAGAAATCTAAAAGCTTTGACATGAATTAGCCTTACTTAGCAGACTTTAATTTTTTAATCTTTAGAATATGCTGGAGGGTGGTAGTGCTTGTGGAGTTCTTAATCTGTTTACTTAAGTTCTTAGAAGCCAAAATGGAATTCCAATAAAGTTGACATGGCAAAACATGGCAAATATACTATCATTTTATTGCTTTTTAAATTGTCATGATAATACTTATTCTCATCTTCTGGAGGAAAAATACAGAATGACACAAAAGTGTACAGTTTGACAACCCAGAAACAGCTCTGTCGACTGAAGTTTGCAGAGTTCAAGCAATTTGCTTGGTATTCCATTGTAACTACATTGAAATATGAAGTGAAAAAACATAATATTTAAAACTGGCTGCTCAATGGAGCTTGTTTCTACCACCATCAGCTTAAACTAGTTTGGTTTTTAGTATTGCAAAGTATCAACTAATAGAGTGCCTCAAAAAAAGAGCAAACCCTGCTCAAGATATTTGAATGCACTTCTGTGATAGTTACTTGTTTGTCATGTACATTTGGTGTTGTTTCTCAGTATTCATGCAGCTTTGGGCTTGAAGGCCATTATTCCTTCCAATGTTGACTCAAATGGCAGTTTTCCCTGATGAATGTTGTTGGTGTGGAGTTTCTGTTGAGGAATGTGAAACTATAAGCAGAGTGATCAGGTCCAAAAAAAGCATTGTGACAGCTGGGCAGGTTAGAGAGGCGAAAATAGTGAGTGCCCTCAGCCAGGTCCTCTGCTGTGTGTATTTGTAGCTTATTAGAAAAGGAGGAGAACACCAGATGGAGATGGAAACACTGACTCTGCTTTTTTGTTTTGTTTTCTAAGTGCTGTGTAAATTGAAGGTACCCAACTCTTCCTTCAGGAATCGTGCATAGCCTACTGTGGCACAGCTTCTGGTTCATGGCCTATTTTTAATTATGTTCTTTTACTTTAGGGCCACTTGCTAGGTGAGCAATCCATTCCCTGCCATCCCATTTTCCCAGGGGCTCCTTCATTTCAGGTTGCTTCAGTATTCTTAGTGTAGGCACAGTTAGTTAGTGACATAAGGATATAATTTAAACACCTCTTTGGAATCTTTCTGCCTGCAAGTAGTTGGGTTCTGAAGAACCCTCTGTAAGCAAACAGCCCTAATAGAAATAATTTGCTTCTGCGTGTGTTGAAGTGCTCTGTTCTAGGGAATATGTATTCCTGAGAATAGTCTTTCATAATAATTAAAAAGCATGCATATAGTTACTGCAAATTTACAAAACAATTTAGCTCATGAAAGGATGGTGAGAAAAGTAATCCATGCCCAGGAATAAGTAGTCCAGGCAAGATAGTGCCTAGTTTGCATTTCTTATATATTTTCCCACCCAAAAGTCTTTCTATAAACCTTGTTTTGCTTCTGGCTATCTTAAACATATATCTGCACACATATGTGTGTGCTGTAGGCATTCTTATGAGGAGATGAGCCTTGTGTGATAGCCAAGACTTTTGACACAGAGGAAATTGTGTGGCAGAGCAGTGGTGTGGAGGGCTGCTCATGGAGTGGTGTCTGATGGCTTCAGGCCAATCTTGCCAGCACTGATTATCTTAACATTGTCAGAGCAATGTCAGAGACTAACCTTGATTGCTGAGCATTTTGGGATAAATAGGGGCTTTCTGTTAGTCAGACTTTAGGTCAGGGAAAGGAAGCTTTTAATTTTAAAAAATTTTGTAAACCTGTTATTAAACGTCAAGATACCATCAAGATAATTTCGTTGTTTTACCTGTCATATCCCTGCAGAGAGAGTGGAGGACTTTGCTAATCTTTGTTTTATGAACTGCAATTTCCAGTCCAAAAATAGACATATTCTTAATGCTAAAAGGCTAAAGATAGTTTCTGTCTTGAGCCACAAGAAGTTAGAAGTTTGTAGGCTGCTACAACTGAACCTGTAGTATTTTGGTGTCACTGCATTTCAGAATGASGTTGGAGGACTTTTGGTGCAACATAACCAGAAGGTTATTAGTGAAATAAAATTAAAAAGGCAGTTTTAGACATAATTTCAGAATCAGGATGGGTGGGGTTGAAAGGGACCTCTTTAGGTCAGCTGATCTAACCCTCCTGCTCAGAGCAAGGTCACTGAGAGCGGATTCCCAAGGCCCCTTTCCCACTGGATTTTTTGAGTAGTCCTTTCACATTAACTGTAATTCTGKATTGGCTTTGATCACTGAGTGGCACAGTACCTCCAGAGTTACAGTATTGTGCTGTGGTTATGTTACAGCTTGTTTCATGTAAGAATATTTACCTCATTCCCCAAGCATTGTCTCCTTGATTTTTACAAATTCCATTCAGTTAGTAGCAATTTTTACTCATTTCCCRTGTTGATTTTTGTGATTTTCAAAACAAGTATTTGTTTTCCAAATCAGTTTTTGTTTCTGAAAAAGAAATAGTTAAAAACATTCCTGTTTTGTTTCTCTGATTTTATGTTTGCTCCTCTTTGAAAACTTCTATGCTTGTACCTCAGTCTTTTGCAGCAGGAGAGACCATCATGAATAGCTATAAAAGCTACTAAAATTACCCAAAAAGAAATGAGGTACAAGGCTTCCATATTTTCATTGCATTAAATTTTACTCAATAATACTATTCTGTTCAAGAATAATGCATTATTAAACATTCAGATGTTCCATACTTTGTGTGCTCAATTTTATATTTGAGTCCTTACAAGTTTTTTTTGTCTAATACCAGTAACTCTTCTACAAGTCAAGCCTGAGGAAAGTTATGAACTTCTATATTCTTGATCCACTGTGAGAGGCCTGTTAACTTGGGTTTGGGTTTTTCAATTTGTTTTTAACAGTTCCTATGTAAATTAACTTCTACTTTTTGATATGAACTTTTTCAAGTTTCAGAATGCATTGGACTTTCTCTTGCGTGCTTGATTGTTTGTGACATAAGGAATTGGCTTTCTGATAATGTCTACCATTCTTTTATTCTTATTTCATTGGCATTTAAAATCAATCTGTAAATCAGCCTTTTACGGAACCAAATTTACGATGGTTATCAAATAGCACAGTGTGTTCCTGGTTTTAGTCTGGCAATAGAAATAATCCCTAGGCAATCACAAGTGACTTTACCCTGACATCTCTTTAAAATTCTGCATGAGGGCCTAACCTGCATATGAGGGTTTTTTCCATAGGTATCTGGTTCTGTCAGCTGATTAGCATTTTAGATGAAGACAATAGCTATGGGGAGCATGTAGCTGCCAAGCATTTATCGAAAAGAATTTTTCAAATCACCCCTTAACTTATTTTTTAAAAGAAGGAAGAAAATGGACATAAGCAGCTTTTAAAAATTATTATTTTTGGTTTGCAACTGTTATGGTGTTTGAGATATCCATTACTTGGAAACAAATACATATGCACAAAGCCCACAGGGAGACATTTTTCTGAGGTAAATTAATTCTGGGATATTATAATATGATGTGGTGGAGCATATATTTATAAGCCAGTAACTACACTCTGCTCAAGTGTTCAGGAATGAATATGAGTGCCTGAACAAACTCAAGATATATATGTGTTGGCTGATGTACTCGTTCCCTGTTGCTTGTTATTATTTCCTTTATTAGCATTTGAAATTCATAAAGAACATTGGATACCATAAGGTAAACACTGTGTTGTGTCCACAATACTTGTCTGAGTGGCAGAAATTAAAGACTGTAGAGCAAAGGACTGGGAGAGGACTTGGAGAGGTCAGCTAGTGCTTTCCTTGGGCTGCAAGGCAGGATCAAACTGTGGCTAAACCAGTGTGACAGACGTTTGTCTAACTGGTTTTGAAAGAAAAGTGATGGAGATGGTGGCATTTCCTGAACCAATCTGTTCTAGTGTCCTGTTGTCATTATTATACATTTTCTAATGTTTCATCTGAGTATCTTTCATTGGTACTTAAATTCATTACTTTTTGTGTTACCACATAAAAAACTCAGTGTGGGTAAGTGTTCAGTTTAATCTGTTTTGCATTATATACTTCAAGTCTGTGGTGCAGATTCTTCATAGTAAAAGAAGAATGTAATGTAATTACCTTATTTTTAGTGAAAACTGAAATTATCTCTCTGTCTGGATTAGGGGTTAAAAAAAAGTACACTTTGGCAGAAAGTGTGGTGTGGAACTAAGTTTATTTGAAAGTATCTGATTCTGTAGGTGCTGCTCTAAATATACTGCACAGAGTACTTGGAACCTTGAATTTTGGAGTGCTTTTCATTTAGTTTTGTGATACTACTAAGAATAAAATTTGGTTAGAATATGTGACAATATGAATATAAAATTATCCACACTGATCAATAAATAATGACTATCACAGATCTGGACCCTTTATTGTCATGGTTTGGTTGATGCTTCCAACTAATTGCTGAGTGTCTGTCCATTGAATGTAATGAGATTTAGAAGAATCTCCTGCTGCTTAGAATAGAGAGATGCTTTTAGCAGAGGTGAATTACTGTGTGTTTCTGGAACAGCACATACATAATAATTTATTATCAAGAGTTAAAGAGAAAACAAAGGAGTTTTGCACTGTTAAGATACTGTTAAAAAAAAAGTAATTATAAGATGAGGTTGATTATAGCATTTATTTTTTTCACTGTAGTTGCTCTTCTTATTAAGGCTTAAATTCTGAAGTGTTCAATCTGGTTATTCCTATTGACTTCAGGGCTGTGTGCAAGGCTACTGTATTTTATTTGCTTGTAAGCTTTAGTTTGTTAGCTGTACATGAAGCAGGTTTTGTTTAGTACACAAATATGCTGCAATGGTTTGGGTGCTATACAAATAATAAGGCTGAGATCAAAGTTATTTAAATTATTTTGGTTTCAATTGAAATATGTGCTTTTTGGATTTCACCCAAAAATGAAGGAGTGTCTGTTTAGGAGAAGGCACAGTAGAGTCTTGATAAGAGGCGTGGTTAATGAGGTACAACATATTCCAGTTTTCTCATGCTGCTATCTTGTGCAGCCTATCTTGTTGGGATTGCTAAAGAATAACTGCCGACTGTCCAAGTCTAATTTGGCTCAGTGCACGTTGGTCTTTCTGCCAGATGGAGCCTATTTCTACTTTTGCTCATCAGAATTCAGATAAACCCGAGTTGGCAGAATATGGCAGTGCTGACTTTGATATAACCCAGTCCACTGTAATGGAAAATGGAAATAACCTGCTGGACATCAATGTCCTTACCTTTGACTGTGAAAAAAGGCATTATTTGACCAGCATTCTTGATGGAAGTTCACTATTTGTTTCACTCTGTGTATCTAAAGCAAGCTGTCAGTAGAGCATCACTGAATGTCTTAATAAAATCTTCTCAGGCACCAAATTTTCTCATGTCATGGGAGTGCTGCCAAAACCAAATGTCTTCGTTTTTAATCGTGGTTGTAGCATTTCTTTGTGAGAGAGGTGTATGGAGGGAAAGTCTGCCTGAAACAGCAGAAGGGAGTGAAATAAGCAGTTTGCCAAACTTCTGTCCTGGCTAAGGGTAATCTTGTGTTCTGAACGAGTTTTGGATAAAAAGTCCAGGCATTCTGTCTGTGAAGTCTTGGTTGTGTTTTTTCTTAAAGTAGGTAACTTGGCAAAGGATGGCTTCTCTTGTTGTAAGAGTGAATAATTATAATCACTGATGTCTGCTTTTAGTCTTTTGATTTATACTTTTGGGGAATGCTCTTGCATGTACAATGAGCAAATAATGTACTGTGAAATCTTTAATTGGTAGTAAGTTTTCTGCATCAGTTTCTCTGTGCCAGCAGTTACACCTGAAACTAATTTGTTTTTCTCAAATGCTGGTGTTTTAATTTGCATTGGTAGCATTAAAAAATACTGTTCATGTGAATTTTTCACAGAAAAATAATTAACTTGAGCTACTCACTTTGTTCCTTGCTATTCAAAAATAGCGTGTCTTGAGGCATGTGACCTGTTTAGGAAAATTAATTGATTTCCATGCTTTTCTAATGTTAGCATTAGAAATAAAAATTTGTTCTCCAGGTTATCGCTTTCTTATCTACTGGGCTCAAATAAACTAATAGCYCAGCTATCAAATTGCTCCTTTGATTTCAGACAGGTCAATTTCTTTATTCAGGCTCAGCTCACATCATGCATTTAGAGCAGTGTGAAGTGAATCCCTTTATTCTCATTTCAGTTCTGCTTTTTAAAGAGCTCAGCTGTGTATGCAAGGACAGTCCATCAGCATAAATAAAAGTCCATCAGCATCTGAAATTTATTCCAAGGAGTATATATTGGTCATATTAAGAAGTTCCCACTTGCACCACCCGGCCACTTTTGTTGATCTTGAGGAAAAGGACTCGCTTCTTCCTCCATTTCTGGCTGATCATTTATGTTTTGAAAGAAAAAATGATAATACAGATGAATAACTAAACGAAGGAAGTTCTCCATCATAACTGTAGGGCTACGAAGAAGAGGGATCCCTACTGGTCACAAAATCTTTAATGCCACTAGGAATTGTATCACACAAGCTTAGAAGATAAAGGCCTGTGGGTTGACCCACTGGCACAGCCTTTGGTAGTGTTTGACACCACTGCTGCTCAATCATTCTGATACAATTGAAATAATTGTCCCTCTGTTTTTGATACATCTTCCATTCTGTTTGTCTGGTCCTCTCCTCCATGAAGCTGCTCTCAAAACAAAATTTAAGATTCTTCTGAATCTGCTGATTCCTGATCTGAAGACCTGAGGAACTTCACGTGGTCTTGCAAAGAACAGAATTGCAGTGATCCAGTGATTCAAGGAATGACATAGGTGAACCTCAGGAACCCATATGCTTTGAAAG
This sequence comes from Cardinalis cardinalis, assembly GCA_014549065.1. Taxonomy (NCBI): domain Eukaryota; kingdom Metazoa; phylum Chordata; class Aves; order Passeriformes; family Cardinalidae; genus Cardinalis; species Cardinalis cardinalis. The sequence goes on along the minus strand of JACDOX010000086.1, from coordinate 2,558,344 downwards.
CATAAGATGATCAGATAATTTAAGTTGTAAGGAACTTAAGAGTATTTTCTAGTGCAAATTTCAATATGCAAGACCTCACAATTCCTTAAGTTTCCTTTAGTATAAGAAATCAATCCAGGGGAAAAAAATACGTTCACATGTATTAAAAATTCTTTTTWAGTTTATTTTAGAGCTGGAATGTGCTATGGATTTAGCATGTCTCAGAGGGAATACTTTTTCTTGAGTCTTACTGAACAAATGAAATTCTACTCTGGCTCATTAACAGAGAAATCAAAATAAATGGCAATAATCCAGGTATCTGCTGTAGTCCTATTTCAGAATGTTTATATTAACATAGTATGTAAAATGTTTGGGTTTTAATTACAGCTTAAGAAAGTAAATGGTTTTAAAGAGAGGTGAGTGAAGTCATCTGGGTAAACATGCCAATCTGAAGAACAGCTCCCCACATTAAACTAAGAAGCATTATAAGGAAGAATTCATTAGAGACTTTTCTTTCTTTTTTTCATTAGCCTTCACTCATTTTCAGTGCAAGTGAAGTGTTCAGTATTGCACCCTGTTTATTCCTGTTGCATTCTCCAAAGCTGCTGTGCAGTGCTGATTTTTTCCTACAGTCAAGGCCAACAAAGCTCAGAAAAGTAGAATTTGCTCCTGGACACTCTGTTGAAGTCAAAGTTTAAATGGACATATCTGTTTCTAGAAAAGTTTATTTGGTCCAGATTTCTAGTTCCTTTAGTGCTGTTAAATCACTCATTTAAAAAAAAAATGGTTTCTTTGGGTATGTTAAGTGCCTGTGTTCCCTTAATTCAGTGTGGAGCGTATTTGAAGAATTTGTAGTAGCTTGGCTCATGCAGGTTCAGCTCTGGCAACCTGCACCCCTGCACATTGAGCTTCCTCCCCAGAAGCTGCTGTCAGAGTGGGGCTGAGCTGTCGGGGACTCGCTCAGGCTCAGGGTCTCCAGAGAGCACACTGATGTCAGAGCAATTCAATACCAGTTCCCACTAGAAATCTGGCTCATAAAATACCTTTCAAATGCTTATATTTCTTGAAAGTGAATTAGTATTTCATATTTCAAGTGGGCTGACCTTTTGTTGCAGTGAACTAATTACAGAGTTAGTGGGGTATTTAGGCTCTACAGCCTTCTAGTCAGATGATATAAATTGCTTGACTGAGCACCATGGTTCTTGTTGAGTGATGTTTAAATGGTCTGCCCACAATCACCTGGTAATTCTTATCTACAAAGATTCAGCCCAGTGCTCTATTCACTGAGCCATATAACCTTTCATTATTTGTTCATTAATTTTGCCAGATTTTAGGTACTTGGTCTGGAATTTTCCTTCCTTAGTGTTTGCCTAAAGCAGTAAGTGTTCCTCTTTCCAGAAACAGGATCAAGAATCATGGATTGCTTTTCCTATATAGATTTTGAATTAAGAAGATAATTATTAAAAAACCTGTGAGAAAATCTTCTGCTGGGGGATGTGGAGACTTGAAATTCAGGAAAGAATCTTCCATGAGTCATGGATATATTCTCTGCCCCCCATCTAGATATTTTCAGGCTATAATTTTTCCTTCAATATTCCAATTGTTATGAGTTCCAAACCACTGTGTGCAGAGTTTGATCCCTAAATACTTTTCAGTTTTCTTCTACTGTAGCTTTGCACTGCTTCAGAGCTGTGATGTTGAAGGAATTTGGGGAGATGCTGATAAATAGACACTAGAGACTGTGTGGATTGTCTCCATTACTGATAGTTCTCTTCCTTTTGGTGCCAAAGAAGATTGCCATGAAAATTGGACAGGAACTGGACATGAGGAAAGAGGATAGTTGTCCTGTATCACAGGAATAGGAAGCCAGTGGAACAGGACTGTAAATAAATACTGACTGCTGAGAACTGAAATGGGATAAAAACCAAGATTAGTTAAATTTGAACAAGCAGGGAGATGAGGACTTGGGAGTGAAGAAGGTGAGAGAAAGGAGGAAATAGAAAGGAGGAAATTTGGGGTTGATAGGCTGTGAAGAATTGGACATTTCAGCTTTTGAGGTGAGTCCAGGAGAGATAGGAATAAAAATGCAGTTGAGGTGGAAGTAGAAGAAACCAGTCCATATAGTGAAGAAACTGGGATAAACTGGGGAAGGTGGAGTGAATGTGAAGAGAGAATACCATATTCTCTTTAGAACAGGAGATGGATCAGCTCTGATCACTAAAGAGAGTAAACAAATGCCATTCAAAAGAAAACCTGGAACAAAACTCATCATTCTAATGCAGTCTAGCTGCTGCAGGCTCAGTAAAGATGCAGGTTTTAAGACATTGGTTTTTCCCACAATCACCACCTTCACACTCTTCAGTTACATTGGCAATAATTACTCCTGTTCCTTGTTCCCCTCTGGGGCTCATAATTTTCTTTCCCTTTGCTTGTAGCCTACTCTGCTCTGCAGGTACCAGCAATTCTTGTCTTTCAAACTGTCTTTTATTAATGTAGCTCAGAATTCAGAACAGTTGTTCATAGCCCATAGCTTCTGTTACAAGAGCTGAAAAGAATTTGTATTTATTAAGTTGGTCTTTTCTTTTTTCCTTAACTGTAAAAATTATTCTTATGATCTTATTACTGAGCATTACAAATGCCACTCTGCAAGAAATTGTTGTTCCTTCAAGTGCATTCAGTGTTGTTTGCAGGTTTGGTTTTGCACAGTGTTGACAACACAATGAGATTTTTCATGTTTTCTTGCTGTTTTGTGAGATTGAATGGGAGAGGTTGGGATGATGATGATGATGGTTATTAATGTTATTATTATTTCTCTTGGGAATATATTAAAAGATAGAACATGGATAAATGGAGCCTCAAGGGTGACTCATGTTTTTGTTTAGCTTGAACTAGGTCCAGCTTCTAGGAGGAACTGGATTTTGGGTGCATGTTTTTGCAAAGTGTTTTAAACTGAAGTTATAATTCCAGCAGTCTCAATGGCATGTGTTTGTTTTTATTTAGAAGTGTGTTTAAGGAATGTTTTTGGTGGGTGAGTGCAAAACAAACACAACTATCTCAGTCTGGAGGCTGCAATTCTTTGGCATATTCAATGTCAGCAAAAATCAAATGAAGGAATGGTCTTATGAGAATGGACTCAGTTATTTTTCTGATTTACTTTGTAAAGAATTGTCTTTTGGCTCAGTTGCAAGTTGTGAAAGTGTGATTTCTTGCAGTGTTTGCTTTCTACTTTGTAAATATTTCTGAGCATTTGAAAGGTGCCTAAAGTTTGTTTTCAGCATGTGCCACTGCCTGCTTGTCTTTGAGCAACACAAATTCAGGAAGTTCTTTTCTTCCAAACAACAAATTGTTATCATATTAATTGTCACCAAGTGTGTGACACTGTGACACCTTTATGCCATAGCTTCTATAATGTTGTTCAGGGTGTGATTCTAATTTTTTTTCTGTTGTAAATGATCAATAAGCCTTGTCTATAACTCAACTTTTAGTTGGGGGAAAAAAAACCCCACCACCAAAAACAAAACATCAAACTCCAAACAAAATTTGCTCTCAGATGCCAGGTGAAGATTTAGCTTCTGAATATTTTGAGATTTGTCTGTAAAGCAATCAGTGACATTCATTTTATAAGTTGTTTGGGGAGTGAAGCAAAGTGAAGACTTAAATTTTTTTGCTGTTTTTTTTAGGAGGTTTGTTCTTGTATCTTAAAAACGTTCCCTGAGAAAATATTTGTAGACCTGTATTCATACAGTCATACCTAATGTTTTGAATATAATAGATAAAGGATGGTGTAAGAATCTAATAATGTCAGATATTTTTTAAATGTAGCTTGATGTGTGTTTCTAATATCTATACTTAATTGAAAAGAACTTTCAACATTTGAACTTAATTTACAAGTTGAACAAATGTCCCTCTGGTAACTGAGGGCTTTTGTCCTGCTCAGCTGTACATTGGGAACATACACTCTACCTGTATTTCAGTACACTTAAGGAAAGTCTGAGACAAAAAAAAAGCCAAATTTACAATATGAGGAGTTTATTATATGTTTATTATGCTGCCTGCTTAGCAGGGTAGTTCCATCTGCATCACGAGCTCAATGGGGCAGCCAGAGTGTGGCCAGGCAGAGCTGCAGTGGTGTGTGCCATGGTCATGTCAGCAGAAGCATTACATGTGCACAGTGAGCTGAGATGCATGTGAGAATGTCAATGAAAGACAGCAAATCTGAAAAGTGTTAACTATTTCAGGATTTCATTGGCCTTTGTTCTGTTGTAAAATCTAGGACTTGTTTTCCAGCTCTAGTATAAGCATGCATCTTCCACTTGAGAGCATTTGACTAAAATTCTTAAGATGATTTTATAATTTTATATACAAAAGCTCAGAGCAAATAAGATTCTCCTGTCTACCCTTGAGACATGAGAGGAATTGTCGGATTTGACTGATCTACAGTCTCATGAAATGTCCCTAGTGCAAATTTCACCATATCATGAGCGACTGACAGGTTGCTGGTTTTGAATGAAAAGACTTGCAGTGTTAATGCTTGGAATACATCTCATGCAATACATTTTGTACTAATCCTGGAATTTGTTTTATTGCAGGGATATAAAACCAGACAACATCTTGATGGATATGAATGGACATATTCGATTAGCAGATTTTGGTTCTTGTCTGAAACTGATGGAAGATGGAACGGTAAATTAGAAAGAATGATACATTCCTAAATATTTTTTCTTCAGTCCATTGATAGCCACAAAATGTGTGCTAATAAAGGGAGTAGGTGCCTTATGGCAAATGAAATGGAGCTGTAAGTGGTACTGGTATATAACTGACTTTCCTGAAAATTCAACTGCAGACTGCTTGGATTTGCAGTATATTAAGAACTTTTTAGCATACAGTCAGCTCATGAATAAATAAAGGGAAGCTGTGCTGTCAATGCCAAGTAGGTGTTTATGAACTATGAATCTCTCAGTTTTAAGCTCTGAGCTCTAATCTTTATTGAAAATGTAAGCTGTAGTATGAGCAGGATGAGATACTGAAATGGGATGATGTTCTTCTAGTCCATTTAAATTTGCACATTAAGTGTGACTAGAATGTAATTCCAGTATGTTTAATCATGTCCCAGGGGATTACAAAGTATTTGACCTAATATATGTGATTACCAAATCTATAATTGCTTGCTGGCTCTAGTCCTGACAATTGACGGTTTTGTCCTTTATCTGTTTTTAAATATTGGTAATAGTTTAGCAAAAGTATATTATTAGGCTGCCTATTAATGCAGTTGGATGCTTAAGTATTTCTTTATGAATTTAGAAACTTTTGCTTGTGTTTGGTTGTTTGTGTTATGACAAGAATGCTGGACTAAATTTGTATATACATGGTCATAGTACCACAGTGTCTGTAATGATGAAAGTTGATTTTAATCCTGAAAATGTAACTTCTCCAGGTCCAATCTTCAGTGGCAGTTGGAACACCAGACTACATCTCTCCAGAAATCTTACAGGCCATGGAAGATGGAAAAGGGAAGTATGGGCCCGAGTGTGACTGGTGGTCCCTGGGCGTTTGCATGTATGAAATGCTTTATGGAGAAACGCCCTTTTATGCTGAGTCCTTGGTGGAGACCTATGGGAAAATAATGAACCACAAAGTTAGTGCACTTTCTGTCTGTCTCTAAGCTAATTTTTAATAATGGGGTAACTTGAACGTGTATTTAAAAATAAGTTTTTATGTACTAATTATGTTAAGTGTTCATAAATGTGCAAATGAACAAAATGTGTAAATGAACAAAAAATATGTTTCCATGTAGCAAGTTAATGCTTATGGATTGCAGATGACTTTGTTTTGGAATAAGGCTAAAACTTAAAATCTGGGTTTGGAAACATAGAAGTTAATTCACTCTGTGGAGTCTGTCTTGGCTACGTTGCATCAATCTTGTGTTTCTTTTTTTGGTGAGCCCATTCCTTGGCTTATGCAGAAGATTCTAAAATGTTCTTCCACATGGAGCTAGCTGTAAAATTCAACAGCTGTAGTGTAAGAGAAATTTAAATAAAGGAGAAAAATTAGAAGACCAAATACCTTAATAGTTCCTATCCTTAGCAGAAGTCTTTTCCTTGAAACCTTACTGCATGTATTTCAGAGCTGGAGTGTTTGCACATTTCTTTTTCTAGTTAATGATTTTCACTAAGAAGGTAAATTTTTCCAACTTTTTCATGGTAATAAAYTATTTCCTCTTATTTTCATCTTTAAGGAGAGGTTTCAGTTTCCTGCTCAAGTGGCAGATGTCTCTGAAAGTGCAAAGGACCTCATCCGAAGGCTCATTTGTAGCAGAGAGCATCGACTTGGGCAAAATGGAATAGAAGACTTTAAGAACCATCCTTTTTTTGCTGGGATTGATTGGGACAACATTAGGAACTGTGAGGCACCTTACATCCCAGAAGTCAGCAGCCCTACTGATACATCAAACTTTGATGTGGATGATGATTGCTTAAAAAACTCTGTAAGTATACAATTAACATTTTGATGAATCAGCCTTTGTGGTATACTTTGTAACAAAATGTTTGGAAAAGGCAATTTATTTCACTGCGTTCTGCATAAATTACAGTTAGGTGCTGCTTTGAAGAACTGAGAGGGGAATTCTTCCATAGYTTGTAGGCTGATCCTAAAATCATACTTGTGTAAGGATAACTTTTTTTAATTCATTGTAGCTTTACGTGTCTTTAGCTAACATACATCTGTTGCAATAACAAGTTTAGTGTCCATGTCTTGTAAAGAATAATACATTTACTTACAGATAGTCTGCAAGACTACTTCTAGAAGCAGAGCATTGCTAAGACTTAATATAAGTTTCCACATTGCATTTTACTGTATTTTATTATTCTAATCTAATTGCTTATGTTGATGTTTGATTCCCTTCAGTTCATTTCCACTAAACTTTTTCCAGCCTTTTCTCCAACTTGAGTTTTGAGAAACGTAGGAGAAATATTACAGCCATTTCTTAAAGAATGAGAAAGTATTTTTACCTTTCCTTAAAATGCTCTGCAACTATTGATTTTATGAGACTTTCTGTATGCTTTTGAAAAGGAGCTTTGATAGATGATAGATGCCTTAGCATTGGAGGAATGCCTTGTGTTCTCTCCTTGGAAATATCTTTGGGTGTGTTTGTGTGTGTGTCTGTTGAAAGATGCAGAAACTTGCTGTTTACATGTGAGATAAAGCATTTTCACCACTTTTGTTTTCTGAACTGCATGCACATCTCAGTTTCACTCAGTTTTCTGGGCATGCAGATAAGTAGCAACGTGAATTGTTGTAGACAAGATGATCATTATTTGCATTCCCTTTTCTCCAGCTTCACATTAAAACATGGAAACCACTTTGACTAAAACACTTTGTGGGTGTCAGTCTCTTCTCCCAGGTAATAAGCCGCAGGACAAGAGGARATGCCCTCAAGTTGAGACAGGGAAGGTTTAGTTTGGATATTGGGAAAAATTTCATAACCAAAAGGGCTGTCGAGGAAAGTGGTGGAGTCAGTTGACTCACTGGAGGTTTTTAGACGTGGTCCTTAGGAAAGATGGACCTGACAGTTAATGGCTGGACTCCATGATCTTCAAGGTCTTTTCCAATTTAAGTGATTCTGTGATCTCTGGTTAAATCTCAGACTCCTTTTTCTTATGGGCAAATTAGGCAAATCAGTGTAGCTGCATAGGATGACTTGCACTTTTTTCATTTTGTTTCCTCACTKGCATCTGATATTTCCTCCTCCCTTCACAACAGAAGTATTTTTATCTTAAAATTTGTTTATGCAGTCTTCAGATACCAGTTTGCACATTATTTTGTCCAGCAACAGCTAGGAGGATGGAGTAGCTGGAGTGGATGCAGTATGTAGCAGGTCTTTGTTTGTGAAACTGAAATACTTTTTAGAGGTTGTTCACGCATTTTAGTGTTGTCCATTCCACCACTCCTGCTTTTTAGAGCCCATTCTCCTACCTGAAGTTTTCAAATTATGCCTGTGTAGTGTGAATGCTTTACCATTGTGAAGGAACAGGGACCTGCACATGAAGAAAGAATGCTCCTCTGCTGAGTTACTGGACTCTCAGCTGAGAAAACTGAGTCCAGTTCTTACTTTGCTTTAGACATTTGGGGGTGGAAAGCAATGCCCCTGAACTGTTAGAGAGGAATGCCAGTTTCTAGAGCTTCTTTTTCAGCTTCCTAATTTGAAACATCTGAAGGTTTTGTTCTGTTATAATATAAGGATGTTATTTTCTTGCCATTTCTTTTCACACCTAGTATCTCAGAGCTGCTGAAAAAACCTAGCCTAAAGGCATTGCACGACTGAGAATATTTTACATTTTTGCTTTGACCAGTAGACAATGTATTTCATATTGCTTTGCCTCAAATTCCTTATATATAACTTGGAGGTATTTTCTTCTCCATATTTCATACATATCTTTTGAGGAAGTTCCACATACTCACACTGCTGTTATAGAAGTCAGCAACACAGATAAGCCCGTGAGACTATTTTTTTTTTTTGCAAAAATTCTTCGCAAGATTTGAATTGCATAGAGCAAATGAGGAAAACCCAATGCTGAAGATAAAAGACAGTGTTGAAAAGCCATGGTTGTTATTCTTCCTGAACTTTGAATGGGACCATAGTCCCATGGGAAAATTATATACATAATAATGACATTTAAAAAGTATGTTGAATGTACACACAAGCATAAAGGGCAAAACTGTGCTATTCAGGCAGCCTTAAGGTGTGCTGGGTTTTAGCTTTTCACTGTTTGGTTTGGTAGCCTTATTGAGAGATTCAGTCATAATTTTCTCAGTATGGTTGTACTGCTAAATTCACACAAGCAGCAGGAGATGTGTCTTGACCTCTGCAAAACAAATTCTTTCACAGAATCTTACCTTATGATCAATAGAAACAATATTTTAGATATTTAGTAACCTCTCACTGTGGTATCTGAGAATTGTTATGTGGGCTGTTAAAATCATGCAATTAAGCATTTGATATTTTTAAAAGTTATTTGTGAATACAGTTTTGAGATTTGAATCTATGAAAGGTGAAAACAAAATGTAAAGGAGAAGTAGAATTTTACTTTTTCTAACCATAGTAATCTGTAAAAATTGAGATTTTTTTTTTTATGATTTAGTGGAAAGTTAAGGCTTTGTAATTTGATCTTGTCCTTAGTTTCCAAAATGCTCAACTTCATTAATTTACACAATCTAGCAATATCATTAGTGTTGTTTTGGGACTCTTTTATAACATGAAGGTTTTTGTCAGCTAAGAGGACAAGATTGTGATGTAATATAGCTGACATCACCACTGGAAAGGTAATTTCAGATTTCTTTTGAATGCAGTCTTATTCCTTGTCCTTTCCTGCAGAGTTTTATATGAAGGAAATGTACAACTGGTTCCTTTCATTCATTTTTGTTTGGTTTAGAAAGAAATTGTTAAGAAAGGTATATATAATATACCTTTTCTGACAATTTGGAATCTTTTATCACTTCCAGTGCAATAATCATCTTCTTGAGGATTTTGTTTTGGTGATTGTTATGGCCATCTCTAGTAGAGCAAATTAAACCTTGCATCTTGGGGTTAAATGGGAAACTTCTAACAGAAAATTTAAGAATATTAGAACTTCAAATAGTCCAAATAAAATAACAACAGGGTTATTTTAGCCTGAATAGCAACTCAGAGATTTGTCTTTGGTAGTTTTTGTCTGGCAAGAAAGAGGAGCAAAGAATGAAGAAATGGTTAAAAGCACTAATGGGATTAGAACACTCTCTGGTATTATTTCTTTCTAGTAAATGCCTGCTGATTGTTCTCTCCAAATAGAGGTGGCCCACTCAGAAGTGGGCTGGTAATTCTACAGGCAGGAAGCCCTGTTGACTGAACAGCAGAGAGGAGCATAGCAGGGAATAAAAGGTGTTGCACTTTGTGTAAGAGCTTCTTGGCAAAATAGCCTATTTAATTAGACATTTTTATGTCAGCATGCTCTGGTTTTGTATGTGTTAAATGCTATTATAAATAGAATTAGTTGATGTTGTTTCATATTTGGGCTGTAGGTAAGGATGACAGTGAGTATAGTTCATATGATACTATCACTAACACTTCTCATATGGTTAAGCTGGAAAATCTGTTTCTTTTAAGTCCATTAGGATACTGCTTACTCAACTGTCCTGTTATTTTTCTAGGAAACAATGCCTCCACCATCCCACACGGCATTTTCTGGCCATCATTTACCATTTGTGGGTTTCACATATACAAGTAGCTGGTAAGTTAAGAGCTCAAAAATTGTCTGTGGGCTAGTTACACAGTATTCTAACTTTCTGTCTTTGAATCATACTGAACAGATATCAAAGAATGTGGTTTATTGAGGAAATTACCATAATCTAAAATACTGTCTGCTCAAGAGAATGAGCTCTCTGCAGGTGAAATAAAATATATATACAGGTCAGCACCTGTGCTCAGGGGAGTTTTGAAGAGAAAGGTTGTTACAAGAGAATATATAAAATTAACTGCCCATTACAAAGTTAAGACTGGATGTGTAGACCCCAACAGAACTTAGTTTGTTAAACATTAGAACCACTTTTATTTCTAGCCCTTTGACACTTCCGTAAGTCTGAATAGAAATTTTGTAAAAATTATTTTATTTTATGTCTGCTATTAATGTAGAATTTATTGCACTCATTTCCATTGCTAAACTAAACAGGGAAGTCCCTTGTATGCTCCTTGTTTATGGAAATAAAGAAAGTGTTTACAACCATTGAAAAGACAGGCCTGTTTCTGCTGGGAAAGTGACTATGTCCTAGAATGTCCTGGACTTCAAAAGCATTATTTGCATAAGTAGTAGCATGTGTACATGAGTAGCCACAGCATTTCTGACATGTCCATGCCCTAGTTGTTGTGGGATAATGTCATACCATTTTTAGTGATTGGTGTCTTTAAAGCATTTGTGATACTTGATTAACTATTCTCAAATGAACTGCTATTGTAATTTTACTGTCTAAGCTTTTGCTTTTTGCTATCTGGCTAACATACAGTGTCCATAATGATTTATAATCAGGAGTTCATCCAATTCGGTGTAACAAAAAATGCATTGAGGAGATCAGGCATGCTAGGTAAAAATGATTTCAATTTCCAATGAGCACATACAAACAAGGTATTATAACAAGATGTTATAATAAATGGCATGGTAATTAACAACTTACACTGTTTATTGGTTGATGTTTTTATAGCAGTGTTTTAAACCAGGCTGTTGTAAAATCCAATACTATTTATTTTTTTCCCCAGTGTTCTTTCAGACCGCAGCTGTCTAAGACTGACAGCTGGACCACCCTCCATGGATCTTGATGCCAGCATTCAGAGAACTTTGGAGGATAGTTTAGCAACAGAAGCTTATGAGAGGAGAATAAGACGTCTAGAACAGGAAAAGCTTGAACTTAGCAGAAAACTGCAAGGTATAGTCATAAAAAAAAATCATTCCATCACTTTTTAAACTTAGATTAACCTGCAGTTTTGTAAGGCACTGTTTATGCTGTGGGAAAAAAAAAATTAAATATACCTCCTGGAATGCTTTTTAGCAGAAAAGAATTCTTTTTATTGTTTTGGTTGACACATTAAATTTCTGTTACACTTTATGCCTGAAATACACCCTGTATGCAACTTCTTGTGCTAACTTTGGTCTCACTGTACCTTGGTCACTATGGCATAAACATTTTGTTTTTAAAACTTTTAAGAACTTAGTTGGTCTAGCTGACAATTACTGAAAAATTGGCACATAATAATTGGAAATTGCAAATTGTAGAATGCCCAGTGCAGGATCTTTTGGCATGCCTTAATTTATCAGTAGTATCTCTTTGATCTCCTCAGATGTCAGGCATGTTATTCATCCCTCTCTCTTCTTTTTCTAGAGTCCACCCAGACAGTGCAGGCTCTTCAATACTCAACAGTGGATGGCCCAATAACAGCAAGCAAAGATTTAGAAATTAAAAGTTTGAAAGAAGAAATTGAGAAGTTGAAGAAACAGGTAACAGGTATGTTATAAATAGTAATGTAAAAGCTGTAACAAGAAACTGTATTTTGTCAAGTTTTTTTTTCCGCTCCAATTCTAATGTTAGTTCTCCTTGGCTTTATAAAAGTTTTACAGTCTGTCTTTACTTCTCATTTTATCCCTCACTCTCCCACTATACCTCAGCATTTTCTCCAAATTCAGTTTGAGTTTTCCAAGTGGCAAGGAGTAGTGTGTGAGAGAGGATACAATGGGCCATGAGGCTGCACTTCAGCAGCAAAACTGATCAAAGAAAACTGCCACCAAAATAAGTCCTGCCTATGGCTGCATGGCCCCTTCTCAATCTGTGCATTCTCTGCACTCTCTCATGACTTTAATTGAATTGATTAAACAAGGAAAATGCTGTTAGATAGAGAGAATTTAATCAACTTGTGATCAGATAAATCAGCGCAAGGTGGGCAATAGAAGCATGTGGGGAAAGGGAGATGAGAGGAAGAAGAACCACCTTTCAGCTCTGCAGTCAGTGGGTGTCATTCCTTTCAAAACTGAACATTTATTTTCTTTGCTTCTGAGAGTTCTTGAAGATTTTACAAAAACTAAAGTTTTGGCTGTCAAGAACCTCAGCACTTTAAGATGGAAAAGTGGTTTTGAAATCTGTGCAGCTAAAAAGATTATTTTTTAAATTAATGTTATGATGCCTTTCATCAGGACATTCATACTAGTCAAAAAGCAAAAATCTACTTAGCCCAGTATGTGTCTTCTACAGAGGCACCTGGAGACTTTTAGGGAAAGATCCATCTTTTTCCAGCTTTACTTTTCCAGATTCTGGGCAATTCTTGCTTTAAGAACTTTGAGAGGGAGGGCTTACATTGCACCACTATATTGAATATAGCTGTGAGTGAACCAATTTGCTGTCTGTTTAGCTAATATATTTTTAGCCTGCTTTAAAGGCTAGTATTCAGTATTCTTGATTTGATATTCTGAATTAAGTTAAAGGGAGTTTTCTCTCATAGTGATTCACAGCATAGGACTCCTGATACATGTCTTCATAATGCTGTCTTTAAAATAGGATCTTGAGAGCAGAGACATCTCAAAAAAAAAGGAAGAAAGGAAGCTCAGCAAGATTTTTATTTTTTTTTTGTTTAGGAAAATCAACAAGAGACTGTTAGGTATCAGGTGTGGAACCAGAGAAGCAGAGAGAAAAACCCAGTTAATCTTATAGGAAAATGTCTGTGTTTTGTGTGAAAAATCAGTCACAAGTAGTGGTAGATACAGCTCTATTATATGTCCATATCTTGCCTGAGACAAGAGAAAAACAAACAGCCAGAAATGTTGGAGGAAACTACAAAAAACATTTGTTCTGGTTTGTATTTGTGACAAGACTTCATTCAATTCCCAAAAGTGTCAGGAATGCCAGCAGCGACACTCACAGAAAGAGTAACTTGAACTCAGCTTGCAGACACTTGAGTGGATGTGTTTGGACTCTGCAGCTGCCTTGTGGGGCAGGAAGAGTTGTGTGTGAGCTGCAGAGTGCAGCACACAGATTACAGCCTGTTAAAATTGTGTAGTCTGAAAAAGCCTGTTACAAATACACGCTTGGACAGCTGCTCTGGCGTGATGCAGCAGTTTTGTGTTGTACCGTGGGCATTATTTTTGGAGAGGAACGTGGCTTAGCCAGCTCAGGGAGGATGACTCTGGTTTGAGTGATGCCATGTTGGCACTATATCAGGGCAAAGGCTTTTGTGCAATTTTGCTCCAGCCAAATGTCCCTCCTCTTGCTGCTGTAATGAGGAAAAAGACAATATGATCAGAAATCCCTTCTCTTCAACAATCCTTAGATCAGATTTTGCAAACTGACTTTTCAGTTTCCTTCTTCAGTTTTCTTCTTCTTGTAAACTGAAAAGCAGCGTTTACAAGAACAGTTTTTGAATGAGACAGAATCATTCACAGAAAAACATCAAAATCAGCTTTAAATTGTATTTTATTCTTTACTATTGAGCTGCAACTTAGTTCACTGCTGAAAGTATCACTCACTTCCTTTGATATTGAAAAAAAAAATAGTAAAGGTGTGGAAACATCCCCAACATATCTGCTGTCCCTTTTGAAATTGAAAAGAAGTCAAAGTCTGGTGAAGATGGTCAATACTGAGAAGTTTTTTCCTAAAGTAATTTTCTGCTTCACTCCACATACATATTTGTGTATTTATTCCTAGACAGAATGTTTACTTTTGGAGTTTAGTTTGGAAGTGAATAATAGGATCAAATGAGGAAGATGTAGAGCTGCCTAACCCACCCCCTTGCCAGTATATACTTGAATGCTTTGTCTGATCCAGCCATTTGTTAGAAAAGACTCATTTTTACCTTAAGCTGCAGCTAATACCAGCAAATTTGATAAAGTAGAAAGAGAATTTTCTATTTTACTTGATTTTTATGGAGGCTTTGAGATACATTTTAGAACTATATTAATGGCAGAATACAGAAACAAACCAAATGATGACCATGTCTGAATGCTTCCAAATATAAGGGAGCTAGTTCCAGGTTTTCTGGATAGCCTTTAAAAGATCTAATGAACTTTAAGAAGGTTCAGTTCAGGTGCAGAGATGACCTTTTTATGCTTTGGGCTCATCTTTTGAGTTACTAAATGTAGTAATATATTACAGTGAGTGTTTGGATATATTGTCTAAAATGTTAGTTACAACTAGGGTGATTAAATGGAAAATTACCATTTACAACACATATGCCACACCTAGCTTTTTGTTACATTCTTTAACCTGTTTTACTGCCTTTTCTGAAGCTGTAAGAGTAAACACCTGCTTAAAGAGGTAGTAAAGAATGAACTCAAAATTGTGTCAAATTCAGGAGTGTCACCAGGAGGGCTTAGAAAAATACATTTTTCTTGTCTATCTGGTTTTCCAGGAAATGACAAGCTAGCATATGCTTTCAATTTTTGAGGTCAAAGTTATAATTTTTGTTCGCTAAGTTACATAGGAGAAAACTTTGAGGAATCTTTAATATTGCCAAATATGTAAAGGGCAGCAATGCAAGAGGAAAACAGAGCTGTGGAACAAAGTAGTTCATGCACAGAAGAGAGATTTATCTTGGCTCAGCAGAGCCATATATAAACTTTCTTTTCACTGGTGACTTCAGAGTAGACTACATAAGGAAGGCAGTTAATAATTTCTGGCTTTGAGCTGCATCTCTTATTTAAGTGCATTCTTTTAAATTTTTAAGCAAGAGTGAGTGAATTAAAACAATAGTGAATATTTTTCTGGGTATAAGCTAATGGTATTAATTTGCTTATAAAATTCTTGAGTTTCAGAAATTAACCCTCTTAAAAATGTATGTGTTTTTATATTTGATTTCTCCAAGAGCCAGTCTCTTAGGGTTACATTTATGAAAATGTAGTTAAAGGCTGTTATTAAGAATATAGATGGGTTCCTGTTCTTTGGGTAAATACAAGTGGTCTGAAGACCTGCCCACAACTGAAATAAAAGAAAACATGTCCAGTGATTTCATAGAACTTGGAATTAACTTACCTTCCTATATATCTTGCTTTAAAGTCTTGTTTTTTAAATAAAGACTATGCGGCAAATAAAACCCCACTCACTAGTTAGAAAATATCAGTTACCATATTTTATGAGTTTCAAGTTTTCTTGCAGAATTTGAGGGTATTTATGTAACATTATTTAACTGTGCAATAGAAATATGCTGTCACTGTGTAACTGACTGTTGGTAAGAAACTGGCTGCAATAGTTCTCCCTTATTTATAGTAGTAATAAAGCAGATCACATAAAAACAAGTGGTTTTCACACTAGAAATAAGTAAAATCAGCTGAAGTTAATTTTAAGGGTACTGACAGGAGAACACTTGCCAGCTCTTGAGTGACCCATTATTTTTACCGTTTCTTTTTTGGGGGAAATTGGGAAGAGGAGGGAGACTATTTATAATTACTGTGTAATAAAAGATGTATTATATATTACATCACAGCACATAAAAGTCAAGTGTATAAGTTTTGTTAAGGCATACATTACAGAATTATGTATTAGAGCTGGTCATTATCATGTGTGAAGACAATTTATTATCATTTTTGTGTTATATTCCAGCAAACTGGGACCTTTCGTTCTGTTCCCTTAAAAGCAGATAATGGTAGCTGAAACAACCTGCTCCCTTTTCTAAACCAGATAAGAATTGCCTTATTTTGTGCTGAAATGGAAACCAGAAAAAATATCAAAGGGGCTTCAAGCAGCTAGGCTATGCTATWGTAGAATTCTGATTTTTCCCTTAGAATATTTAGAGTTCTGCYGCTTTTTCTAGAATCTGGTCAGCTGGAGCAGCAGCTCGAGGAGGCCAGCACTGCAAGGAGGGAATTGGATGATGCCTCCAGACAAATAAAGGCTTTTGAGAAGCAAGTCAGAACGCTGAAGCAAGAGAGAGAAGATCTTAATAAGGTAAAATCATTTTGTCAGCAACTGTTCTAAACCCTCAAGACTGTTTTGTTTTTGTTCATTTTGCTTGTAATAACTTTCAAGTGTATAACTAATGAGCAGATAACAAGTGTGTAGCATGACCTACTTAGCTTTCTGCCTTTTTTTTGTTGAAGAAAAGGACATTATTTAACACATTGTCTGTGTGACTGCTGGGTGCTCCCTAAGTGATTGCTTCCAGATAGTGAACAACTCCATAATCCAAATTGCATGGTGGCTGCAAAAAAGGTTTTAGAGCTTCACATTTAAGTGATAATGATAGAGGTTAGAAGACTGACTAGAGAAGAACTATTCCAGACAATTTAATCTGAAGTATGGGTGAGACTTTAACAGTGAAAAAATGTGAAGAATATGGTATTAAGACTGTGTCACAGAAGTATTTCCAGAAGGAGATGTGAAAAATTTCCCAAGTATGAAAATTGAAAAGTAATTTGAAATAACTACAGCTAAAGAATACTAGATTTTATTTCTTCTTCTCTATCTCCCTGATCCCTCATTTTCTTATTTATAGCATACCGGTTTTTGTGGCTCTTTTTTGTATTTGTTATTAAATCAACCTGTAATCAGGTGTGAAATAGATAAAACCTGTTTTTCATTGTAATTATATTGGCTCAGTATTTTAGAGTCTTCACTAAAGTTGATGTGCCAGCTGTGTTTAACACTGTTTCTTCTGACCCTTAAGGCTCTTAAAATTTAAAAAGCTGCCAATTTGTCCCAGAAAGACCATCTCTCTTCTAAACCAACTCTTAGTGATTAGGGCCTCTTTTTAAGAACCTTAGAAACGTGTTTAGATTTACATGGATGTCAGCAGTGCCAAATATTAATTCTTCCAGTTGATGTGGGGTTTTTTTGTATCCTGAAATTTGCTTTTCCTTGCTTCTTTTTTCTCCTCTGGTTTGACTGAACATTATGGAACTATATAAAGTGTTCTGGTCCCTCACTGGTAGTGTGGTGGCACAAATCTGTGGCACAGCAAGCTTTGTGAAGGTATTGTGGTGGGGAGTTATCACTGCGCTTGCAGTGTTATTTCATGCTGATTCTTTGAAAAGGATAGTTATCATATATTTTTTTTATTCACTGCACTGTTTTATTGCCTGAAACTTTCTCTGATATTTGATATTAAGGTACAGTGTATGGAACTAATATTTGCCGTTGCAGGCCAGTTTTCTAAAGATTCTTGAGTAAAAATTTTCATAGAGCAGAGTTTTCCATTCAATTTTAACCATTTAGCACTTGAGATCCTTGTAATTTATTTAAGTAATTATTAAAAACCAATGCTAATGACATTTTTGCATTAAGAAAGCAAGGTATTTTTGTATTGTAATGCAAGTGCTTGAACACCATTGTGTTTACCTGTAATGATGCAGTAGATTCTTGGTTTACATTTATGGAGTTTTACTCACTCTAGTAGTGTAAAACATGCCTCTTTCCTTATTTATAGAGGCATGCAATCTGTATTGTAGATGCATTCATGAAATCAAAAAGAATATGTAGTTTCTGTTCACTCGGGAAAAGGTGTTAGATACTCATCCAAAGAAAGAATTGGCCTTGTAGCTTTCTAGGTTTATTACTTAATTCTTTTTTTGAACTGTAGGAACTGGCAGAGTCTAGTGACAGATTAAAATCCCAAGCCAAAGAGCTGAAAGATGCACACAGCCAGCGGAAATTGGCAATGCAGGAGTTCTCAGAGATGAACGAGCGGCTGACGGACTTGCACTCTCAAAAACAAAAGCTTGCCCGCCAGCTCCGAGATAAGGAGGAAGAAATGGAAGTGGTGATGCAAAAAGTAGAAAGTTTAAGGCAAGAGTTACGCAGAACAGAGAGACTTAAAAAAGAAGTAAGTGGTGAGAAGACTGTTTAGACTCTATGAAATAAGTTATATATAAGGTTTTCTGAGTATTATTTTAAATTTGTAAATCTTTAACCTTTTGTCTGTTGTTTCAAACAGTACCAATTTTGTTTTCTAAGACTTTGAAGTGTTCAGTTTGGTGCTGAAGATTTCTCTCTTATATTGAAAACCATCAATAGATTTTGAAAAAAAACCCTGCAGAATCCTATCTATTAAAAACGTATGTACTTTTGTAGCTGGAAGTCCAAGCTGAAGCTGCAGCTGCTGAGGCATCCAAAGACAGGAAATTGCGAGAGAGGAGTGAACAGTACTCTAAACAGTTGGAAAGTGAAGTAGAAGGGCTAAAGGTTAGTCTGTTTTGATATTAACACCTGCACGCTTACTAGTCAACTAGGACTTGGATCTGTTTGATTGCTTTCAGATGTAGGACAAAAGGGTTTTGTCAGTCTGTCACTTCACTTGGTGCTGAATGTTAACACAGGCATGCGTTGCATTATTGCCCAGAAAAATTAACATTTCCCTGATGTGCTGTTTCTTAATAATCAACCTTGTCTTACCACATTGCTTCCATTAATGCTTTGCTTAACTTTACCTATTAAAAGCTTTTTTATTTTAGCTTAAGATGGTAGAATATTTGAAGATAAACCTGCAATCTAGGCAGGTTTCTGCAGAGGTGTTCTATCTGCTGTATTGTTCCTCATGTTTCCTGCACAGTGAATGTCAACTGATTTGTAACCATACAGGAACAGTTTTAACACATTCTGCCTCTCAGACAGAGGAAGAGGCATTTTTATCCAAGAACAGCATTGAGTGTGAAGACTTTGTTTATATTGATGAGATTGCTCACATATGCATGTGATTTTAAAAGAAGAAATTTAAGGCAGCCAAGAATATTAACTGTTATTTTATTCCATGATTTAGCTTTTTATGCAGTGCTCTAGAGAAGTTAGGCTTTCTCAAAAATTGAATAGAAAGTTTTTAATTTACTTATGTGGATTGCTGTTCATTCACAGCAAAATCCTGTTCCAAATGTTTCATGCAGTAGGGTAATTCTAAACTTGTGGGCAAAATGTGAGATTAGTCCTAATCTGGTCTTAATTTAAATGAAAAACCAAGTCTTTTTTCATTAGAAGTGTCTGGGACATTCATCAACATTAAGTTATGGCACAGAAAATTTGATGGTTTTATGCAAACATTCTTCTATTTGGCTTTCCTCTGCTAAAAGAAAATAAGGAAATTCATTCAATATGAAGTTTAGATTAATGAAGTTTCTACTGCTGTGAATTCAGATTGTTATCTGAAAATTAACATGTGTTCCTTCTGCTTCCATGAATCTTCCCCATCACCAAAGAATTTGTGTGATAGTTTAAGAGGCGAGARGAATTTATGGGAGATCTGTTGAGAATAAATGATATGCTGATTTATAACAGCAGGACAAGTTTGTCAGAAAAGGCAATTTTAGCTTTCTTGGTAATATTTTACAGTTCAGTAAGCACAGTTTGGGTCACGAGTGATGTTGTGATACTGCACTGTCCATTCAGTAAAAGCTCTGCATGGTTCCTTAGTTAAATTCAGGAAGCTCTCCTACACAAAAGTATTTAAAGCAGAAAGGAAGGTTTCTCCAAATGAGGAGAATAGAAGAAACCATAAATGATGGAAGATTAAATGTAAACAGGATGTTGAAAGCTAAATAAAGAGAGTTTAGGAAGCATTTTGCAGAGGATGCTCAGAGTGATTGTGGATTTCTGCTTTAAATCCAAAGCAGAAAACCTCAGGAAGCTCATGGGGCTGCTTGGGGATGGAAAAGGCAATCTCTGAGCTAATAGAACTGTGGCATAAAATGCTCCACAAGTCCTCAGTGTGTCAGACTTCACTGCTGAAGGAGGGGAGATTGCCACCCAGTGTGTTCTTTGCAGCAGGCTGGGCAGATGGGCTGGATTGTCTGGGCTGATTGCAGGGAGCAGGAGAGCTGGTAGGTGAGTCAGATGTGAAGTCACCTGAGGCAGTTCTGAAGGAACTTAAATGACAAGAGAGCTGCTGGCCAAGATGTGAACACTGTGACTCTCAGATCATCTGGGGAGGTGCAGAGGGCTGGGTGCAGCTTCCTCAGGAAAGGAGCAGAGGCTGTGGTAAAGGATGTCAGAGCTCATGGACAAAGCAGAGCCTGTTGGGAAGAAGGCATCGTGCATTCTGTCTGTCCTTCTGTGCAGCACTGACCTGCTGGGACTCTGCAAACCTGTCAGTCAAGTGTGTGGACAGAGGGGATCCTGTGGATGTCATGGATTCAGATTTTCAGTAAAATCAGACTCAGTGTTAGTCAGCAGTGTGCCCTGKTAGCTGAGAGGGGTGCATTAAACAGCAGCTGTCAATGTGCCAGGAGGTGCATTCTGTCTCAGTTGCACCATTTGTCCATTTGAAATAGGCATGTATGAAAGCATCTATTTGGAATATGTGCTTACATCAATTAAAATGTATTCTCTGTTTACTATATCTATCTAGTTCTCCAAGCCATTGTCCAATACCATTGGGCTTTCTCTTCTACTGCACCATCTCTCTTATGGTTTCAATAGTATCTTTTCATTGTGGTAAAAAATGTGCAATTCCACTGAAACATTTTATGTACCTGCTAGAGGATGTTGCAAAGCCTAAACTTTATCTGTGCTCCATTACCCTGTATGTGTGAACAATTTAGGATGTTGGGCAGTAACAAACAGATTTCACACTGCCTGTGAATGAAAGAAAATTCCTATGCTGCTTTTTTTAAGAAAATCTTTCTTTCTCCAAAGCATCTCCTGTTAGGATGATGTCTTCCTTCTCCAATTTAGTGTTCTGCATCCTAAGGGCAGGATTTTACTCTTAGATAAAACCAGATGGTTGTTTTGATGAGTTAGAGAAAACAGTGCAGTAGCAGCACATCTCTGGCTCGTACATGTAGGGGGTGTTGCAGTTTTTTGCTGACACAAACAGCAAGGCCCAGCTTTCTCACAGAATTTGTCATGGTACAAATTCAGCTCATCAGAATGTTCTACAATGACATTTAGCTCTTAAAGCCTGCTCATACATCAGGAAAAGAAAATTACCCAAAGCCATGCCAAATTAAGGGTGACTGAGAGGTTTTTAGCATCTCATGATAAGAATGGAGATATAGTTAACAAAATACCTTTAATCCACTGGAAGGTGTGACAAAGACACCATAAGGAAGTAGGTTTTTCAGTCACCTGCACTTTTTCAAAATGTTTTTGTGAATTTCCTTTCCTTAGAACACCTTTCATTACACATTTTCAAAACCAGAAGAAATTCCAAACCAAATTGTCCATATGTTGACATTAAAAAGTCATTTCCAGACTTGGATTTCAGTGCATGTCGTGCCACTGTCTCATTCTGAACCTGATCTTGCTCCTCCTCTATATTATGGCAGGACATTGAGTTTAGTAAGTGCAGCATTTGGTGCAAATGTGTATGTATGCTGAAGTAGTGTGTAAAGACTATTGAAATGCCAGAGGACCTCACTAAGAGAGCTGTAAAACTGCGAAAAGTGAAGTAATTACTCTTATTGTTTAAAGCTTGTTTATCCTATTAATCCACTATGATAGAAATGGTCAGTTTAAGTGAAATAGGTCAGGTTTCCTTCCTGGCTGATACAATCCATGTAGTATTTCTGTAGCTGGACTTTAGCTTTCGGTTAAGCCTCTGTTTGTCTTAGTATAGCTTTTCCAGAAATTATTTGTCCTTCAGAATATATTATTGTCCAAGTTCTTATTCTGCTTTTCTGAAAGTCACTTCAACTTGTTGCTGTCAGCTGTGTGAGTGGAAGTATCAAAGTCTTTAATTCTGTGGTCACTTTCTGACTGCATTTAAGGGGAGTCAGAACATGACCAGAGGCATTTAATGATCAAATTTTCAGTAGCTTGAAAACTATTACTGCACTTAAATAGCAAAATAATAGAGTGTCATTCCGATTTATGCTCTTAACAAATTTTGAAATGAATTGAGATAGATGTGTTTAACTCAAGGTTTTATTGGGATATTTTTAAACAAAGGCTTTGGAATATTGAGTTGTTATTGAGCATCATTTTCAGCATCCTTGACTGTTAATTTGGGGCTGTTTATTTTAGCAAAAACAGGTTGGTCGCTCACCTGGGGTAAGCAGTATAGAACACCAGCAAGAGATCACTAAATTAAAGGCAGACCTGGAAAAGAAGAGTGTTTTCTATGAAGAGGAACTATCTAAACGTGAAATGATGCATGCTAACGAAATAAAAAGTCTGAAGAAAGAACTGCGGGATGCAGAGAGCCAGCAACTTGCCCTCAAGAAGGAGATCATGGTTTTGAAAGACAAGTTAGAGAAAACCAGAAGAGAAAAGTGAGTATTGTATGAAATTTAATTTTTATTAAACCTTTGAAATCTCCTAATCTTGTTCCAAACACACTGTGGCTTCCTTAAGTGTAATGCAGATTGTTGCATTTTGGCTGAGCTGATACCAAGGTTAAAACCAGTCACCTTTAAAAACACAACAGAACAAAAAGCTCYACATCCTTGTATTGAAACAGTTAATTTTGCACCAGAACTGTTTAAGTGGCTGACCATTCCAAGGTATGTAACTTGAGTTACAGACTTGCAGCTCGGGGTAAGTTGACCCCTCAAGCTTATGTTGCACTTTAAAACAGTTTCTCAACATTTTTCTTTTATTTGGTATTTTCATCTTTTGATGCAAAACTAATGTGAGAGAGATCAAGTATTGTTTACATTTCTGCCAGCACAGGAACAGTCACTTAATGTGAGCTGAGGCTAATCCATGCTGGGTTCCATCCAGTGTTAACATCAGTCAGCAGACTACTGTGGGTGTAAGCTGCTTTATCTCTCCTGACATGGTAATTTGTCAGACCTGCTTTTTTCTCTCCCACATGGTGGAGCTTATAACTGGCCTTGAGATTGTTCCTTGAGGCATTCATCAATAAAAGCAAGTTTTTCTGTTGGTTGGTGTAGTAGTGGGAATAAGTTATAAATTGAACATGCTCATGTTCATTCATAAAAAATTCAGAATGCTTCGTAGACACTAATATAGATGAGTGTTTTTGCTGCTGTAGCAAGATGGCAGATGAGAGAAACCRTGGAGAAGTCCCTGCTGAGAGGTTAGCCAAACTATAGCAAGACCTTTAAATATAAGTAGTAAATTAAATATGATTTTTTTCCAAAAAGTTTATGCAAATAGAGGTGAAAACGCTGTATCTCTTGTAAATAGTATTCAGCAGGAATCATAAATCATACAGCTTAAAATGCAGTGCATGAACTGTTTCTTCCTAGCATGCAGCTATTCAACAGGCTGGACCTACTAGCAGCACAGGAGCTTGCTGCTTTGATCTGGGTGGAGAGGTGAAACCTGCCTCAGCAGCATGTTTTCATTGTGACACCACTTAATGGTCATGCTGACCAGTGAGTTACAAATGCACAGAAGGCTGTTCTGTCTTGTAGCATAGAAAGGTGATGGTATGGCACTCTTTTAAGTCCAGCAGTGTCTCAGAAGGAGGAATATTAAATAAAGAATCATGAATTCTGCTTTCTGCAGGTTAAACTGTTTGAAAGGCTCATACCTGCAAGCAGTGACCAAATGAAAAACTCATTCTTTCCCAATTCGAATTGGGAAATTAGAATTCTAATGTTGCACAGCTGCATTCTAACTAAATTTCGGTTCCAGCTAGTTCATAAACTCTCCTTCAGTCTGGTATCTATAAATAAAAAAAGAACTGGGTACAAATCTACAGTGGGTGCTGTCATAACCGTGTGTTTCTGTATGTGGTTCAAGTGTTTGTGTAAGAGAAGGTTTTGAAGTGAGAGCAGAAATGTGTCACCTGACCAGTATCCAGCACTCATGGCAAGGGCTGCAGCACCATGTTCAGTCAGGTGTCCACGCACATGATCAGTGCTTGGGGAAGGCCTGATCTTACCTGTCTTTGTTAAACAAATCTGCAAAATCTCGTGCAAGCATTAGGACTCCACAGAAAGGCAGAAGTCCCCTGTTCAAGTTAGAAGGGAGGCATTAAGCATTAGGAATGCAGGAATTGCTGTTGCTACTCATTATCTGGTAGTTTTCCTTAAAAGAACATAGGTTTTCTGTTTCTGCTTATCCATATTGGTGTTAGCTTTTGTAGTCTGGCATGAAAAGCTTTTAGTGAGTCTTCCAGTAGAGAGGTGTTGAATGTAAGCACTGAAAAGGAAGCACCTGGAGGCTTTGTGCTGAAATAAGTGGAATTATTTCAACAATAGGCTTGGGGTGGGTGTGGAGTTGAAGTGTGCTTATACAGTTTGGCAAAAATATTTTAGTAGCCTAAAAATAGTCATCAGTGCATATTAAAAAAGATCTTGGTAAGAGGATGTGGTTGTATTACTGTGTAAGATGAGTGAATTACATAGGTTATTCTAAGCAAGGATCAGGAAGAGCTTTGACAAAATCTGTATGTTGATTTTTGTGTAACTTGCACACTGGTGGTTTCTGTTTTGCATTTTTAAAATAGGTATTTTCCTTTGTTTTCTTCAATTTTAAGCTTTCTAACTTTTGCTATTTCCAAAGCACAAGTCTTCAAGGGAGATTACCTTCCTGTACAAAATGATTGCATTTTTCTGAAGTCTCATAAACTGCATGCTATTAAAATTGGAAGCAGAGGAGCACAGTATCAGGCCAGTGATCTGTGTAGCACTAAATTCCATTTCTTAGAATTGTCATTAGGAAGTATTTCAGAAGAAGATGCAAGGAACTCTGTAAAATAAATCACATTTGTAGAAACTTCTTTTAGGCCTGTCATTTCATGATGGATTTATAAAGCAGAGAACTTTATAGAACAGCATTTGCTGGTTTTAAATTGTGTGATATAAAGAAGCCTGGGGGCTGGTGTTTGTTTCAGGTCTATTTTTCTTGGTTTCAAAGCAGTAAGATAAAATATTTGGCCACTTTATACAGATGCAATAAAGAGCTGGAGTGACAAAGTGATACCATAAAGCAGTATTTCACATTGCTTGCATGTGGTTTGCTGCAGTTCTACTGATAAAAAGAAAGCTGGGTTATGTATATTTTCTTAACTTGAAGAGAAGACACACAGCTAAATGTTAGATGAGAGAGGAAGTTTGATGGGAGAGGTGGATGCCAGGCTTCAAAGCAAAAGCATTATTTTGATCTTGCTGCCTGTCCAAGGTACATCCATGGAGTCTGTCACAGTTCTGTTGTGTGCTGAGTGGCTGTTTGAGTGTAATGGATTATACCCACATTCTCCTCTGTTTCAAATTTATCTTCATTTCTGTGTTATACTGTAGCAGTCTGACTTACTGGGGTAATCACAATCACCAGCAGAATTAAGAATGTAAAATATAGAAAATTACAAACATGTTGGGCTCTTTCACTAATCCATAGTGTCCTTAATCCACTGCCATTTATGGCTGCTTTGAGCCCCAAAGCCTTAAAGGAATACATTTAAGACAAATACTGAAAAAAATTCCTAAACAAACCCATGAAAGCTGCGTGAAAGAAATTCATTAAAAGTTAGTTTGGACTTCTGTCTGCAAAATTAGCTTTGAATCTATGCCTTGAAAACAGAAGCAGGAGCTGTTATTAATTCCTATGACAGCCAATGCTTTAATCTCTTCCTGCCTTTTCCCTATACTGCTCATCATATGCATGGAATCTGTTGATATAGAAAAGGAGTGGTGGTGAATTTCAAACTTGGCATTTCAACAGTGAGATAGTATGTAACTTTACTAGGATGAAGTGTTATGTTTCAAAGGACGCCTGGCAACATGGAATTTCACCATAAGTCTGACATGTTGTACTAGATTTCAAAGAGTGGTTGAAGTGCTAAATGAATTTCAAATTAAGAGTAGGAAATTCAAAGCAGCATTGCTCTTAACTGGGTTCACTCTAACCACTGGTATTTCTCATCTTTGGAGGGTGTTCTCTCAATTAGGCAAAGCTGTAGTAGTTTTGCATCTCAGAAAAAGAAGCAAGAATGTAATTTATGTTTGCATTGTGTAAAATTCTGATCAGTATCTAGAAAAGAAATTGCAGTGCTCAAGACAGGGTTTCCCCTGGATTTTAATTTTACAGAGTTAACCTTTAATACTGGGCACTTTTTCAAGTCTTTTCAGACTGGACAGTGGTATTTGCTGAGTGGATATTTTCTGTATCTGTGGCATTTACAGTATAGTTCTGCTCATGAACTTTGTGCCAGTGATGTGAATAGTTGGTAAAAAGGTGGTACAAGATGCAAGGCTAATGAATCTGAAAACTGTAGATGCAAGGTGAGAGTTACACATCTAAAACATTGCTGTGCACCACTTGAAGGAAATTCCATGGGTTTTTTGGCTAACAGAGGGCCTACATCTTCATTTGTTTTCAGGTTCTCACGTTCACTGTGCAAGATCAAAGTTGATACTAAGCAGAATCAGCCAGGGGTTTTCCTCTACTGCATGACATCCATGGGAGAAGGGAAGGTTT
Source organism: Cardinalis cardinalis (assembly GCA_014549065.1). NCBI lineage: Eukaryota > Metazoa > Chordata > Aves > Passeriformes > Cardinalidae > Cardinalis > Cardinalis cardinalis. Next base: position 2,531,551 of record JACDOX010000086.1, on the reverse strand, counting down.
GGGGGAAACAGCTACAGTGAGACTTTCTTAGATAGAATGGTCCAAAGTTGCTGTAGCATCTGGCAATCTTAGGAATGTGAAAGTAATCCATCCACTTTTTGCTCATAGTGAGTATATGAAACCTGAATTAACAGTTCACATATGACATCTGGGCTGTTCTAAATTGCCCAAAGACTAGCCCATATATGCTTTCCTCATCAGAGACCCAGCCCTGAGTGTCTAATTTAGCTTCTGTAGGTTCTGGTTCCGTGTGTGGTCATTTTTGCCCGTCATTCTGTGTGAAACTTGGAATTATAGAAATGTGTGTGTTACAATAGTGTTCATGTGAGCTGAGAATGTGCCCTGAGCATTTTACAGTGTCGACACATTCTTTGCTCATTGTTTAAAGGATACATCTGAAGAATAAAATTTGTGTAAGTAGGTTGATAAACATTGACTTGGTGGAACTTTGTTAATTCTGTACTGAGGGATTCTCTATTAATTCTAAAATTCAACAGGCTGGCTTGCAATCCTAAGATGGTGGTTTTTTAAACTGCTTGATTTTAATAGCCCTTGCTATTATCAGTGTAGTACTTCCCTTCAACATGTGTGTGCATTGATCTGTTTGTGTTTAAATGAATAATGGGGTGAGTTAGAATAGAAAACTTTGTAATTCTGCTTCACTTTATTTCTTAGCCAAAGTGAAAGAGAGGAATTCGAAACAGAGTTCAAACAAAAGTATGAACGAGAAAAGATTCTGTTGACAGAGGAGAACAAAAAACTTACAAATGAACTTGATAAGGTAAGTGCTGATGAGTTGAGCCCTGAATTTACAACTGTTTTATGCTCTGTATGAATTGGACAATATGGAACTGCATTGGTTGTTACTAACTCTTAACTGAAAGCAGAAATTGATGTTACACAAAAAATTGGTGATTAATATTAGATTTGAATGGAGTATCCACATGCATCTGAGCTTGAGAAGACATGTGCATATATATATATGTATATGCATATATGTGTATTTATGTGTGGGAATGGAATTAGATGGGCTTACATTTTGGTAAGACTAATTCCAGACAGCGCTGTAAGCCAACAATAAAGGATTATTTCATTGTATGACCCAAATATAAAAATACATAGTTAATGATGTGATTACTTAGGCTAGATTTGCATGTCAATCGTTTGAAATACCAGGGCCCCTCCTACCCTTTGAGATTAAGTGTTACTTTGAGATACTAAAAAAATACAAATGATAAGGCATATTATCACACAAATGAAGTGTGTTAAGCAAGTAATAATTGATTTGTGCATTTGGATTGTCTCTTTATTGTTCATTTTGACAGGTTATTCAAGTTCACTATGCATTATCCAAATCTTGCTAAGCTTGTCTATTCCTTTTGTAATGCAATAGATTTTCTAAAAATATGATGAAAGTACAATGTTCTTCAAAGTAAGCATGTTTGCATGTCTGTGCTCAAATTACAGTATATTTTCATACCAGTATAAGACAGACAATATATATGCCTATAGGTAGGCTTAGTCCAAGAAAACTGAGAAAGAGCCTAGTTACTTTGATAATTTTTCTGCCCTCTCTCTCTCTTCCCCCATTACCTTTGTATTTTTCTTGTCAAATGACATATAATAAGGAGGAATATTTAAATTATAAGCCCATTTAAATGATAAATAGGGTGTGGAGTTATTCATATTTGAAGTAAAAAGCAAAATAGATTTTAAATTGGCCATTCTTTTATCGTTTTGAATTGTTAATATATTTCAGTACTAAAAGAAGCTTTTGCCTGAGATTTCATTCTCCTAAGCAGGCCTTCCTATAAAACCTATCTGGTCTCTGATTCCAATTTGACTCTCTGAATAATTACTTAACATAATGAAGGTTTAGTTCCCAATACCAGCTTGGGTTAGCTGTGGCTTTTGTCTTGCAGAATGTGCCTGTGTGAATGGCAGCAATTTGAATGAGAGAGGTTAATTGCTAGGTATAACATATTGTACATGGAGATGTGCATTTAATTTCAATTTCCCTGTCTGCAAGTAAGTCAAATGAAAAATAAGGGAATGTGAGACACCTAGAGAATCTCAGGACTGTCTCATGCCTGTATCTGTTCAGTCTCTCTCTCCATGGTTACTAAACAAGGGAGAGGTTCAACAGTCTTATCTGAGCCATAACAAATTTTAATGCCTTTGCTTTGCTCTTCTAGTGTAGATTTTTCTATACAGAACATTCCACACCTATATGGTGCAAATCAGAAACCTTCTAAGAGTTTTACAGGTATTTGGAGACTAATTCTCAGAAAACTCGTTAAATTGATAGAGTAAAAATCTTGTTCAAATCCTTAAAAGTGGCTTTTCAGTACAGCTAAGGTTATACAAGAAGAGATTCTTATAGAAGGTTATATAAGAAAATATTCTGGCTTTTATTGTTACATGGTGTTTATTGTGATGACCAGTACCAATTTCTAAAGCAGATACAAGGTGTGGGAGAGAGGAACATGTGGTTTTGAGTCTGCACAGAGATGGAGTCACAGCAGTTTATACTTTTAATGAATTGTTTAAATTCTCCTTCAGCTCACCACCATGTTTGAGCGGCTGAGTATGAATAATCGGCAGCTGGAGGAAGAGATGAGAGACCTGGCTGATAAGAAGGAGTCTGTGGCACACTGGGAGGCCCAAATCACTGAGATCATCCAGTGGTGAGTGCTCTGCTCTCCTGGCATGACAGAAACCCCTCAGCATGAGGTGGGGCTGGTGCTGAGTTTTTGTCTTTGCACATTGCACTTGGAAGTGCTGAGGTGAAACCTCACGYCCGTCTGGGATTCTGCTGGGGGTTTGGCTGAGATTTTAATAATATACAAATCCAGAAAGTTGTATTCCTCCTTAAAGAGTGAAAGTGTCTCACCAAATAGAGCTTTTCAAAGTGCAGAAGAATCATGGCCTTTGGGTGTGGCTTGTGGCTGTAGAAGAATGCTGAAAGGAATCATGTGCTGAGCTCACGCCTCCGAGAGGGAGCAAGCCTGGGAAAAGCAGTGGCTGAGTGTTTGTGTCTCAGCTTTAATTTCCTTCATCTGCTTGGCATGTGGCAGAATGCAACAAATACAGTGCAACTTTTATGTGATCTTTTTACAAGGAGAGTATTTGAGACTGTACCACAAATCCAGTCAAGTGATGTTTGTAATGGTACTTTTGCTAAATAATGATGTTATCTTTATAGAGTCTTCTGTCCAATTCTATTAAATTAAAGGGAGGAAAAAAAAGGTTGAAACTACTAAGAGAAAAAGATTGTGTATTCTGAGTTTTTCATCTATCTTTATTTTTCCTCTTCATGCCTGTTTATCTCCCCTCACTTTTAATAATCCATTGCAGTGTTTCACATCTACAAAACCAGTTTGCATTCAGGCACTTTATTTTACAGATCATCCACTTCTAGGAAGACTTCATCATGATATACTAGTGTTTTTCTGTTACTGATTGATTATTCCCTCCCCCTGTTTTTCCTGTGTTAGTGAAAAAAAATCTAATTTGTTGTGTCCAGGCAAAAATTGGAAACATTGTTTTAGAGAAACCTAGTTTGGTATGGTTGTCCTGTTAGTTCAATTTTGTTGTCCAGATATAGAGAAGTTTGGCTTTTCAGTAGTGCCGTGTGAATATATAACAAGGCATAAGGGCCATCCTCTGGGTTTCCAGTGAGTTTTAAGCAATGTTTGTTGCATAAAAGTATGTAATGCTGATCTGTGTTATGAAGTCCAGTTTGTCTCATGGCATTGTATTTGTAGCAGAAGTTAAAAAAAGTGAAAGAGTCCACTTTGTGTGTGTTCCTTTTAAACTTTGTCTCTCATAACGGTGATAGTAGTGGACAACAAGAGTCACAAAAATTTTTTAAAAATGTTTAACTGGTAGTTTAAACAGCTTTTAATTTCTGGCCAATTGGGAATGTTTATTCAGGAAAAAAAATCAAGGTAACAAGTGAGACAAGTCTATAATTTCACATTCCTTATTGCTTTAAGGTAGTGCTTATCTGTCATATTGCACCTAGGTAATCAAACACAATTTTTCAGATTTACATGTGAAAACTCATATAACTTGGCAGTTATATGAAAAGACAAATCAGAATTAATTGTGGATTGTTCYACTTAATGCAATATAAAAATGTACCAACAGCCATTAAGAATGTACCTTCTCCTTTACTTTATGAGAGTGTTTAATATTTTAAGATGTATTACTGATGTGGTTCAGGCAAATGATAAAGCATTTTTCATGTTAGAGATGTGACTGTAAAGGGTAGAAGGGTTTGGGCTTCAGTTTTTTATTATCTCTGAAGATACCTAGTGAAAAAAAAMCAGGAACATGCAAGACTTAACTTTCTGAATGACAAGCAACATTTTACTGATCCCTTATGATAACATAGTGTCTTCTAAATAGTATGGAACTAAAAATTTAAAAATTATGTGAAAAGGAAAAAATAGAAGTACCRAGAGCAAACATTAAGGGAATTTTAAGAGTCTGGCTTGGTTCCAGTTTTTCATCACTAAACACATCTCAGTTTTCCCTCCATACTTTTCTCTGCTTATGTTAAATTTTTTTAGCTATGTGAGGCCTTATCTTGGGTCACATTTTTTCCTTGTTATGTTTAGATTTTTCCGTGTGTTACTGAGATAATCTAGTCATGTCCATCTGCTGTTCTTAGAATTCAGCACTGAAACTAGGCCCTTCTCTGGGGACCATGGCTGCTGTATGAAGTATTTAAGCATCTATTTTAATGATAAATATTTTAAAAGAAAAAAATCTCCACCTAATTTGGGAGAAAACTTAGTCTTATTTAATCACTCACAAGCCTGTGTTTTCCTCTGAGGAACATGCAGTTCAAGTCTGCACCTGTCCACATCTTCAGTGTGACAATGGAATGCCTTGGTGCTAGCAAAGTAGGGGAGAATTTGTGGGCTCCCTCTTCAAAACTTAACAGATTTCTCACACAATATTGCATTAAAATATGTGTTTTGGGTGCATTATTTCCAGAAAGGATAGGAGGCAGTAGAAGGAATCAGATACTGGGTTTGTAAACAGTTTGCTCAGCAGCCTGTAGTAGTTCAAGGGACTTCTTTTAGCCCTGTTTGGGGTAGCACAAGCCCAAGAAGTCCCTAAATTCTTTTAAGTGCTTTGTCATCAAAAGGATACCTCCCAAGAAATTACTTTGATTTCACACTTTGAATGGTTAAGATTTGTCACTTTCTTCATGATTCCTGGGGCCCTTCTCATTTGCTATTTCTCTCAGGTTTTATAACTTGTGAGTCATTTTAATGGCTTATCACGTTCCCTTTAGCTTTTCCTTGCTTTCTTACTCAGCAATATTGCATCTTCAGGAATAATGTATGAAAACCTTTTAATCTTGCTGTTGCTCTCTCAAGAATACCATAAACAAGGCAATATTTTAATATAAACACTTGAATCAGACTTTCACTGCAAATTCTTTTGTGGACTCAACAGACCCTCACGGATCATTCAGCCTTAATGGAGCTATTCTATTGACGAGTTTATATTAGCCAAATCACTCATCATTCCATGTCAAGAGTAAGAAATATTGAGGCTTTTATAGTGGGCTATAAATTTTCCTGTGGGAGATGGGAAAGAGATTAATTGCACTGGAGGTGAATGCAGTCACTTGAAAGAGGAATATTTTAAAAAGCCGCGGTACCGTATTTCTGTGCTGTGCAGAAAGGAGGTCACTGGAAACCTTGGTGGTGATTCCCAGTGTACTTGGCAAGAATCTTGACTTGGGAGGGATTAATCTAACCTAGTTGTACCAGTCCTAAGGTAGACAACTCCATAAATCCCATGACTAGTACTCTAGAAGTCTGGTTTTCTCACCACAGGTTGGAAAGGACACCTACACAACTCCTATCAGATGGATAATTCTGTGTCCTTGAGTATGTTTATGTGGATGAGCTAAATCCTACCAGTTTTACCTGTAGAGTGGATGTTAGGCTTAGATTCAGCTGTCACAGTTGTTTGCCACAATAGTTAGTTAATATTTTCCTTATCACCCAGATTTTTTGTGCTTTTGTTGGTTTTATCTTAATTGATCTCATTGAAAAAAGAAAACAACACAAAACCACTATCAAAAGGAAAAAGAAAAAAGTACAAACTACCCCCTCCCAACACTTCTAAACTAAATCAAACCTCAAAAAGCCCCAAGATTTGAGTTGGGGTTTTTTGGTTGTTTTAAAATCTGTTTGCTCTCAGAAAAAAAAACAAAACAACAAACCAACCCACACACAAATTGTGAACAAAATATAGCAAAGAATTCTGTGCATCTTCAACTGTTAAGAAACTCAAATCATGTAAAATTTTGAGATGTGCTATGTTTGAGTTACAAATAGTCGGAAGTTAATTATCTCTAAAATAGAAATTCTGGAGGGCAGGGTGAAATTTCAGGGCTTGGGAGCAGAGCGAAGTGTTAAAAATTTTTAGAGAGGTATTTTTAAAAACCAGATTTTATTGGAGACACCAGGGGAAAAATTAAAAATTAAGTTGGAGACCTTGAGCATACTGGCACAACAACAGAAATTTAAAAGCATTGAGAGACTAGAGGAGTCATGACTGTCAGATTTCCTTGGGGTTTTTAAATCAGGTTAAACAGAGCTTGGTGTAAGACACCAGGGCTTTAAGACCACTTCTGTTGGGCAAAATTCTTTAATCCTCTGGGTCCATTTTGTATTGTAAAGTGTCCCAGCTGGAGACTCAGTCTGACTTCCTGAGCATCCTGACAAACACCATACAGGTGGCAGCCAGTGGTTATGTGAAGGTTGTCAGAATGTTGGCTCCAGCCAAAAAGTTAAATTTAATTTTACAGGAATTTCTACCATATTGCTCTTCTGGGTTCTTCGCATTGAGGAACTAAATTTGCAAGGGCAATTATATTGAAAAACAGAACAGTTAATCCAAATTTTCAGTAAAGAAAGAAGTGACTGGGTGGAACCTGAAGACCTTTTCTTCCTTTCGTCTCTTGCTGTGCTTGTCAGGGCTCTCTGTCAAAATGAGCACAAGGAGAACAACATTAGTCAGAGTTAATTTGCCGTTCTTGAACTTTTTTACTTTAATTTTTAAAGCCTACCAAATGGAACAACCCCAGCAAAACAGTAACAAATAAAAAAGCTCCAAGAGCTCTTGGGTTCCCATAATGTTTAATAACATATGCCATTATTGAGAGAATTTTGCCATCTAGTGGACAACAAAACCACCTCAGTTCCCAATGGTACCGCTTTAATTTGCTGTCTTGCAGAGCTTGAGGAGTTCCCTTGAGCTCAGTACAGACATTTGTAAATATTTACTTTATATTTTCATTTTCTAGATTTCTGCTTGTCTGTGGAACATCTTTTTTTGAGTTTTTTTTCATGAGCAGCTTTTCAGCATTTGGAGCCTGAGGGCTCTGTGCACCATAAACCAAATAACTGCAGTGTTTCCTCACCTTCCATCAGGAAGGATCTGTGTGACATCATAAAATTGAACATAGAAATTGGACCTTTTTTTTCTGCAAACATTTTATGTGTCATTAAAAATAGAGGAAATTAGATGCTGATTCCTAAATCTCCTCATACATCAGGAAAACTTATTCTTACCTTGAGAGCCTCGCATTCTTTTTATTTCTGCTTAAGCTTTTTTCTTTTTATGGTGTATTTAATTATGCACCCACTACCTCCAAAAAGCATCCTTAGCTACTTCTCACATCTTTTGCCCACTGTTACAGCCTAAGTGGTTTGTGTAGGCTCAGATTATCAGATTGTCAAAATGTGTTATCCAAAATGTTATGGGAAAAGAAGTTGGTATGTGACTTCCATTGAGTTCTGATGTACCTTGGGAAAAACAGTGACTCATTAATATGAAAACTCTCACTGACTTTTAGTAGTCAGGACATGTAGGGTTTCCCTAGATTCCTCCCCACCTCTTGAACTAAATTATAAGCAGGACACAAAGAAAAGAAGGCCCATTAAATGCTTGTGTTTTCATGTCGGGTGTGAGATTTGTGGAAAATGGTTGCTAATTTTGCTTTTGGCTCCTCTGTATTACAGTAGTCTGTCTTCCTTAAATAAACCTTAAACTGCTCACCCAAAAGTCACCACAACCTGCAGATATTTAGCCTGTGGCTTGCACAGTGTGATCTTGTCCTAAGGCCACTGTGGGAAAGCTCTTCAGTTCCTCCCTTGCCCATGACAGTTCAGAGTATGTGCTCCCTGTCTTCCTTGCCTCCTGGCACCTCTCTGTAAATCTGTGTTGAAACTTTTATAATGAATGGTAAATTTGCAGGCAACACTGTTGCCATGTTCTCTGTGTGTGTGAGAACCCTGTAGTATCAACCAAAAAACTTCCATTGCCTTGTAGGCACAAAGGGGGAATCAGTTCCTGCTGGAAGGTCACTGCAAGACACCATCAACCATCTGGAGATCTCTCATCTCCAGTCCAACAAACTTAGGGTTAGAGTTACTCTTAAAGATCAGGAAGCAAGGATGTTAATTCTCATGAAACAGAAAAAATATGTTCCAACTTCAGTATATTTTATTTAAAGCTGTTTGAGGTTCAGTACTTTGAGCAGATCCTGAACATTTCAGTGTTAGTGTTGATAAGACTGAACTGTGATCAAGCTGTGGTATTGCCCTGCAGCTCAGGAACTTGCATAGGGCCTGGTGGTGCAGAACTGGGATTGCTCCTCTGTGGGCAAAATGAACATGTTTAGAGCCAGGCATGTAAGGAAATGAGGTGGGAGGGATGGTGTTGGTTTTTTTCTGTTTGTTTGTTTGAAGTTTTTCATAAGTTACTTAGTTTCAGCGAGTCAATTTTTTTTAGCAACTTTCTTTTCTATGTTAACACCTGAGGCAAAGTGAAGAAAGAACCTTCTGTTGTGATTAATCACAGAAAGTTGTTGTTCTTTCTTTGTAACTGATGATCAAAGAATCTGAAAAACAGGCATGTCTCCTCCTTGTTGTCTTTACACTCAGAAAACATGTCTGGATAGAAAACAAAGCTCGGTGGATGAGAGAGCCTCTTCTGGCTTACGCTGTTTAATAATATTAAAAGTAGACTCTCCCTGTTTAATTAGCACTTCTTGAAGTAACATCACTGTTCCACTACTAGTTCTCACAGTCAATTGATTCAGTAAAATTAACCATGAATTCCAGTATTTTCTGGACAATAATTGTTAATTATTGGTTCTGAATTTTGTCTTAATTTACTCCCGAAAAATAGGTTGAAAGATTTCTTTCTCAGGTAGATGATAGGTAGTACTTCAGTTTTCAGTGTTTGTCTTAGTGATGCATATTGTTTAATGGAACTCCACAAAGCAGCAAAGAATTGGTTCTGTGTGGTTTTCTGTTTGGGCTTTTGTTGTTGTTGTTTTTATCCTTATGTTTTATGATTCTTTTTGTATTCTGTATTTATCTGTTTCTGGTTGTTGGTTTGTTGAAGAGACTTCTGTTTTTTCTTTAGATTCTTTGGTTAAAACACCTTATTTTTTCTTATGTGATCATTTAGGGTAAGTGATGAAAAAGATGCTCGAGGTTATCTTCAAGCCTTGGCCTCTAAAATGACAGAAGAGCTGGAAGCCCTGAGGAACTCCAGTTTAGGAGCAAGAGCTACAGTAAGACTTTACTTCTATATGTCAGAAGGTTTTTGTTTGAAAAAAACACTGATTTGACAGTTTCAGCTGCAGCAATAATCTATCTGTTAATTGAAAGTTACACTTTCCTAGAGCTTCTGAATTACTGAATACCAAATTTATTGTTTATCAATTAATTAAACAGACTTAATTAAAGATCTTTATAATGTGATTTTATCTATGTTACAGTTTAAGTAGCTACTTTATAATCAGATATGAATTTGTTGAAGGAAATAATACTTTTGTTCATGAAAACCTTCAAGTTTTTCACTTGTGAAACAAGTGAACACTTGGATGTCCTTTGTAGCTGTCATCTGAATTGAGGCACATCAAAACCAGATTTCAAAAAATCTCTTTGCTTTTGAGATCAGCATAAAACATAAAATTTATTACTTGAGTTCAGAAATACTGCTGCTAACACTGCTCTTAATTTTAGATTATTTTGGAATTAATGAACATTAATTATGTCCTTACATTAAGGACATAATAGACTGGGAAATGTAGTTACATTCCTCATGTTCAATTTCCTTTCCTCTTACTCTTTGGAATCTAATTTGCTGGTTCTTTCCTAGGACATGCCCTGGAAGATGAGGCGCTTTGCAAAGCTGGACATGTCTGCGAGGCTGGAGCTCCAGTCTGCTCTTGATGCTGAAATCCGAGCCAAGCAGGCTATTCAGGATGAGCTGAACAAAGTCAAAGCTTCCTGTATCTCTACAGAGTGGTAAGACTGAATTGTTCTCATGCAAATTTACTACCTCCCAGGAAATGTCATCAAATCATTGTTTTATCTGCCTTGTCTGTGGAAATTTGACCACCCAGATGAGAAAAAAACCCAACATCTCTCTTCATTGTTTGAACAGCTGAACACTTCCTGGGGAAAGTTGAGATCATGAAGACTTTCAGAGGGAACACATTCTCTTTTAATAATATGATCTCTTCTAGTTGTGATAACAAATCCAAATCCATAGTTGGGGTTTGTGTCTTAGAATATATTCTTTTTCATTCTGCTGATAGCTGCACTGGATTAGCTGACTAAAATTAATTATTGCATACTGATTTGCACAGGACAGAGCAATAATGGTTAATAGACTATTAGAAATTTTTTTTATTCCTTCCTCAGACCTCTCTCTTTCTCACTTCTACCTCACCACCCCCACAACAGAATTTATTCTGAGTTGTGTAATGCCTGAAATGGGTTGGTAGGAAGTCATTCCATTTTTAGGTGTCCAGCTTCAGCACTGCTGGGTGTTGCAGCTTTAGGAAAGCAGTAGGACAGAGCTGAGATTCAAATGTGTTACCTGTAAAATGGGAACATCTGGTTCACCTGCCTTGGATGTTTTTCAGGCCCGGTAATGTGATGACAGGCAGCATTGGAAATCCTGTAAGAACAGGAGAACCAATGTTTGCTTTGACAGGCAAGAATGAAAAATGTGCTGAAATTGCTGAGTAGAATTACCTCGCAGCTGTGAGTCAGAAAGCACTGAAACAACTAACTGTAAAGGAACTGAGAAAAAAATAGTTCAACTGAATCCATTACTATCATAGGTACTTAATTAGCAAATAAATTTTAATGAAAAACAGGACTTTCTAAAACATAAAAATACATACAGTCTTTTTTTCTCATTCACATGGATACAAGCTCATTCAATTAATTAGAAATTAGAAACATGAAAAACATGAACCTATTGAATAGATAAATGGCTTTTTTCTGTAAACTGAACAGGTCCCAGTAGATTTATTCAGGTATTTGAAGACATCAGGAACAAGAGTGACTTGTATCTTGGGTTCTCAATACTTACATACATTTTTTTGTGTTCTTTTGAAGTAAATTGCAAGAATCTGAGAAGAAGAACATGGAGCTTTTGGCAGACATCGAAAGGCTGAAAAAGGAGACAGAAGAGCTTAGATCAGAAAAGGGTATGGCAACTGATATCCAAGTAAATAGTGTGTCACATTGGTGGGTGCATCTTATCAATCAAGTGCCACCTTGAAACTAAAATATGACATCAACATGTGGGCACAACACTTGTGTGTCAAGATGTACCCACAGTAGTTGCATTTGCMTTTCTAACACTTGTAATAGGCCTCAGTTTTGTTGGTACCTTTGAACCAGTAAAGTACAATTTGTGTTGAAGCTGCATTGTTTTTATTTGGCCTGTGTATGGTGATTTCCTGCCAGAAAACTGTTAGAATGTAGATATATTTCTAACCTTTTCTCCTTTATGATGGGTGAAGGTATTTAGACATCAATACTGATCATAGTGTTGTTCATCTCTGAATATTTTGGGCCTGTCTACAGAGAGAGCAAACAAGTGCGGAGGAATTCATAGCATTTGTTTGTTTCTGGACTAACTCCATGGATAGGCTTTGCAGCCACATAGTGAGCAATGTGGTCATGAGTGCTTTGCTGTGGTATTAAGAAGGTGTTCTGGGGTTACTGTTGCATCTCTCCAATACTACTTTACATTGTTGCTGGGAGAAGAGACTGTTTTTGCTAATTCTGCATGATGAATGAAAAAAAAATCATTAAGAGTTGAATAATGATTTGGCTGATTCTTTGCAGTTTCTGTAGTAGCTCTAATATTTGTGTCTTATGAGGTGCATGGGAAGAAGTATTTTTCAGGCCAAATGGAATTACCTAATTTTCTGTAGTTCTGGGAACTCCAGAATTTAAATAACCTGGCAACAATTGCTGCATTGGGATGTCAAATATTGCTCAGCTTTTCCAACTTAATGGCTGGTTGGTCAATAAGGTATTAGAGTTTACATTCATCTCCTATATATAGGCCTTCCAGAGCTGATTGATTGGTAAAAATAATTCAAACCTATACCCAGCATTAACAAATGATGCCAGTTAGCAAATAAGACTTAGGGAATTGATACTCCCTCATCTTAATGCTTAGCACTGATACCAGGATTATTCTTCCTCCGAGTGCTTGGAGAGAAGCTCTTGATAGCATCTCCCTGGAGACAAAAATACTTTGTCATGTTTAGGTTTCATTTATATGTTCTTGAACTTCCTTAAATATTGTGCATGGTTACTTCACTTCTGAGATCTTCCTTTGTGTTAAATAATGTTGTGAATTTATAATTCATATTTTACCCTACGTTTTTTCCAGTGTTTAAAACCTTATTGTTCTGGTGAAATAAACATTTACTCTTTGCTGACAAGAAGCGAGCAAAAAAGTACTGTTCAAGGAAACATTAGTCATGATTCTTAAGAGAATTATATTAGTAATATTCTGCTGCAATTATTCAAATAGTCTGATAAAAATGCACCTTAATCTAAATCATTACTAACTTTGATTTGGTTTTCTCTTAAAAGAAGAAATATATTGCTATTTGAATTATGAACTGGATAGAAGATTCAAATGTAGTCAGGGTACAGTGGTAGAGTAACTTGCAGTCTGTAGAAATTGGTTTCTAGGAAGGGATTATTTGCATTAGCACCTAATCCTTTCCTGTTTATAAATATATTTCAGAAATTCAAACTGGTGGGGAAAAGATTGCTGAGAGTATTCTGTAAAGTTGGTGGTAGTTTGAAAATTTGTTTTAGTATTTTACTGTGATTTCAGTGTATTTATATTTTAAAGAGGAAAGTGTCCTTTGCAACTTTATTCGCTGTGGGTTATATTTAGAACATACAGATATGGCTAATTAGAGCAAGACACTGACATTTTTAAAAAGAAATAGGTAACTTCTGACAGCATCATTGTTTTGAGATGCACACAGTCCTGCAGGCTCTGGTCATAATAAATATCTATATGTATGTGCATATGTAGCATGTTTATAGCATTGAGAAGAACAGAGTTCATACACATCTGTGAAATATAAATACCCACACAGCACCTTGAATTAGCAAAGAAGAAGAAATATAAAATACCAGTTGGAGAAAGTTAAAGTAGGAGCTGAGGTGTGGCAGCCCCTGCAGCTCCAGGGGATGCAGCGTTCCTGCTCCATTGCTTCARTGTGTGACAGAAAGCTCTGAAACTTCCCCCAGGACTGTGCAGGTGCTGGGCACTCAGCAGGGAGAGGTGGCAGGCACATAGCATGGCTCCAGGAGCCCATCTGGTTTGGAAATGCCATGGTTTTGTTGGCTCCAGCTGTCCTGCCACGGTGGGACGTCCCACGTGTCGCCAGGGCAGGGTGGCACCTGCTGGGTTAGTGTGTGGTGCAGATGGACATGGGCACCTTAGAAACCAGTGCCCTCTGCATAACAGACATGCACACAGAGTGTGTTTCCACATGGAGCTTACACCACACACATCCTGGCTTGGGAAAGGTTGATTAAACACGTGCTTGTTCATTAAAAAAATCATTTACTCTGGAAAATAAACCAAATGTGCAGCTTATTTCGAAACACATAGGTGCTTCAGGTGGACACTCAAAATTCTGATTCAGCAAGGCAAAGGTCCTCCATGAGAAGGTCATATTTTCTGTAGCTTATAAACCTGCTGCTGTTTTCTAGGTGTAAAGCACCAAGACTCACAGAATTCTTTCTTGGCATTTTTGAATGCGCCTACCTCTGCTCTGGATCAATTTGAAGTAAGTGCACAGCTATTCTAACTCATTCAGTGGAACTGCTCTTGTGTGCAGGTCCTGTGCATATTTGCTCCTGTATTTTAATTGTATTGCACCMATAATATTTGTGTATAATAATTATTTATCATTTCCAGTGCTGGCTGTCTTCTCTTGAATGCTTGTAATCACAGTGAATTCTGTCTCAAACCTTGAATGCAGAAATTTGCCTGATTTTGCAGGGAACATGAAAAGCATAGTTGTTGAAATGGCTTTTCTTTGTATTCAGAAAATGCTAAGTAATGCAGGCAGTGGTTTGATAAAAACAAGGAAATACTAAATCATCCTTGATTGTATCCCATGAAGTCATTAGTACTGTTTATTAGGTTGTTTTCATCATCTGCTCATTTACACAGATCTGTAAAATCCAGATAATTGCTACTCATTGCCTCTCCACAGATCCTTTTATTTGAAAAATGAATCTGTTTCATACCTTTGTCACTTCTATTCAAAAGACAAGAATASGTAGAAAGCCTGGCAGGAAAAAAATTTAAACAATATGATGCATTTATTATCTTCTTTTCTAATGAACAGTAAGCAAAACATCATCTTTCTTTTAAAAGAACAGCTGAGGTGAAATATTGGCCAAACTGAATTCAGAGGGTACAAGGCACTACCTTTATAGTTAGACATTAATCTAAAGTTTGCCCAGTTTTTCCTATTGCAAATACAGTATCATCACATTTAGCTATGAAAGAGCATAATCCCTGCTGTTACTGCTGTCCCCAAATTCTCTCTTCTCATTATGTATTCACTAATTCATTGCTCTCTCTTGAAGTCCTCACAATTAACATAGTTTTAAAATTTTCTTTGTAATAATTTATCTTATAAATTACTTTCAGTATAAGAATCCTGTTGAGAATATAACAATAATACTTTATTGAGTAAATGCTGTAAAAACACTGGTTTCTTTACAGATAGTACATTAATTAATTGTCTATGAAAGGCAATTAATGAAAATGTACTGAGGTAATTATTACTGCCGCTGGTTATTTACAGTTCTTTATTTTTGCACTTTTATTTATACTGAACAGTTTTCTTCATCCTTTTCTTTCTCTCTCTCTCTTTTTTTTTTACTGCTGTGTTCATTAAAATAGGATTCCTTTTCCTCCTCTTCATCCTCATTGATTGATTTTATGGATGACGTAAGTCTGACTTTCAACCCAGTAAATCCCTCAATAACAGATCACTTGATTGATTTGGAATATTCAGACATTAATGCAGTCAAATTWAAAAATCTGCACATGCAGTGGAGAACAAAGTATTTCTGTAATAGCACTCTTACACCTATTTATATGGATAGGTGTTTTGTTTTGAAATAAATGCTTTTCTTTAGGTGCAGGTGAAGAATTCTTAATTGCRAACAGTTTTTCTGATGGGGAAAAGCTGCTTTTAGGCCTTGTCTGTTGATATGGCCTGTAAAAAACAGTTCCAAAATCATCAGCACATTTATGTATTTAATTCTTCTGCTTCATATTATTCCTTTATCATGAGTTGTTTCCATAAGTTTTCTAATCACTTCTCTTAAAAAGTTTCCCTTCCATACAGTTAATTTCTGTGTGCTCAAATAAAATATTTTCTAGTTTTTAGCCTGCATTGTGAAGAGTCATTTTCATTATGACTGAAGTGAACTTACTACTTTTCATTGCCATTTGAAATGCAGGTTTTCTGTCAGGACTTTAAAATATTTAAATATTTAAACTGTTTAAATATTCCCAATAGTTAATTGCATACTAAGGGAATTGAGTTAAAAGCTAAGAATTGACTGCATTATATTTCTTCCAAACTGAAGTAGTAGGCCCATAAAAGTAATTTTTAATAAAATTTTTGAAAGCCAGGTGTATAGAGCCCCATCCATTACAGCTCTGTAGGAATAATTGTGTGTGTGTGTCTGTCTGTGCTTGTAGATGTGTTTATACATATTATACATCCATATATTCACACATATTTATACATATGTATTTAACACAGTGTATTCCTATTGGCATTGAAATTAGATAAAGTTAATATTGTTTGAGAAATCTCTGCTGTGAAGGGTGTAGCAAAGAGGATGAGGCAAATGCGCCTTTTCTGCTGTTTTCATTTCCTTTTATATACTCTGAAAAAATGCTTTTCTTCTGGATGCTTTTTCTCTGTAAATCGGGTTTATACCTCAGACAAAATGTCAAGGTTCATCTTTGGTGTCGTAGTAGAAGGCACTTCCCTGCTTTTTTGTATAGCATACAGAAAGCTTCTGGCTTGCTGATAGTGTTGGAATTTTCTTACACACAAAAAAAAAAAAGAGAGAAAAAAAGTACAGTTTCCTGTCGTGTAAATCCACAAAAACCAAATAATATTTATATTCTTTATCTGGATTAAAGAAAACATGTTCTGTGTTACCTGAGTATTAGGAGCACTTTGTTTATATCAGCAGGTTCTTGAACAGAAATTTATCTTTGAAAATATCTAAAACACTCCCCTAAACCCTATTAAAAGAGAAATAAAGGACATATGTGGCAGTTACTGATAATGTTCTATTTTGCAAGGAGAAGCTTAGGACATGGATATTTTCCTGATTGCTCTCTAGTTAATTCTGAAGGACTTCAGTACTTTATTCCATATTTATTGTTGCTTGTTTTTTGGGTGGTTGTTTGTTTTTGTTTGGTTTTTTTTTTTGAGAAGGCAGCATTTTTTTCCACAAGCATTTTGACAATTTTGGTTTTCTTCTTTATGGAAGTGAGTCATTTTCAGCTGCTGGCATACATCCTTTCATAGCAATTCTTCTTGATTGGTCCACCCAGATCAGATCTTTGCATACCTTTTAGTCTTGGGTAAAGGTTCAGATATTAATATTTATATTGTTTGCCTGTAGTTAGCTTCCTGCACATGGAGTCAAACTTCTCCTGTTCTATCTTCAATTTGAGTCCAACAGGAGTGATTCTTTTCTCAGTTGCACTGGGCAAAAGGACATCTCTGGGCTGGACTGGCCAGGGGCTCATGTCTCTTAACACCAAGGCAGAATTCTCTCTCATCTGACCAAACTGCAGAAAAAGTAGAGTTGGCTGCTCAAAGATGGGAAGAGCACCTTGCAGAGAAATAGAAGACATTCTGTCTTCGTTAGAAAGAGAGATAAAGCTGTGATCTGTGTTAGTAGATGAAAAGTAATGTCATTCAGTTGTGCTGTGAAAGTCAGTTCTACATCTTTGATTTATTGGACAATGACTTGATTAATTCATAGCATAATTTATAGGCTGAATTATCTAAATGAATGGATATTTATGATTTAGCTCATTGAGTTGGTTTAGTATCTATATATTACATAGACTTAAATTAAAATAAGGCTATTAAAACTCCCTGCCCACTGGATGTGACCTCCATTCCCTTCCCAATGGCTCTTATTGGCAGTGGTTACCTTGAAGGACAGCATTTCTTGCAGCCTCTCCAGAAGAATTAACTTCTCAGTCAAACCTGAGAAGTCTGAGTGTTCATTGGGGTCTTTGTAAGACCAAGGAAGGCTTAGAAGTCTTTAGGTCAGTACTGCAATATTGCATGGGGTTCAGGAAAGCCTCTCTTGTAATCAAGAACCCCAAGTAAGTATTTCTGTTGGCCTGGATTGTTTCTTCAGACTCTGTGCCTCATTAAGGAATGACAGAGTGTGTGTAAAATGAAGTGCAGGTGCAGTTGCAAGGCATTCCTTGCAGGATCTCTAAGCCTGTTCAGCACACAGATGTGCACACTGCACTGGGTTTCCCAGGGTGGGTATGTCTTGTGTGTCTGCCATCCAAATAACATAACTATTTATAGCACTCTCTGAATGACTGGAGTTAATACTAATTTTTCCAATGAGGAAAACAGTAGTTTTGCAATTTCTGCTGGAGAGAAATAAAAAYAGATGTCCTGCTGCCTCTGTAGCCTGCAGATGCTGAGGAAAAAGTGGTAGCTCACTACTCAGATGAGCAGCACTCACTGTTGGTTCCTGCCTGGAAAAGATGCTGGGTCAGGTTGGCAGAACTGGTGCCTAAATCCTCCTGGCTGTGGCAGCCCACAGGTTCAGAAACAATCCTGGTCTGTCCTCTGCACACAGGGGAGGAGGAGTGTGTTTGCAGTCCCTGAATTCCCGTCTGGGTGGGGAGGGAAGTCACCCCCAGTGACTGTAAGAGACTAAACCCTGCTGTTGTCTCCCCTGTGTGTTGCAGGCTGTCTCAGTGACACTGGCTGGGTGTTAATTCTCCTGTGTTCACCAGAAGTGTCTGACAGTGGAAGTGTTGGGTTTTGTTTCTTTGCCAGGTGGATCTTTGTGAATCCCACTAGCTGTGAGAAGCAATCAACTTGTTTTGTTTAAGGATGAGTTTGTGGTTATTTCATAGCAATAAAATGGAATCCTGTTTTTCTTGACAAAATTATTTTTCCCTCACGCTCAAAAATACTATTTTTGCCCTGTTACTAACACATTAGAAATTAGAAATAGATTTCTCAGGTCCTCCTGCAATCTGTCCTCGCATGCAGTCCCCATGGGCTTTGCTAGACGAAACAAATCTGAGCTCTGCAAGTAGCCACAGAATAATAAATGGTGTTCTGAATTCTTATTATTGAACAGAATAATTCATAGTGGTGTGTGGTGAGAGCCTTGACTTCACCTGCACGTTCATAATTGGGTAAATCCGGTTCATAATGATACTTTAAATTAGACATATTGTGGCTCCAGAAGATTACTTTATTCATCTTGTTCAAAGCACAGAGATGCCAACTGCAAATTTATGGTGCAGTGTAGTCTGCAGCTCTGCTGCTATTGTCCAGTGTAAGACTGTTGACTTGGAATAGCTGTTCTTTTTTTTTTTTTTCAATGTTTCTTCCTTCTTGTTAGCCCAGAATAGCTTGTTTTTAAAGTCCTTGTAACAGTGAACACGCCTGTGTGTGTCTAAACACCACCTGTGGAGATAGAGTGAGGAATTCTGAGGTGATGTATGTGTCACTGTTTGGTTTTGTAACATATTCTCCTCCTCTCTTTGTTAAAGCGCTCTCCTTCCTGTATTCCAGCTAACAAAGGCAGACGTGTAAGAGGCTGTCCTACTACTCTATGTGGCCCTTTATTTTTTGCCTGTTTTGTCCATGTTTAATGTATGGATTGTGTATTTACCTCACTGCATGTCTTGTGCTGCTGCTGCTGCTGTTTGCTGCTGCTGCTGCTGTGCTTTTTGTTGTTTTACAGCCGTGGGCTCAAAGCTTTTGGATTATTTCATTTGGCAATCCTATGAGCAGAATATCTCTGAAACTGGAGAAGATGCTTTGGGTGCTTTCTCATTTCAATGAACCCCATGAGCAGAATATCTCTGAAACTGGAGAAGATGCTTTGGGTACTTCCTGATTTTAATGTGAAAGTTCTGTGTGGAAGCTGATCAGGCAGATGCAGGTTGGGAAGATGAGCAAACATCAAATGCGGGCCTGTTTGTTTCCTTGCCCTTAACAGAAGGCATGTGTTAAGTCATGGGAATTGCCCATAGAAGGCCAAAATTTGGCATTTGGAGGGAACATCACAGCAAATGATAGAAAATATCACAGTACAAAGATAAAAATGAAGTGGGGAATTGAGTAAATGGAGCATCAAGGAGGATAGGAAAAAATCATACAAAGAAAACAGATGGTTGTGTTGTAGCTGGTTAAGCTAGAAAGGTCTATGGTGTTTCAAAAATCAAGGTGGGTTTTTAAGGGTTTACAGATGTTATCAAAGCAGACTCAGTGAGGATGAATTCCTACCAGTTATGCTATGTCCATTTTAATCTCATGCTGCCACTTCTGTTTCTTTTATACAGATGTGATGGAAGGGATAAGTAAGCATACAGAGCATTTCTGTTGCATGTTCAATAAACAAACAGCAGTGCCCCCCAGCTCTAATGATGTCCTTACCCATGCAGTTCAAAGCATACTGCTGACTCTCTCAGGCAAGGTTGTTTTTGTTGGTGGTGCCTCCAGTTCAGAAGTTCTCTCTCCTCCAGATGTGTTTATACACTGACCAGCTTTGACAGCAAAGCTCTTGCAGTTTGGTAGGAAATAGTGAAATCTCCTTTGGGTCATCCAGTGGATTCATTTAAAACCAGTTTGAAAGGTGCTAACATGGTCTTCATAAACTGTTGACCATAGTTGTGTTAGGTTGCTTTTGTGCTTGGTTCTTCTCATTAAAGCCAGGACCCCAAGCAATACAGCTTAAGGCCCTTGTTTCTACACTGAAGATGGTGATTAAATTCCCTTCTGCAATGGTGGATCAGGTTCTGTGTGTTTTGTGGGCTTTTTATGTTTGTAAGTAAAGTGAAAATGCATTTGTTACTGTTTCAGCAGTTGTCTTCAACCACAAAGGTTTTGTAGCACATTCCAGAAAGGTTCCATCACTGATATCAGGCTTGTACTACATTTTTTCATAGACACCATGAAAATTCTTTGGTATGCAGATGCTGCTTTGAAAGGGAAAGCCCTTGGAGTGTCTGGAAACATTTATGAAATGATAGATTAGATCTCCAGGTTTAACTTGTAGGAAAAAAGGAGTGTCTGTTCCTTGCTATGAAAAAAATTGCCTGTAGTTACTCACTGGGCTTATTTTTTAGTAACATTTTTAAGGAGGAGGTAGAATTGTTGAAGGTTAAACAGTCTTTGTTTGGACTCCAAGTTTTCACATGTTTAGACTGGATTAAAAAGAAGTTTAAAATAATTGAAACATGTTGCATTTGAGGATTTACTACTTAAGGCATCAGTGTTTCTAAATACTGGGTAAAGCTTTCAATTATTATTTGCTTCTGATAAATCTGAGCACAAAATGTTCACTTTACTGCTACTTTTTGCCTGAATGCTTGAAACACATGATCTATGTGTAGTAAACAGGTGTATCCCAGTGTGAGAATTTCCCATTTTCATTTCAGAAATGCTTGCAGGCATGTTAGTATGCCTAAGTTGATTAAACTGATGAGCATTCTCCACCAGATAATTTTTTTGGAAAGGTGTGGTAAAACTATGAGCCATGAGACTTTACTCACTATTTAAAAAAAAAATTAAAATAAAACTAGCAACTGCACCTGTTGGCTACCATGACTGAGCTCCTGAAGAACAGGACTGTATGTGCATGTATAAAATTGGCTTGGCAATATAATTGATTCCCAAAAAGCAGTAAAGTTTGTGGAATTCTTGGTATTGTCAGTGGCAAATGAGATGAGAAACACTGGAATGTTCAAATGCTTTCTGTAAACATGGCTGCATATTTTAGTTTGTCTGCAAGCTAGGCAAATCCTTGGTGATGCAGAACTGATGATAGCATTGCTCCAGAAAATCAAGGCATGCCATGAAGCCTTCTGCAGGCCTGCAGCTTTTACTTTTATTATTAGTGAAGAAAAAAGCATTTTCACCTTTTATTTTTCCTAATATAATTGTACATAGGAAACTTTGCAGAGATGTCTTGTTTTCAAGGAAGAATCCTGCCTTCTCTGATTTTTTCGGCTTTACTAACAAAAGATGACTTGTTACCCAGGATGCCTCTTTGTACCTCTGTGCCTTGTTCAGTGTAGCTCTGTGTTGGGCTTAGTTTCATTCTGTATATCAAGGACTAGGAAAACATTCCCCAGAAGAATCTGTGTTCCTGGTAAGGGCGTTTCTGTAGTTCAAATGAGGTGCAAAACCCCCTCAGTTCTCTGTGAATATAGTTATCAGGATATACACTGCTCTGCCTTTTCTCCTTGTTTTCTTCTGAATATGTTTGCAGGAATTTACACGGACTATGTAGAAATTCACTTCTAACAAATCCCTGCTGCCAGTGGACAAAATCCAGTAGTGTTCAGAAAACATTCACCCTTGAAAAATGGTGAATTGGAAGTGTCTTCAAGTGGTCATCAGGGCCCTGAACTAGCAGCTCTTGTGCATGTGCTCACCTCTCAGCAGAAGCCTTGGCGTGTTTACATGCAACAACTTTCATTCCRTTTTGTTGCTTTTAATTAGGAAGTTGCTTAAAACTGAATTTTTATCCTCTCAGTTCTCTCTTAGGAATTCTACTGCTCCCATATCTTATTTTGGTAAGAGCTGAGAATTCTTTTTAATGATGTCTTTGATTTATTTCTTTGGTTGTTTTTTTTTTCCCTCTTTTGAATTGTTCTCCTAGATTGATTCAGTTGAGAATTTTACATTGTCTAATACTCCATCACGGGATGAAGATAGCAAGTCTCACCTCCACTCAAGATCAAGGTCTCCTTCTACAGCCAGTGAAATTGAACCARTTGAGGTACTTCAGTGTTGAAAGATATTTCTCCTTTTTTTCCCCTCTTTTTAGGAGTAACAGTTTTACTTGTATAAAAATGAGTACTGCAAGTCTTTTGTTTGAGGTGAAACTCATTCTTCTGCAGCAAGACTGTTTAAGACTTTGTAATGGCCTTCTGCACTAGTGGTGAACAACATTTTGGAGAATGTTGTATTTCCTTTCACATTAATTGAATAGGAATGGGAACTATGAATCAATTACTAGTTATGGTTTCTCTTCATAACATATCCTCAGTCATGAATATTTAAGAAAAGTTGGCACAAAGATTGTTATAATATAGTTTGTAAAAATACACTTTAAAGCCCTGCTGGAAGTCTTGTTATTATGAAATGTTTGTCAGATTCTGCAACTATAATAATACATTGATGTAATAATTTATCCCCTTTCCCTGATAAAAAAGTGTATTTTCTAATATTTTATATTAGAAAATACCTAATCAGATGTTTCAGACAATGTGAATAACACTTAGGAGATGAATCTTGCTGAGAAATAAGATTTGTTTTTCCGAGTCCTGCATGAATCAGTTTGGTTTCATGGCTTGGATGCTGGGGAATGGGGTGGGTGGGACAACATGCTCTCCTTCCTTTATCCAGGCTCTCTTTGGTAGTGTGTTCTTGATGTCTGATTGATCTTTGGGGGCTCTGTGCAGGTTACAGATCATCCTCCCCGTTCCATTCACACACCCACCATGAGGACAGCGTACGTTGGCTCGGGGCTCTCTGCACCAAAGGTACCCTTTTGTCAGGCATTCCCACTTTCTGTGCAGCAAGGGCAGCGTGGCACTCCTGGGCTGCAGCTCCAGGAGAGCTGCTTATCACACTGATCTTACCAGAGCCGCCTGGAAGGGCATTTAGGAGATGAATATCTGCGGTGTTTATGCGCAAGCTGGTTGCCCTCTAAAATTTAAAACCCTTGGTTCTTACATTATGGGGTGTGACAAGCTGCATTAGGAATTCTACAGGCATTGGATTGTAGGAAAAATGGTAGTTTGGACACCAGAAAGAGGTAAATGAGCTAGAATATGAAGWAAGCAAAGTGCCATCCTAGGAAGAGAGTGTTTTCTGACATGGGTCTGACCAACATGCCTCTCTACTCTTTGCATATAAGAAAGTCTCAGATTAGCATGTCTGTGGGCTAATTAGATGTTTATTCTTGAGAAAAGGCAAAGAGTATCCCTAAAAACCACAGGTTTGCTTGTTTTAAAGCAGTGTAGATTGAGCACTACAGGAAGAGATTTCCAGTTTTCCTGTCTTTTGGCTTTTACCTGCATAAATACTGATTTTCCATCAGTTGTTGAAATTATTTTGCTGTTGTTAAACATGCCAGTATATGCTAATTCCCAGGAGAATATGTCTATTCAAGCAAATGAAGAATAAATACAGGCTTTAAAGGAAAAAAAATTGTTGTGAAAGTTTTGAAAATGACTCAATGGTTTAGGAATCTTCTGTATATTTAAAAATAACAGGGTTTTTGTGCAACTACTAATGAAGTAAGCAAGCCTTTCTATTAGATATGTTTCTCTACTTTGATAAATTGCAAAGTGACAGAAGATTCACTTGTGTTAAAGAAAGCTAGAAATTTTGAGCAGACAGTGCTCTGTTGGCAGCATCTTAGTAGATCAATTAAAAAAATTATTGAAGTGCCCTTGGAATCATGTGAAACAGACTTTGCWGTCTGCATAATTTAATTTTTGCAAACATTTTGCTCAGTAAGTAATGACTTGCTTTATAATTTATTATGTCCCCTAAAGAACCTTCTTATTTTTTAATTGCATCAGTGTTTAAAGCTGGATGTTTTTTCCCTGCAAGTCTCAAAACAGAACATTCTGTAGACAGAATGCTGCCATTGTAACAGTAAAGCTGTCATTAAATATGGATAAGTTTGAGCCCTTAGCTGTGATATCTTATGCTCTGAAAAACAGGAAAATGAGTAAAATTTTAACGTACCTAYTCTCCAAAGTAATCGGCAAAATTGTCTTGTTTGAGATCACATACACAATCAGGAGTTTTTTGGGACAGTCTTTGCATTGACCCTATGCTCTGGCCTTTCTTTCTTATTAACTCCCAGTTATTTGCTGGGAGTTTTTATAGAAAAGCAAAGCAGCTTCCTGGATTTTATATAAGGCCATCTGTGAGTCATCCTGCCATATTATGTAGGCACTTAGCCTTTATATAGCAGCATCAGCATGGCCATCCTTGAGGAGAGGGAGAGAATGACACCACTTACTCATGTACTCTGTGTTCCCAAGGAATAATAGAAAAAGAGAAACCCTTTCAAAATCAACTTCATCTATCAACTTCAGCTCTTGCCTTTAGATTGGGTGTTCTGCTAAACACCATAAAAGGGGGCACTGCCAGGGCTTTCTGGCATAAAATTTTGAAAAAGTCTGCTATTTTTCTTTTAACTAAGGCAGTACTCCTGAGAGAGGAGCACTGAACTTGCAGCTTAGAAAATACTGTTATGGGTTGACCTGGTGACAGTCAGGTGCTCTCCAAGCACATGATGATACACCTTCAACTTCTAAAGTGTAACAGAATCACTTGGGCAGCTTTCCTATCTGCAGTGRAGGCAAACTCATGTTCTGAGACAGGGTCCAGTTTCCATGGCCTTGTTTACAGAGGATGTTTTAAATTATCAACAGTGGGCACAGTGATGAGGAAATTTTTTTGGTACAGATCTCATTTCAGCAAGCACAAACAAGCTGCCTGATAAAATGCACCTATGCTCTCTTGTCTGTGAAAGAAATAACTGTACTTGAGAAGTGTTACAGGTGCTAACATCCTTGTCTGCTCATTTCACAGCCTAAAGCTCATCAGTTTGTAGTGAAATCGTTCAACACACCAACAAAATGCAATCAGTGCACATCTCTGATGGTTGGTCTGATACGACAGGGCTGTACTTGTGAAGGTAAGCACTTGGGAGGGCACAACAAGTGTGAACTGAAGTTCTTACAGATGCAAATGGCACAGGAAATGTAGTGTGGTGATGCAGGAGTCTTCTGCTTATATTTTGAATAGCAGTATATTCTCATGCTTCAGTCTTTAAGACTAGAAGCCAAACACTTTGAACATACATAAGAGGTTGCCCAGTTATCTGGGGACACTCTTATTCCCGTTGGTGCTACAAGAGCTTAGTTCAATAAACTCAAAATAGCAATAAGGGGCCACAGGTGGCCCCACAGGTGGCCCCCTGAGTGGTCACACCAACTTTATGTTGCAGGGCAAAATTTAATAGACATTCATTCTGACTTATTCCAGAAAGAAGCAGAATTGGTACTGAATGGCAGTTATTCTTGTTTGTGTGCACACAGAATTATGCTTATTATTTAAAGAATGTTCCAGTGTTTTGTTTACTAGTAGAGTTGGGCCCAGAGGACATAATAGAGATTATATTAGACTCTTTCTTATCTGTGTGAAAGCAAGTGTATTGATAAACTATTTGAAAAAGAGAAATTTGGGATTTAGAGCAGATAAAAACATGAACTTCTGCTGTGTGCAGACTTATACTCTGTCTGTCGCAAAGTTCAGTGAGATTATTCAGATGCTGGTCAAAAAAGGAAAGGGGATTTCTTTRTAAATCTCGTCATCATTATCCCAACTTTTGCATTGCAAGAAATAACCGTCAAATCTTTTTGTTTCTTCTCCTCCTCACAAGTGTGTGGATTCTCTTGCCACGTGACCTGTGCAGACAAGGCTCCTGCAGTGTGTCCAATCCCTCCTGAGCAGACTAAGGGACCTTTGGGAATAGATCCACAGAAAGGCATAGGAACAGCTTATGAAGGACATGTCAGAGTAAGTAGGAGGCAGCTGCATGTGGGGCACTTACATTAAATTCATTGTTTCCCAGAGCTGGCATTACTTTGAATATTGGGGGGATAGATTCAATTACATCTTAGGGTTGCAGTTTGGAAACTAAGACCTAAATTTTCACAAAGCAACTCTTAGCATTGTCAGCAGTGATCATTTCTCCATCTCTGTTGGTCAATGTGCTTTGGGTTGGTCTTGAGTAGTTCCATCTCTGGAGATCAGATCATCTTCCAGGCTCTGAGTTTTTTGAGTCTTTCTGCTAATACTGTCTGTGGTTACTGGTGTGGATATTTGCACAGAAATATTAAAAGATTTACTCAGCATAGTTTTGGCCGTAATTCTGTGGACAACTAGGGATGAGTTTTTGTCTCCATGTTTGTTAATACAGCTCTGAATGAATTTGTGAAATGAGAAGAAAGAATCTGTGATGCTGTGATGCTATTAATTTATTAAGTACTATATTGTCTGTTAGTGTTTGTTGGTCTTACTGCTCCTGGGCTCTTGCATATGTTGCTTAACATCATCACTGAATTAAAACTTTCCAGCCCAGATGAGCAAACTGATTTTTGTGCTGTTTGATTTTTGATTACTTCTAAACTAACAGAGAGTTGATCAGAATTTATCTTTCTAAAGGTCCCAAAGCCAGCTGGAGTAAAGAAAGGTTGGCAGAGAGCACTGGCAGTGATCTGTGATTTTAAACTCTTCCTGTATGATGTAGCAGAAGGAAAAGCATCTCAGCCCAGCGTGGTAGTGAGTCAGGTCATAGACATGAGGTAAGCTGTTTGCTGCTGGTGGCAGCTTGGCAGAGGCACTGGGAGGTTTTGTTCTGCTTTTCCTTTTTGTCAGATCAGTAGGCAAGCTCCAGAGCTTTTATGAAACCCTTTAATCCATGTTGAAAGGCACTAATTTTCTGGGATAAAAAAAAATAAAAGAGCAGTTAGCAGTTACTTGGAGTTAGCCTGAACGACACTTGTTTGTTCCTATATGGGTGTCTAAACTTCCATTACAGCATCTTGTGCAAAGAGCATCTGTTCAGCTGTGCAGAAGATCTGGAATGAATAAAGAATTAAAAATAACACACCATTTTGGAGTTGAATAGAGTTTTGAAAGACATAAAACTTTGTTATAGGGTAAATGTATTACAATTTTTGCTTGAGAAGGGCTGAGTAGTTTGTTCCCACTATCTTCAGTATTACTGAAATACTACCAGCCTCACTAAAGGCTGAGAATATCTAACATAGCAACTAAGTAAAGCTCATCTCTGATCTAAGTTAGTTCATCCAGGAAGCCCCAAACTGGTTATAACTGGTTATAACTGCTGAAGGTTATATCTTCTAGGTGAGTTTGAATTTTTATGAGGGTTGGAGAGGTTGTTCTTTGTTCCACTTATTTTTTAAATTGGAGTTTTTCTTTAAAGGTTTTAATTTATACAGATTAAAAACAGTTACAGAATATCTTAATAGATTTGTTTCCATCAGCATTTACCAGGAATTAATTATGCAACATTGCATTTGTGAGTTTTATCTTCAGATACAGATGAAAGGATAATTTTAAAAATCAGATTTCAGTGCTGACTTTTTTCCTTCACTAAACAAGACTATTGAAAAAGTAAAATCCAAACATACAGATTTTGCTCATTAACTTTTTTCCAATTATGTTTATGGTCTCCATAAGGGATGAAGAATTCTCAGTGAGTTCTGTCTTGGCCTCAGATGTCATCCACGCAAATCGGAAAGATATCCCCTGTATCTTTAGGGTGAGTATGACATCCTGGGTTTCACAGGGTGATGTGTGCTGTGACAGCTTGCCTGTATTTTATTTCCTTGGCAAGTTCTGCCCCTGTGGAATCCATGGCAGCAGCAGCAATGCATAGGGATCTGTACATATGTTATTTCTGTGGTAAAAATAGCACTGGTACATCTAGACAAGCATTCATCTCCGTGTGGGTTGTATTTTCTCATCTTCACAATAAGACGTGTTTTCCTCCATTTCTTCTTAGTCATTCGAAATTCTTCTGTTCATCATGACCTTGTACATTTTCATTTCCTCAAGTTGGCCTCTGCTTCTCAATTTAACTCACTGGGTTATTGCTGAAGTCTTTATTTTTTATATATTTTTTTACGTATGCATTGGATATCTGAAAACTCCCATTGATCAGATAGTCAGTATAGAAATTTAGTGCAAAATGCTCATCAAAATTCATGTCTAGTATCTGGTATCAGGATTTTTGCCATTACTGGCTTATTCTAATATTCTTATTTTTGTTAGATATTCTGTTAAAGCTTTGACCTAAGTGAAATCTCCTTGATGTCTTATAAGTTCCACCATCATTTCTTTACTGTGCCTTTGTATTTCAGACATTGTTTTTCCAGTTTTTAAACTGTTCACTCAGTGTGCTGAGAGGAAATAAAACCTAAAAAAGGAGCTTTCCATTTGTCATTAATAGCTGTATCAAATGCATGAAAAGGATCACAGAGCATTCTTTCAATGAAAGCCATTCCTATTGCATTAAAAATTATTAATGAAATCTATAGCTCTTAAAAATACAGAAAACTTTATAAAAATGCTTTTTTATGAAATTGCTGTGAGAAGCAATTGACTGCCTTATTTAGAGCAGACATGCATGAATTATAAAATAAATACAAGTGCATTTAAAATAAAGCCAACATTTTCTCTGTTCTTTAAAATATTCACATCTGGTTTTCTACTGCGGGTTCTTGATTAAGATAAGAGTGTTTTATATTAACTGAAGAGAAATTTTTACTTCCTTAATTCAGACAGCTAATTARAAGGGCATTTACAGGCATCTGATTCCCTTGTAAAAACGATCACGAGGAAATTATTTATCACTTACAAATTAAAACTATGTTTTGATTTTTTTTGCAGGTTACAGCCTCCCAGCTCTCTGCATCCAGTAACAAGTGTTCAATCCTGATTCTAGCAGATGGTGAGAATGAAAAAAGCAAGTGGGTGGGCGTGCTGAACGAGTTGCATAGGATCTTGAAGAAGAACAAACTCAAAGACCGCTCAGTCTATGTCCCCAAAGAAGCTTATGACAGCACCTTGCCCCTCATCAAAACAACACAGTCAGCAGCAATCATAGGTATGAGGTTATTAAGAAGAAAGCTCTAAGAAAAATGGATATACTAAAAGCATGATTTTTTAGGGGGAAAAAAGTGTTAGATGGATATCAACTGAATAGAGAGGAATAGGCAGTGGTTTTATCCCATATGGAAATGTGTGTGGGCCTAAGAGAAAAGTGCAAGTTAGTACCCAGCACTTTTGTCAGATCTTTTTAGAGTATTCCCTCTATTTACCCATATTCATAATTATTCACCCATATTCATAATTATGAATAATTTTGACTGAGAATTGGACATTCCTCTTTTGTTACTCTGTAAACATAATTCCCTAACTGGGCAAAATTAGCACTATAGAGTAGGTGTAAATCACTCACTCCAAAATCTGCTGGTGGGACCAGAGGGAAGATGTAAGATCAGAGGTTGAGTTTAGTAATTTCAAATACTACTGCATAAAATATATTAAACTCTGATTATGTAAATTATTTCAATATAGTAATATAGTTACTTCAAAGCTGGTGCTAGACTTAAGTTCTCTGAAAGTTTATTAAAAATTAAGTTTCTAGCTGTTACTTTAACTAACAGGAGAAATGGGAAAATACTTCTTTTTTGAGAAATTTGAAAGATTGGGTGTTTGCCAATATTTTAAAATATTAATATATTAGGTTTGGATTTATATACAATTACTTCAATATATTCTAAAAACTGTCTCTGTTAATGAGAATTATAACTATTGTTTATGTGATTCATAAAGTACTTCCAAAGAAAAGTAACCTTTTTTTTTTTTTCCTTAATGTCATAGACCATGAAAGAATAGCTCTGGGGAATGAAGAAGGGTTGTTTGTTGTGCATGTCACCAAAGATGGTAAGAAACTAGGAACTGGTAATGATTTCCCTAATACTAAATCATCGTTTTCTTATTCAGTATCTTCTGGTTTCACTTTTCATTATTTACTACCTTATCAGCTGGACAGCTCCATGAGAGACCAAAAGGTGTTCTGTGTGCTCTCTGGTTTGGGTATCCTTTCCAATATCAAGGTTTTGGAATGCAGTTGAAGTTTTTTCCCCCCAACTGTCTCAATACTGATTTCAGACCAGGTTGCTCAGGGCTTTATCCAGTTGTGTGTTGAAAATCCCCAAGGACACAGGTTCCATGATCTCTCTGGACTGCCTGTTGCAAATTACTCTCACAGTTAAACACTTCCTTTTTATATACAGCAGAAACCTCCTTCATTTGAATTTCCTGCTGTGCACCTCAGCAAGAATCATGGCTTAATCCTTTGTGTRACCTCCTCCTTGGTACTGGAAGTAAAAACTTCTGTGCAGTACTGCAAGATGTGCTAACAGATTGCCCAAGTTAGTTCAACAAATGACATGTTTAATTGTATGCTTCGTCTCTGAGGCTTTTCCTTGATTCAGTAGCTTTGTGCTATAAACTCTTTTTGAAATGAATGCTGAAATAATACACTTGTTGTTACTGCATCAGATCTGCTCCTCCCATTTCTGATGAGGAAGAGCCAAAAGTTTATCCAGAATTTGCATATCTGGTTTTATTAAAACACTAGAGTTGATTCTGTACTTTTTAATACTGCAGGGAAGCAATAAAGAGGATTTCTTGGGTGTCACTCTTGTGCCGAGGATAACACAGGAACAGTGAGAAGGCAGGATTGTAGAAAGAGCAAAGAAGGCTTTAATCAAGAGAACCACATGGTTTTATAGAGTGATAAGATAGATTCTATTTGATTGGCTAACTAACAAAAACACATTTTCTTACACCGTTCTTGAGAAGAGCAGAAAGATGAAGTAGAAAAACACCACCTGCAGATTGCTTATACTTAACAAGTTATCACATCCTTACAACTCCCTAAAAGTTCTCAGAAGCCACTGTGAGAAACACTTCCYGTTTCTCTCTCTCTGTCCCATGGCATCCACACTTGGGTTTCTATCCTAGTTCATCTTTACAAATACAGGTTATAATCAATTCACACTTCACCATTACTTACTTTAATTTGTTGGGGGCTGTGATGGTGTTTTCAGGGGTCCCAGGACAAGGGAAGAGATGAGAATCTTGACTCCATGTTTCAGAAGGCTGATTTATTATTTTATGATATATATATATATATATATTATATTTTAAAAAATTATATATTAAGACTATACTAAAAGAAAAGGAGAAAGGAGACATCAGAAGGCTAGAAAAGAAAGAAAAGGGATGATAATAAAATCCCATGACTGACCAGAGTCTCCAAGACGGCTGGACTGTAATTGGCCATTAATTAAAAACAACCACATGAGACCAATCACAGATGCACCTGTTGCATTCCACAGCAGCAGATAATCATTGTTTACATTTTGTTTCTGAGGCCTCTCAGCTTCTCAGGAGAAAAGATCCTAATGAAAGGATTTTTCATAGAACATGTCTGCGACAGGGGGCTTGTTTTGATTTTTCTTTCAGAGATTATCCGTGTTGGTGACAATAAGAAGGTCCATCAGATCGAGCTCATCCCGAGTGAGCAGCTCATCGCCGTAATCTCAGGACGGAACCGCCACGTGCGGCTCTTCCCCATGGCCGCCCTGGATGGAAGGGAGACTGACTTCTATAAGCTGGCAGAGACCAAAGGCTGCCAGGCCATCGTTTCTGGGCACRTGCGCCACGGGGCCCTCACCTGCCTGTGTGTGGCCATGAAAAGGCAGGTGCTCTGTTACGAACTCAACCAGAGCAAGACGCGCCACAAAAAGATCAAGGAGATCCAGGTGCAGGGGAACGTCCAGTGGATGTCCATCTTCAGCGACCGTCTCTGTGTAGGCTACCAGTCAGGTTTCCTCAAGTACCCCCTCCATGGGGAGGGCAGCCCGTACAGTCTCCTCCACCCGGACGACCACACGCTCTCGTTTATCTCACAGCAGCCAACTGATGCCATCTGTGCAGTCGAGATCTCAACTAAAGAATACCTGCTGTGTTTTAGCAGCGTCGGGGTTTACGTCGACTGCCAGGGCCGAAGATCCAGGCAGCAAGAGTTGATGTGGCCCGCAACTCCATCTTCTTGCTGTGAGTTGTGCTCTGTGTGTGTGTGTGTCTGAAGTGATCTCTGCTTGTGTTGATATCCACGGGAGGTGGAGTTCTGGGCTAATTACCTGTCAGGTTAATGGATGCTCTCAGCCCGTCACCATTTTTAATCTAGTCAGAGGGTGTTGAAACCAAGGAAATTCCTCTGGCTGCCCTGGAGGACTCAAAACCCTGACAGGGGGCTCAGAGACCTTGGCACAGAGTCAAAAACACCTGTGCCTTTGATTTTAGCCCTTGGAAAAACCAATTACCAACCTTATATGAGGATTCACAAGCCACGGAAGTTTAAATAGAATGATAGTTTGTTACGAGATAGAAAAGTAGAATTTTGAGGTTTTAGAATGGGGATTCAGAAACCAAGATGGAGGGATTTGGACGTGCCTTGTCCTTCTTCTTTCTTCTTCTTAGCCTTCATCTTCTGGGTGATGGTGGCACTTTTGGATTGATTTAGAGTAGGAACACACTGTCTAACATAGGTGATAGATATTGGGAAATTATTGTAAATAATGTACACGTAGTGTTTAGTATAGAAGATAACACTGCCTCTGAGGTGGTCAGTGTGCCTCAACCCAACTTGCCTGACAGACCTCAGCGAGTCAGAGAAAGAATATTATAGATAAAAGCAAATAAACAACCTTGAAAACCAGAACAGAAGAATCCTGTCTCCTTCTTCAGCTGCTGGGCTGGGAAAAGAGACTCTGACTCATCTCGGGGTCATCATGACCACAGACTCCGAGAAGAGGGTTTAATCCTCATTTATGCTAGTTTCAACTACTC
Source organism: Cardinalis cardinalis (assembly GCA_014549065.1). Lineage (NCBI taxonomy): Eukaryota > Metazoa > Chordata > Aves > Passeriformes > Cardinalidae > Cardinalis > Cardinalis cardinalis. Next base: position 2,498,337 of record JACDOX010000086.1, on the reverse strand, counting down.
TGGCACTGACCTCTACTTGCTGGAACACAAAGAGGAAGCATGAGTCAGGAGTTTTAACTCTAAAACAGTCAAAAGCTTCAGGTTCGACAGAGGCTAGTGGGAACTTTGTGTTTGCTACCACCAATGTTGGACTGTTGTTATTTAAAGTCTTGGAATGTGATTGTACTTTGATTCCAGCTTTCTTCATACTGAAAGTCATTAGGATCTGGTAGTTTGACTTGCTTTTCTCTAATGGTATTTGTTCCTACTTACTAGTCTGTTTTGTCTTTTCTTTCTTTATTTGTTCATTCTTTCTTCCTCAGCAGGTTTTGTCAACAACCTTCTTTTTCATCTCCTCTCTCCTTTTTCAAAAAGTCACTAAGTTTCCCTCCTGTCTCTCTCTCCCCTTTCAAAATACAATGCATAGGAGGCAATATAAAAAATATATTTCATAACCTTGAGGAAAAAATACTGTAATTTTTCAAGATTTTACTTTCCACCAAGGTCTGTTAAGCATTTATTGCACCTTATTTCAAAGCTGGGTCTTTATCTCTGTGACAGTTTTAAGGGAAAAAAACCAATCCTGAATGTTTATCTTTTTAAAGTCTTTTTGAATGCAGATAAAGATTAGCCAAATCTGCACTTAGAGTAGTGAAGGAGCCAAATTCTGTGTTGATTTTTAGAGAAGTCTGCTTTCTCACCTCACTGTGGCAGCAGTCCAGTCACACTGTAAAGAGAGGAGTATTTCACCTTGTTTGAGTGAAGGCCCTTCTGAGTATGGAGGGAGCAACATTTACAGGGTGTTTGCCATTTCTGGATTTCAAGCAATTTTACACAATTGATTATTACAGTGGACTCAGACAGTGAATGAATCAAAACAGGTTATGTGATAGATGGAAAAATGTGTATTTTTCATGCGTAGTTCATCTACACTTGTCATTGTTATTTGTGACAGTTTTTTGCTTGCCCTAAATGAAGTGATTTGATGATGATAATTTCCAACTCAGAATGGAGGTGTATTTTATAGCAAAAGCTGTTACATTTAAGCACAACTTGGATGCTGTTGTTAGTCTTGGCAGACTGTGGCAGTCTTGTTGCCGACATGGAAATACTGAATTCTCCTTTAGAAGTGGTCCCAGTGAAACAAATTTCATCCTGGGGAAGTGTGCCAGATAAGTAGCAGAAGATTTCTCTTTACAATCCAGAAAATGAGAAGAGAGAATTAAAGTTAAGGAAACATGACTTTTATGACTGTGTCATGGTGCTTAGTTCCAGGTGATGCTCATTTAGTGTACAGTCCAAAGATTCAGAGCTCAGTTCATTCAACTGGCAGTTATTAAATAGAGCAGATTATTTTCCTACCACATCATTTACAATATGTGAGCTCTTATTAAAAATGGGGGTTTTTGCAGGAAAAAGCCTTTGAAATACATCAGTATTTGGCAGAGTAAACCGTAGTGTCTTACAATTCAGAAAGTAGTTAGGCTTTCAACAAAGTTAAAAGTCATGGAGGTTGTAAGTTTTTGGGTGGTGCTGGTTTGCCTTCAGAATAAATTTCTTGGTCATTTTTGAGTTAAAGCACATTTTTCAAAGCTTGTTGTTGGATTGTGGAGCACTGGTTTTATTTTCTTAAATAAATGTGGTTAAACTGTAAGAAATTGTCTATTTTGGGCTGTGTCCAAAAGCAGTTGACACAATGCCTCATTCCCTCCCAGGTTACAATGCACCATACCTCTCTGTGTACAGTGAAAATGCAATTGATGTCTTTGACGTGAACTCCATGGAGTGGATTCAAACTATTCCTCTCAAAAAGGTAACTTCCCATTTCAGTGTGGGCCAAGGAGTATGTCCAGAACCAATACTGCTCATTAAAACTGCTTGTGGGAACATAATTGAATTAAAAGAAGAGCTGCTGCAAAGAAATTAATGCATTTTTGTTGGAAATAGGAGATAGAAAATGTGGTTGCACTGTTTTAGATAAATGGTCAATCTGGAGCATATGGCTATGTTAGATTTACTGATACTGTTGTGATAATGAGAGGAATTAATTGGCATTAATTACATATGGCTTCATTGAGACTGATTGTGATTATTACCAGAGGATGGTGGATGTTAAGATAATTACACAGGCCTTCAAAAATCTATCTCCTGCTGCTCCTGAACATATGGTAGACAGACAGGGTTAGAACATTTTGTTTCAAGCAGTAGAAACACCAACAACAGGATGATGTCAGTTTGGATCTCTTATCAAAAGGAAGATGTTTCTGAAAACTTGACACTTCTTGGTATTTAGAAGGTGTTTGCTCAGCTGTATTTGGAAAGAAAAGAGAAAAGTCAATTTTTTTTCCTTGTGGTTTAGACTGACTTCAGCTTTGTATCAGGGTCAACACAATTCCTTTACTGGCTTTCCAATGGGACAGAGCTGCAGGACATTGCCCCTGTGGTCTTCTGTTGGTCATTCAGTTTCTGAATATCAGTTTCCCACRTGCCAGATGCAAACCAGGATATTCTGGCAGTGCTGTGAACATACATAATGCAAAGATCAAAGTGCTCAGCTATTAACCATATTGAAGAGAGACCAATCTGGACTTTTATGGGGAAGTTCTTTCTCGTGTCCAAACTTTGAGTTATTAAGCAGTTGGAGCTTTTTTTTCCCCTATACAGTAGAATGTGATTTAATACTTTGATTAATATTTGGCTCAAGACTTCCCTTTTAATGGAAGCTACTTTCAGCAAACAAAATTACTACACTTAGGAGTCTCAAAAATGTCCCATTTATTATGAAGAGTCTGTTTCTAACACAATTTACAGAGTGTGGAATGCCTCTTTCACTTTTATGTTGGAAATCACAGATACCAGTAGGTTTTAGCAGTCTGTGTGTGCTCTTATCAAGCTGCAGAGCATTATTGTGACATGGTGCTAACAGAAAGTAAAAGCTCAGCTTATTGCTTTGTACATCTAATGGAAAAATTGAGTTGATATACGAAGTAGACTTGTAACACAACTATGCATTTAAATGCTGGGAGGAATGGTGTTAAGCCTGTGTCTTGAAGTGGAATTTTGAGCAACCCCCTCTGTACACATTCTCAAAAAAAAAAAAAAAGAATTTAAAATTCTTTTGAACTCTTCTTTGTGGCTTTAATGACTTGGAATTGTTACTCTTGAGGGTGTCACAAAGACTGTTTTTCCTTGTTTCAGGTACGACCCTTGAATACAGAGGGATCACTAAACCTTTTAGGCCTGGAGACAGTCAGATTAATATATTTCAAAAACAAAATGGCAGGTAAGTAAAGAGAAGCCAATTTTCATCATTCACATTTTTGTTTAGAAAGAGCATTTGTCTGCATCTGTGCATTGCATAAAGGAATCTCTTAAACGTCTGTGTGCTTGTTAACTTGGGAAAAAGCCAAAGCTTATGGATTCCACAGTGATTGCAATGCTTTCTCTTCTCTGAATTTCTTTTGCCTTTTGAATATTCAATAAAGACTTGAATGAAGACTGGAACTAGAAACTAGAATGACTGGATGCTCCCTCCAAATGTGGGATAACCTGCCAGAACACTGCCTGAAAAAGCCTGCACAATTAAAAACTTCAGTAGTCATTTTGGCAGCACCAGATTAAAATCAATTCTATACTTAACCTTTAATACTATGTTTAACAAATGTTTCCCAAGCATTTTAAAGTAATACAATGTATTTGTAACATATTATTAGGGCCAGCTATGACTGTGTGCCACAATTTTAGCTTCAAAAATCTATTTTTGTTACAAGTCTTTCTGACTTTTTTTTTTACTTTTTAGAGCCCCTTTCATAAGCATGCTCCTGAGGAATTTCCTAAAACTTTTATTTAACCTCTTAGGTGGAGAGGGGATATGGTCTGTTTCAACAACCAAAAGCTATAAATTTTTGTTAACAACTTTCTGAAAACAGTGGAAATAAACACTCTAGGAAAATGTACTGCTGCTGGCACTGTCTCTGCTTATTTCAATTGCCAGCAAATTAGTACAAAAGGAATGGCAGTGGTGGAGAGGAGAAATGTGCTGGAAGTATGTCTAGAGAATTTTCAAGTCTAATAAAGACTGAACACTAGAGTTGATCTTAAGCAAAGAAGAGATTTGAGTTCCATACAAAACTGTTTTGTCAGTGAGCAGTGAGCTTATTAAGTGTCACTTTAGTCTCCATAAATAGAAAACAAGACAGAACAGTTGCAATGTTCATTCAAAGTCACACAGCTGTTGTGTGATAATCACTGTTTTCCTTTTCATGTCTTTAATAAAGATGGCTTGGCCAGATGTACACACATGGAAAAAATCTTCCCTTTTTCCACAGCTGCATCAAAATGCATTGATGTCCAAACATTTCAAAAGCAGTGTTCTCTTTGGAGCAGGGGATGAATGAAGAGAATCTTGCATTCAGTTTCCAGACAGTTGGCAGAACAAGACTGTTCTAGTGATTTTGAGTGGGAATTTTGAGACAAGACTCAGATTCCCTTCCTACCCACCAAAATGTTTATTTCAAAGAACACATCAGTGGTGTTTTGAGAACACAGGTGATGGCAGCTCCTGTGTGAAGAAGGGTTCAGTCTGTTGCTACCTAACAGAGTAGTAGATAGTGGCCAAGGAAACCCATAAATGAAAGAAGGTTTGTTCAGGTTTGGTGTGAAAGGGGTGGTGTCCAGCACTAGCAGAGCAGAGGTAGAGTGTTGAAACTCAAATTCCATTAGTAGCTAAGGAGCTGCATCCCCATCTTTGTGCTGGTTTCAGAGGGGGACGAGCTGGTGGTGCCTGAGACGTCAGACAACAGCCGGAAGCAGATGGTGCGGAACATCAACAACAAGCGGCGCTACTCCTTCCGCGTGCCCGAGGAGGAGAGGATGCAGCAGAGGAGGTCTGTATTCCACCTGTACTTGTCCTCTGTCCATGCCTGTAGGCCCTGATGGACGCTGACTGATGCCAGGGTCGTGCTTCATTCATTGTGTGGCTTTCTGGAGTGGCCATTCAGGTGTTCCTGTCTCTTCTCTGCCCTGTTAATCCTCAGTGTTTAACTTTTGTCAATACCAGCTTGGATAAGGATTTGCACTGGATGCACCATTAGTTCAGATGAATTRTGTGAAGCAGCTGTAACTTGGAATGCATGCCTCCACTTACTGTATGCAGGTGCATAGGTGTGCACATACCCTGTGTATATATAAAGCTCTCCAATAAACACTTTGCAAAAGGAGATTACTTTGCTAACTATGCATATGGATCAATTACTCTCAGACTCTGGTTCTGCTTTTCTTTCTGAAGGAGACTTTCCTCTCAGCAGTGTTCCAGGACATCTGTTTCTTTGATTTATAGATTTAACTATATAGAGTTTCTATGAAGCTCACAAAATTCACCACTTCAGGGGACATAGGACTGCAGGGTGTATTTTTAATGGGAGTGTTTAGCAGGTTACAAATACTTTCCTAAATGGCAACAAAACCAGGTCTGCACTACTGGCAGTGTTCACAGAGGATGTTATTGACCATTTGCTGTCACTCACTAGAAGTGATCTGCTACTGTGCTAAGCCACACTCCAAGAGCTGAGTATTTCACTTTTCTAATTTCCAGCATCTTGCACCATTGGTTGGCTCCCAGTTTGTCTTTTTGGTTCTAAGGAAAATAACAACGGTATGCAGTGGAGATAAAATTCCATTTCTTGTTCTTGCCTTTTCTGAGTTGATTGACGTTTGGTCTCTTTAAAATTTTGTTTATTCTGAGTTCTGAAATGCATCCTTGCCAGTTTGAAGAGCTTTTAATTCTGACCACAGACTGAGAAAGGTACTGCAGTATTACTTTAATTATATTTTCATATTTTATACTTCATTTTCATCTCCACTTTGTAATATATCCCGAGCAAGATTGGCTTTTACTCATCTTACAGAGCTTTTTATCAGCTCATTCTGTGAATGTTAGTAACTACTGGGCATGGGCTGTTAAGCTGCAAACAGCATTCTTTTATCCTGGCCCCTTGCCCTCTCTTCAGGCTGGAACCTTCTCCACACCAGTACTGGCAGCAGGGATGTATCACTGTTAACATGGTTAAATAGAGTCATAGACTCATGGAATTGTTTAGGTTGGAARAGACTGGGTAATTCCCACTTGAAAATAGCTGATAATCAAAGCTGTACATGTTTTATAAATGTCCATCTTCACCTCAAAGGAAATACCTAAACAAAGTGTCTTCTCTTCCAGGGAGATGCTACGTGATCCAGAAATGAGAAATAAGTTAATTTCTAACCCAACTAATTTTAACCACATAGCACATATGGGTCCAGGAGATGGCATACAGATTCTCAAAGACCTCCCAATGGTAAGTACAAAAGGACATGTGAGAGTGACTGACTGCTGCAGAGGCTGCAAATAAGTGAGAGGAAAACAAGTGCAATTTTAATGTGTAATCAGTGACATGTTTCCCATCAGGAACAGTGTGACGAGGGGAATGGAGTAAAAATGCTCTGCTGTATGTAATGACATTTAAGCAAGGAGCATGACAAGCATTGAGTAGAGGAGGAGGAGGAGTGCCTAATGCCAGGTTGACCTCATAGTGTTGATGATAATTTTTATGACCCATACGAAGGTGCAAAATTTACGCGATTTGTGCTCTTTGTGGGTATGGAAAGAGAAATTCCCTTCTCGGTGAACTGGAGTTCAATTCCTTTTTTCTCCTCCCACTTTTAGCACCAACTTTGCCTATTTCTTCACAGCCTGTTTTCCTGTAGCAATTCAATAATATGTACTGCTCAAATTTCTTCCCATGCCAAGTGCTATCTTCCCTGTTTTCTCCAAACAGGAGAGAAGTAGTCTCAGTGAAACAGAATTTCTTGCATAAAAATGAAGCTTTTAAGTTGAAAAATGGAAAAAGAAAATGTGCAATAGCACATGTTCATTTCCATAAAACCTCATGTAGGAAGTAATCACTTGGAAGTTACTGAAGTCTGTGATGAGCTAAAGACTAATTAATACTTGCTCATAAGAAAGTACTGTACTGTTTGCTTCAAGCTACCTTGAGCATCTTTTGTGTCTTTATGTGTTCTGTATTGTTTTCTAAGCACATCCACAATGGCACAGATGTGATTCAGAAGATGCTAATTAACACTGTAAGAAAGATGAGATGTTATGATAAAAACAGATGAAATTTGCTCCAGCATAACACTCAGGCATTAGCACAGAACTGCTGTCTAAAATTATCATTGTCACTACTTGGAGATTGTGCAGAAAACAGGAAGTAGATGCTGAAATTGGGATATTCTGATGCTGAAAAGTGCAAAGGAAACAAAAGTAAGAATGGAAAATAAAGCTCAACATGCAGTTGCACGAGTTTAAAAGCCTAATCTCTGGTCTTTGGATACTCATTTTACCTCACTTTAGAAGGAAATGTTGTATGTTGCACTTGGCTGTAAAGTCTGCACTTTGATTTATTTTAAAGCTCGTATTAGACACACTCTGAGATGCCTCTCAATAAGAAATATATTTGGTGTAATGAGAAAAAACCAGAACTGTATTGTGTGTATTTTTATAAATGAACACATAATGAAGGAGCTCTTTCTAGAAAACACATGACAAATCCAAGAGATGTTGGCAGGTGTGTTTCTCTTACCTGGATACAGGATTGCATGTGTCTAATGTTAGACAGAGAATGCTCATTTGCTTCAGGGCAGGATGTAGATCAGAGCCTTTCTTCATTTCTCCATTTCTGGTAAGTTCTTTAAAATATTTGTGGCTCTTCTCAAGCAGAGAAAATAATCTGCTACCTCTAAAGCTAGAGCAGAAGTCGTCCTGTGTCACACCATCAGTAATTGAAAGTTCATGGCACTCAAAAGCTGCAAGGGCTCTTAATCAAGCCCTACATCTGACAAGTGTAAAAAAAAGAATGATTCTATCTATAGAGGGGGATTTTTTACATCACTTCTTCAACAATGTCATCTCTCCATGGCTTTCAGCTTTGAACCCTTTCTAATTGCACTTGCCTTGTGTTAGCTCACAGGTCCTGTTTCAAGTTAGGACTGGTACTGTGCTATTGCCAATCAATATGATGCTTTGAAAATAGTTCATGAGTCACTTCCCACACTTAAAAGTGATGAGAAGAATTAGAAAATGTGTACAATGTACAGTTGATTCCTGCACTTGTTCCACTGCTGCAGCTTCTTTTTAAAAAGTTATTATTAAAACCTCCTTTTTGCAAGTAAGTATCAGTCTTAATGCTGGGAGATGTTGCTGCAAGACAAAGCAAATTTGTTGTGTATTTTTCCATCAGTTCCTTGCAATGTCATGTTGTATTTGTATTCTTAACTTAATAATTGGTACAGAATTGCATCAAGCACGGGACTTGAAAGTGTGTGAATTTGAAAATGTAACTTGAAATTAGGAAATAAATGTTCTGTCAAGAGCAACTTCAGTCCAGGCAGCTTCTTCTTTTCCAACAGCTTCCTGTAAGGTATTTGCCTGGACTGAGTTCCCATTTAATCCATTGCAGAGTAAGAACTTTGTTTCTCAGGTACAGAAATAGAAGAAAAGGAGTTGTGTGGGTATTTGAGGTTATGTGTGGAGTCTAATGTTTTATTGGAAGGAAATTTAGAACGAGAAGAGGGCATGGAAACAAAGGATGTTTCCTGGAGAATCAGTACACAAGGTAAAGAATAATCATCCAACCCTGTGTACAGTTCATCTGTATGGGGGTTCCTTTTCCAGGACATGGAATTATTTCACCAGTTTCATACCTTATTCCCAAAAGGTGAAAAACTGGGGGATTTCTGTGCTGCTAAGTGTTTGTCCTGATTTTGCAACTGGAACATCTCCTTTGTATTTTTTAATAGATTAGTGTGGTTCAGAAGAGAAAGTACTTATTTTTAACCAACTTTGGGAAAGATTGCAGCACTTTACTTTGGGAATGCCTGTTCTTGTTTGTGGAAGTGAATGGCAAAATACATTTTTGGGGCTGAGGCTGGGGGTAGCAAGCAGTGCAAGGCTAATAGTCTTCTCAAATTCTCTTCCTCCAGCTATTTTAGGTGGTACAGCTTCTTTATTTTTATGGGGTACTGGAATGCAGAAAATGCATGAAAGAGTGGAATGGGACTTTTCATTTGCAGTTTCCTCTTGTTTATTTGAGCACCTTCACATTTGGCTGGATCTTCCAACAGACATTTTTCACCCAGCATTGAGCTTTCACAAAAGTCAATATAGTGCTGTATGGGCAAGAGGGTCCTTAGGTAGAAACAGATTTTAATAGAGAATAGACATTTTAATTTCTGTGTTGAATGAGATTGTCACAAGCTAAATAGCCAGCTCAGCCCAGCTTTTATCTAGCACACATGGGTGAACTTTATAAAGCAAATGACAGTTCTAGGTATATGTGTGTATTTATATTTATTCATTAATATACACATACTCACTTCATAGATGCAGTGTGAATCAGAAAAAAACGAACCACTTCAACCCTACTGCCTTTTTTAGGGGAAATGCCAAGAACTGAGAGAAGCAGAGTTAGGATTGGTAGTGATGGCCCTTGTTGGGTGGCTGCGCTGTGTCTGTGGGCAGCAGGGGACCTGCACTTGTGCTGCTCTAAACCTGGCCTGGTGGATGCAGAGCCTGCTTGCTCTCTGCCCACCACTGTTTTAATGGTGTCTTTGAAAAGACCAGCTGTAGGGAGTTTAATTTGTGTTGTAACTGGAATAAAGGGAGTGTTCAAACCCTTTTGCACTATTTGTTGTGTGGAATCGGGTGCCTGTTTGTGCACAACATATTTACCTGTTTGCTCTTGCTGGTGCAGCCACATGGGGGAGAAAGCTGCTTTCTCTGTGTGTTGTTTTCCAGTGTTTTCCAGTTTTCTTGGTATGCACCAGACACTCTGATGTGTTTGTGGAAGTTGCAGTCTGTTGGCCTAGTCCCACATTGTTCTTTCCATGAACAGACACCCTTGACTTCAGTAGATCCCTGGTGTTTGGGCAGAACCATGGCCAAGGCTCAGAGGGAGATCAGATTTAGGGGGTTTCAGGCAACTGTAAATTTGCATCCTTCTTTTCTTCATGGTGAGCCCTTACAGTCTGGCTTTGGCACACAAATCTGTGGGCTGCAACACGCCAGAAACCAGAAGCTGCTGTTTCCTGTTAGCAGAGCAGTGATCAGTACATATTTGTGTTTTATTGCTGTGGATCTGGGTCATTGTCTTGTTTTGTGCAATTTGGAATGGTTCCTGTTAGTGTATCCCCAAACTTATTTGTTTACATGTTTTTCTTCCCTAGCAGCCTGTCACCAATTAACCTGGCCGTACAGTCTGGCCTCCCTTCTGCCCTCTTGTCCCTTGAAGCCACTTTATCGTGGATGCTCCTTTGTAGTGAAGATCTGAAATCTGGAACTGCACTTACTGCAGCACAGACCACCTCTCTGTGTACATCAGATGTACAGGATTGATTTTGCTTTCATATTCTGCATGCCTAAGTATTTTTATATACAAAAGCTGGTCTTGACTGCCATTATATTTGAACATTATGCTTCAGTTTGACCTCATTATACATGAGCCATTCTACTTCCATTCTAGATGATGTGTGAAGCTTTGCTTGTTTCAATTGAGAAACTTTTAAAGTAAATGAATACTTATCTATATTTGGTATTCTTTAAAGAAAATGGGAACCCCATGCATGCATCTAATGGTGGAGTCTATGGAGAAAGTTCCATGGAGTATCATTTTTAAAGTGTTGCCATATCGTGGCTTTCTCACATTCATGAATGCTGGCTAAATATTTTCATGATCTGCAGCTGGCCTACCCTCTGCTTTTTAGCTTGTGGTTTTAGACACTGCCATATCTCCCTTATTGGCTTTTAGGAATGTAGCTGGCTTTGCTACCAGTTCTGTGCAGAGAACTCAGCAAAGTCTGCTGTCCTGGACCATTTTGGAATGGTGGCTTCTTGTACTGATATTTAGATGCTGCTAAAGTTACTAAGAACAATTTAATGTATATTATGTCTTATATGCCATAATGTGGTAATTGATGTTTTGGTTAACAGGCAAAGCCTCATAATAACCATGTGTTAAAAAAAAAAAAAAAGTTGGATTTTACCAGCTGAAATGAACAGTAACAATAATGTTTGATATAATATGTATTGGGATGTGACTTAATGTTCTTCCAGACTTTAATACGTTCCACAAAAAGTAGTGCCTTAGGTTTAGTGGAGGGGTAAGCTATATTTTTACCATATTTTATATTTTAAGTCCTAACATTTCTAATATTACTCAGAAATACCTGTTTTAAGGAGATGAAATCAGTTGGATGAGGGGAAGAGGAACTTAGAAGTTAGAAAGGAGAAAAGGTGTTCTGATTTACTGGTATCCATAGGAAACCAGCCCACTGCAGGCTGAGTGAGCATGTACAGATGGCACAGGGAGGGAAACCGAGCCTTGAAAATCTCTTCCATTAAATCTGGATTTAGATGACTTTCAATTATGCGAGCACTCGTGTCAGCACATTCCATAGAGATGAATTAGAAATGGTTCCTGTTCAATTTGCAGGATTATTTCTCCCCTCTCCTTCTTTACATCACGCTGTGGGAGCACACTGCTCAGCTGATCTATTACAAACATTTGAATTTGCCAATGTTTTCACACCTTATGTGCTGAGGAAGGGCCTGATCCTCTGCAGGGATGGCAGTGCTGGCTCCCCTTGGCACTGTCAGGATTGAGCCAGGGTGGAGCAGTGTAGTAAAAACAGGGTGACCCCAACTCTGGGAATGATTGGCATCTGATTCCAATGATTCAGAAAGCTGAGCAATTGCTTTATTAAAACTGTATTATATCACATTATACTATACTATAATAAAGAGATACTATACCACAATACATGCTAAAGAAAACTTGTGACTGTCTGAGACAGCCAGGATACAGTTTTGAGCCAATTGGCCAAGGAATCAAAACAATCCTCAGCAGAATCCAATTGACAAATCACTTCAGGTAAACAATCTCCCTAACACAGTCCACATGTGCAAAAACAGCAGGAGCAGCAAGTAGAGATATGAACAGTTTTCTTCTCTCTGTGCTCCTCCAGGAAAATTCCTGTGAGAGAGAGTTATGTCTCTCTGTTCAGAGAATGTGAGTGCCCCAGAGCAGGACATGGGCCTTGGTCACCTGTCAGCAGAGAGACTTGTCCCAGTGGTCTGACACTAACCCCTTCACCTTCCCACACAGCCTGTGTCCCCACCCTGTCAAAACACTGTTCCTCCCACTGTTGGAAATACTCTGTGTTTGTTGTACGGGTGATGATTTTAATGGAATCACTAAATTGCATGAATAACAGAAGGAAATCTCTTAACAGTCTCTAACTGCTGTGTATGCTCATCTTTTCTTCTCCCCACACCACCTCACCTGTGTTCACCTTCCTTTGTTTGTGTTATGTCTATTTTAGATTGTAAGCTCCTCAAGGCAGGGAACTGATGCTTCTCAACTGTCTGTAAAGCACCTTTTACAACTGTGGTGCTCTTTGAAATATCAAAAAATAATAAATATTAGAATCTATTCCCAATGAGTTAAAAGTTTTATTTGTTTCTAATGTTTTAGCCGACAGCAAGGGCAGCAGCCCATCAGACTCTGTGTCAGGAAGGTGCTCAGAGGACTGGGGGTGGCAGTGTCAGCCCCTGTGTGCTGACAGCCAGCAGGGTTTGCTGTCTGCTGTCCCTGCTCCGTGTCTCGCTGCTCTTGTGGAACTGCTGGTGCCGGTGTAACCTGTTCAACCATCCTTCATTGCTTTCTCTCTCTGTTGTCTTTGATAGCAGCGTTCCCCTTATCAATTCCCTCATCATCACTCCCGTCTGATCTCCTCTCCGAGCAACTTTGAGCACATCTACCACATGACTGTTAATTCAGCTGAAAAATTCCTCTCTTACGATTCCATACACCCTGCATTTTCCCCGCCTCCACGCTCTGTCCTCGGTACTCCAGACTTTGTCACTCTGAGGGTATGAATGGCTGAGTCAGGTGTTCACTCTACTAACACTGTGTGGTTTTCCTTTTGCCTGGCTATTAACGTGGGAGAAAACCCCTTGTAAGCTGTTCCTTCACCCCTCCATTTCCTTTTGTCCCAGACAATTTACTTTCTGCTATCAGCTGGGCTCTTCCCACAGCTCTGACAAGAGACACTTCATGGCCTTAGGAAAAAAAAAGAGGAGTTTGGGGTTGAACCTTTTGCTATGAGGATAAAATTTTTTTATCAGCAGGAAGGATGTGGGAATTTTGAATGAGACGTTCTCTGTTTCCCAGTGCTCCTCCTCCAGCAGTCACAGTGCTGCATACCAGGTTGAATTAGGAAGAAGTTCTGGATCTGTCTGTGTTGGACCAAGTTTTCAGGCTGTTTGTTTATGATGAATTCATGTGGAATGTGAGAATTTGTGCACTGGGGGACAGACACAACTAGTGCCTCGAGCAGTTTCTAGGTTAAAGTAAATAAGTTAAATTAGAACATGTAGAAACAGGATAAAAATTAAAGATGGTGACAACTTGCTGATGTAGATCCTCTTAACCCTAGTAGTTTTAGGAAGAAACTGAGGTGGGGTGCTGTTCTTTAGGCATCCTTCCAGTTCCAGTGTAGATTGGAGGGATGGAAGTGGTCTTCCCTTTTTTCTTGCATTGTGCATCCAGGTCTGCCTGTCTGGGGTTTGCTGTGTCCTGTAGAAATCCAAACCAGAGTGGAGCAGGCACACAGGTACCTGCAGTGCATCACAGCTGTGTACCGTGCTGGGGCCTGCAGCTCTGCCTGGGACAGATAAATCAGGAATAACCTGTAGGTAGATGTGTGTGATGCTGTTGTTTGCTCAGGATTTGTGTGGGTCCAGGCCATGCCCATTGCTGTCATGGGAGCCTTGCTCTTGGTTTCTGGCAAACCTTCACTGCCAGGCTGCTTCCAGTGCCTCTGGCTTGCTGTGCTGGAGCCCTGTCACTGGGAAGGTTTTGGAAACATACCTGCATCCAACACTAGACTGAATTTAAAAATGCAGGGGGAAAATAAATCTTCTCCTTATGGCTCCAAAACCAATTTGCACAGCTGAGCTTTGCCTGGTTACATGCATGCTCATGTGTCACCGCTGAGTCCCAGTTGTCACAGCCATTAATACACGAGAGGAATGCTCTGTTGAAATGCAAAAAAAAATGCTGTTAAGTTGAATTGAAAGCTGTTTCTCTCCTAGAGGGTCATTATAGGGTCACTGAAGCTGTATTTCAGTCCTGGTTGTGACAGGGTTGTTTTAATCCAACTGTGCTATAAAATTGTCTGTGTTTAACATGCAGTGATGTGTCACCGGACTGTGACCCTCCCTCTACCTTTCCTTTCTCATGTGAGTAGTCTCCCTGGGATCAGTAAGGAATGACCCCTGGTGCTTTAGACAGTAACTCTCAATTTTTTCTTTAGGAGCACCCTTCATCCTGATGTTGCAGCCTCCTAGCATAAACTGGAGGGGAAAAAAAGTGAACTGGGCAACCTGGAGTGTCAAGATCCTGCCTTGTTAGCTCCTTAGAGCACTAGAGGTTTAGTCTTGTGTGAGGAAAAGTGTTTGTCTGCTTTGGGGCATGAGGGTAGAAGTGCTGGAAGCTGTATGGAAAGCCAGGCTGTGAGTTTGGTTTCATGTCTGTCCATCCTCCCRTTGTGTTTGGAGATGTTAGTGTTAGAAGGGTGCCATGGTCCCAGGTAGGACTGGATATTGGAACCAGGACAGTGTGGAATCCATAGGGGAGTTGGAAAATGACTTGTTAAAGTAGAGTCTGTCATGCTATTTTATGGGAGAGTTGAAAGCTGAGTTTTATAGTGTGATGAACAGAGCACTACTTGAGAACAAAAACAAACCCCAAAACAAGACCAGGCAGCACAATGGACAGAGGAACAGAAGCAGWTACTGTGGGTGCTGTGCCTGACCAGTCAGAGCCTGTCCCTCATCCCAGTGCTGGAGAAGGTGCCCAGGGAGCTGGAGCAGGAGCAGAGGTTCTGTAACCCTGGCACTGATTGCACCCACAGCTCCACTCTCCAGCTGGAATGGGATGCACCCAAATAATCTCTCACCCTGTTTCACAGTGATTCGCTGTGCTCAGCAGCAGCTTCTCTGCTGCTGCTTTTCCCCCCACTTCTTTCATCTTTCTCCATTTGGTCCAGCAGTGGGGATGAATTTTCCTGCTAGGATTTGAAATGTTGCTYGAAATGAGGGGTTTTTGTCTCTCTAAAGCAAGCTCAGGTTTCCTTTTGTTTTCTGTGTTTTTAACCTGCTGCGTTGTGCTGCTTTGTAACTACCGCAAATAACCGCCGTTTATTTTCCTTTGAATCCCCTTCCTGCATCATGTGCACACCACTTCCAGGAGGTTTGGTCCAAAATGCCAGCAGCCCTGGCATGTGCTTATTTTATTTTTAGAACAAAGAATGATGAAAGATTTGCTTTGTGGAGAGACTTCCTACAAGGAATTACATGGACGTTGCAAACTGAGGGCACAAAAAATAATCATCTTCAGAGCACAGTGTTAAAACAAATGAGTCTTTTTTTGTGCACCCACCCATTCCCTCCTTCCCCTGGTGCCTGTATGTTGCCTGCTCAGTCACTGTGAAGGAGGTTAATCACCTTATCATTAAACAGAATTGTCCTCTTTGCAAAAGGAACCTCTGTAGGTTTACACCAGYCTTGCAGTCCCAGTGTACTAACCCCAGTGCACATGTGCTAAAGCCAGTGCTGCACTTGGCTTTCCTTTTTTTTCTCTCAAAACACAGCAGTAACTCATCCCTCAGCCCCCCAGTTCTTTGTGTATGGCCAGGGGAGCGACCCTCCATGGTTTAGGTACAGCCAGGATGCTCAAACTCTGCATCTCAGTTTGTCACGTGGGGAAAATGCAGCAGCTCAGTATTTTGTACCACAAAGTAGGTTGGTTATTGACGTTAAAAAACAAAAAAAGAAAGGGGGAAGCTAAGCAAGAGACAGCAATAGTATCCCACAAATAATTTAAGAGACTGTTTCAAGCCTTTAGGTATAAATCCTCATGGTGCAGCAGTGGAAGAAGGGAGAAGTAAAAAGGGCTTTTTCATTGGTAAGGTCTCCAATTGTCTTTTGCTGGTGTTTGTGAGAGATCTGGGAACAGATGAGAGATTTTAATTCTTATTTGCTGCACATTAAAAATCAGCCATTTCTGGCACCCTGGGAGAATGAAAAGCCAAGGGTTGCCTGTAAGATCAAAGGGGCCTGTCAGAGCAATGATTCCAAGGATCATTGCAAGACTGGATTTGGCAGCAGGTTGGTAAAATTTATCTGATGAGGTCTGACCTGTATAAAATCTGTTTCCTACAAAGCCTCAGTTTAATTACCCATTTTAAAATGCAGATAGAGATATGGGTAGTACCAGAGTTCTCTGAGAATGTCCTTGTGGGGTAGAATCTTTGTTCTGATCTGAAATTTTCATTAACATCCTTGTTTAAAGAAGCACTGCACTTGCAAGTATTGTTTTATATATGGCTACTTCTTCTCAGTGTGAGGATGGGGSAATAATAAAATATAAATAGGAAGAAACAAACAGTTATTGCAGAGAGGGAGGCTGTAGAGGGTAAAGGAAGTAATTCTTAGAGCTACCTGCATTTCTTTCACATTGTGCATCTATGAAGGTTCCCTGAACCTAGTACCAGTTAATGGTATTGGCTTAATAGTTAATATTAGCTTAACTTAATAGTTAATGGTATTGGCTTAATAATCACACTCTATTGATGAGGTCTCATATTTAGCCTGAAATGACACACATGGGCAAGGAAGTCAGCTCATACACAGAGAGAGGGGCTAAATAATCTGAGAGGTCTTCTCCCCTAAGGTCAGCTGTAGGTTAACAGAAGCAGAAATAAAATCTCCCAGAACTCACTTCAAAGTACTCTTTCACCTTCTTTAAATGACAGCTTATGTTTGGGGAACTGCCATATCCAAGTAGGGAAGTTGTGGTTTATCTCCTCAGTAAAGGACCACTTCAGTCTAGTAACTGATTAGTTTAGAAAATTACACTGAAACTCTCAGGATTCAAAACAGGAGCAATAATTAAAATATATAGAAAAACAGTGGCATGTGCTCTGGTCCTCCTCTTTGTGCAGGCTGGAAACAGGAGGCTGCTTCTCACTTTGGCTCAACTAGTGTAGGTTTGGAGGGATGCTCTTAACACCTTTGGAATGTCATAAGTAATCGCTGTACAGATTGATCCACTATCTGTTAATAACTCTGCAAGCATTAGGGATTAACCTGGACATTGTATCAACTTATACAATCATGGCACAGATGATGGCATCAAAGAGAAATTGTAATGAGATCCTTGGAAGCTTGTGTTCAGAAAGAAAGCCTTATGCAGTGTGACTTGAATATATCTACAGCAGCTTAATTAGGCTTGCAAGCCATCCTTTCAGGGAAATTCTGGAATTATTCCGTGTATTCTTTCAGTTGCCTGCATATGTCCATGTAATTCAACACCTGACTGCCGCGTTGCGTGTGCTGCCAGTCTCTGCACTAAACTGCAGAATATTATTTTGCAATTTTTGCTGACTTGCTGCCCAGATACTCAGCTCTGGTAAGGTCGGGGCTTTCCTGTGTTTTGGGGCCTTACAAGACAGAAGAGCAAGGTTGAGGCAGCAGTGGATAAGTGACCGTGTGGTGTGTGTGTGTGCGTTTCAGAACCTGCGGCCCCAGGAGAGCCGGACGGTGTTCAGCGGCTCGGTCAGCATCCCGTCGATCACCAAATCCCGCACGGAGCCGGGACGCTCCATGAGCGCCAGCAGCGGCTTGGCAGCACGTAAGCAAACAGAGCTCTCTTCTTCTGGGGGCTGGGCACAAGTGTTGCAGGGAGAGGGCTGCCTGCAGTTCCTTCTGTCCACGCTGGATGAGGATTTTCCCAAGTGATGGCTGACTGTGTTGCTGCCAAGGGCCAGCAGAGCGTTTTAGTCTTGCTTTCAAAGGAGCACGTGAATAAGCAGGTAGTGCTTTTGAGAGTCCCACATTTTTAATTTGTCAGGGTTTTTTTAAATGATGTTAGAATTCAAATTACATTCTTAGCCCCTGGGACTGTTTTGCTCCTGCTCAAGTGTTTTAAATCAGTGACAAATTGTTCACAAGCTCCATTGTGGTGGTGTTTGCAGGGGTCTCRGGATGAAGGAAGAGATGAGAATCTTGACTCCATGTTTCAGAAGGCTGATTTATTATTTTATGATATATATTAAAAGAAAATGTTATACTAAAACTATACTAAAGAATAGAAGAAAGGATTTCATCAGAAGGCTAGCAAGGAGTAGAAAGGAAAGGAATGATAATAAAATCTTGTGTCTGACCAGAGAGTCCGAGACAGCTGCACTGTGATTGGCCATTAATTAAAAACAACCACATGAGACCAATCAAAGATGCACCTGTTGCATTCCACAGCAGCAGATAATTATTGTTTACATTTCGTTTCTGAGGCCTCTCAGCTTCCCAGGAGAAAAATCCTAGCAAAAAGATTTTTCATAAAATGTCTGTGACTGTATAGGTTGGATATTAGGAAAAAATTTTTCACCGAAAGAATGATAAAGTACTGGAATGTTCTTCCCAGGGAGGTGGTAGAATCACCATCTCTGGATATGTTTAAAAGAAGACTGGCCATGGCACTTGCTGCTACAGTCTAGTTGAGGTGTTAGGGCATAGGTTGGACTCGATGATCTCAGAGGTCTCTTCCAACCTCATTATTCTGTGATTCCCTGTCTGTAACTCAGTTTGATCGCTGTGTTTCAGGGTCGTCGGCGCAGAACGGCAGCGCTTTGCGCAGGGAATTCTCGGGAGGGAGCTACGGAGCAAAGCGCCAGCCCATGGCATCGCCCTCGGATGGGTCCCTGTCCTCAGGGGGGCTGGACCAGGGCAGTGATGCTCCCACAAGGGACTACGAGCGAGAGGTGAGTGGCTGCAGCAGGAGGAGGAACCTTTCAGGTGTGGATAAAGGTGAGGCACTTCAATCCTCTCATGGGGCTGGCTACAAGCTTGGGAGTCGTTGACAGTGGAGAGATGGATTTCCTGTATTTCAAGCTACAAAAGGCTTTGGTCAAAGTGTCAGCTCTGGTGCTGGTTTTTAGGATGCAGAAAAAGCTCTCTGCATTAGGATTAGGATGCAGAAAAAGCTGGAGATGTGTGGATAGCGAGGCTCCCCCAAATACTGGCCCAGTAGAGTAACAGCTTGATTGTGGCATATCACAGCTGGAAGTGCTGATATTCCTTTTGGCCTTTATGTGCAAAGATTCATAAACTATCTTTGCAACCACTTCACAGGAGACACTTTGTACTCAGAAGTTAACAAGGCAATTTAAGAATTATATTTTTGTTTAGAGCAGGAAATTGATTTAATAATTTCTATTCTGTGCAGTCAAGACTATCATTATGATAGGACTGAAATCCTGCCCAGTGCTAAACTCAGTCCCTCCAGCCAAAATTGTTTTACATAGGAGGGTTCAATCTGAAACTGGCCTACAAGACTTCCCCAACCCATTTTCTTACCAAGGAGTGTGAAAATAAGAGATCACACAGGCTTTTCATGATACTGGATATATCCTGCCAGTGAAAGCTGAAAGGCAGCTGTCAGCCCAACTTCAGGCTCGGAGTTTCATTCCCCTGTGTTCTGGAAGATCCAAGTAATTCGATAGGATGTTTGAACTGATACCCTGGGGCTGACATAGAAGAGGGAGCTGTGATGAAGCCACAAAGATTTCTCATTTTAGTGCAAGAGCATCTTGATCATAATCTCTGAAAATGCAGGAGCTGTTTTAGCTTCACACCCTGCTGGCCTGAAGCTGCACACTCTGCTGGCCAAGCAGCCCTTGGCAACACACAGACTGCCAGAATCCCCCCGGTGCTGTGTCCTTATGTCAGTATCACTAATGCCTGCTGAAAGCAGAGTGACCTGACCATTTAATCTCGGGTCTCCTTGGAAATTGTGAGCAAAAAAGATCCCTCAGTATTTTTGACGCAAGCAAAATCTGCAGAGGCCTTTGAATCCAGCCACTGTTGCTGGGACACTCTGTGGCCCCCAAACTTGCTGTCCTGTTACTTACTGGTGTTCCTGTGTGTCTCTGGGCTGCAGGACTCTGACTCTCCAAGACACTCGACGGCATCGAACAGCTCCAACCTCAGCAGCCCTCCCAGCCCGGTTTCTCCTCACAAGACCAAGAGCCTCTCCCTGGAGAGCTCTGACCACGTGAGTTGGGACTCATGAACTGCTTCAGCATTCAGATTTGGCATCACATCAGCTTGCTGTCCCCATGGCTGTCCCCTTCACTTGCTCCAGTTCTCACCTTCATCCTCCTAACCCTCCCCGTTCCCTGTCGGAAAAGGATCTGGGAGTGGGGTACAGAGGAAGGTAAAAGCTGGTCGCCTTCAGCACCGTTCAGCATTGCCTCACCTCCCCAGATCTGACAGCAGCAAATGAGCAAAGCTAGGGTGTTGGTAAATATCAGATGCTGTAGATTTGTATTAGTATTGGTTTCATTTTTGTGGTTACAGCTGCTTCATTTTTAAAGACATATTTATCCCACTTCCCTTCCAGTTCCCAAAAGGTAGCGTAAGTAGACCAGACCAGTGTCAACAAGAGAAAATTCAGAGGGATTTTGTTTTCATACAATAGCTCATTGTACTGTACAAAAGTAGCACAGAGACCCCTTCCCCACCATGGGGAATGATCAGTATGTCAGAGGCACATAAAAGCTTTCAGCCACCACGTTTGAATGTCAATCTGATTGTCGCCAGCAAATCCTTATTGATTAAAATGATGCATATTTTACTACAGTACAGAGTTTAAATAAATACGCAGATGTTAGAGTAAAATACGTATGTATATATTCAAAGAAAAAAAGCATTGTGTATGCAGCAGAAGATGGATGCTTATTTAAGAGAGCCTTTAATTTAAGATTTGTGTTGTCCCTGTTTTGATGCTCGGTGATTTACAGACTCGGAGGCCTGGCTAAAACCTCCGGCAGGACAGAGATTCCGTGTGCTCGCGGCACTGCCCCCGCAGTGCTCTCACTACACTTCTCTCCTTCTGGCCTTCAGTAGCAGAACTGAAGCTGTAATTACTGTTTTCCTCACAGTCCCCATCCTTTTCAGAAACTACAGCAGGTGGCAGCAAGGCCCTGTCCCAACAGCCAGCCACAGGCTGCCCTGGCTCCGTGCGTGCCACCTGTGAGCTGGAGCCTTGCAGCAGCTACAGGAGAGGTCCTTCAGGCAGCAAGGGAGTTCAGTGCAGCTGGATTCAGCAGGAAAACTGTCCCCCTGGGTCAGCCTTTCAGCAGGTTTAACTCAGAAGGGAGCAGTCTTCCACACCTCCTTGACCATCCCTAAGCAGCAAACTCTTACAGTTATTACCAAATACTGGTTGCTAATACACATTAGCCAAACGAGTGCCCTTAGCCCAAAGCYGGCCCTGGCTGGCTTTGCTGTCACTGTAGCAACAAAGAACCTTGAAGACTGACCTCACACTGTTCATACTGTGGTAGTCAGAGACGCCTGGTGACCCACAACTGCTGCACTGGCAAGGTTGGTTTTCCTCTGCCCCCTACCTGTGCTGTGGGTTTGTGCAATTTGCAGTTTGTTTCTATGTGCTCACCTGCTGTTTGGTTCCAAAAGCAGGGCAGGTTGGAGGGCAGGAAGCATTGCAGTGGAAGGCAGAGCCTGCTGAAGCTGGAAAAATAAATAAAGAGCTGAAGTGGTCACCCAGTCAGCAGAATAAATGAGAAACTGATAGCAGATGTATGGTAAGAGGAAGACGTCTCTTCTCTTTAGTTAGCAAGGCAGATTGTGCTTTTCTTTTGGGATGAGCCTCTCTTCCCAGTAGTGTTGTTGCTGACTTCATACTATGACCATACTCAAACACATAAGGGCTTTTTGTATTTAGACTATTGGGGTTTGTGGGTTTTGGAAACTTGTTATGGCTCTCATTAAACCATTCTGTGTTCTTGCAGTCAGCAGTTATGTAGAGTTTCACCCACACAGAGGTGTTTGGAGTTTTGCAGTTTCTGTCTTCCCTAATAGAAGTTGTAGGTAAGTTCAAACCATGTACAGTAATTTCCAGGTATGATCTAAATGTGACATAGGGAACAAGACACAGATCATCTAATCCATTTAATCGTGCTGGGTCTCCTAGGTAAGATTTCTCTTTCACTCTGAATCAAGAGGCTTATCCACGTTTAAGATCATTCAGTGTTATTTTGGGACAGGGATTCAAGAAATTATTGTAGGAACCATCATATCAAAAGCCTGTCTCTCTCCTATTTGGGCGTTTCAGAGTAGCAAGCTGGTTGTGTTGTTTGTTTTCACTTCAAACCTACTACTTTTGCAAGCCTGGCATTTGAAATTAAAAGCTTTAGCAAACAGCAAAGCATCTGAAAGTAATTTCTCCCAGAAAAGTTTATGTATTTCTGAGGGACAGATAGGCAGGACATTATTGGCATTATTAAAATTCCACATCAGCTTCTTTTTAAAGGCTGCATATTGCTTCAAGTATAGGCACTGCTTTTTCCCCACAATTCCCTTGTTTTGGTGAAGCATGTCCACACACTTTTCGAAGCCTTTGCAGACTAGTTTTGTATTTACTGTATGTTGTATTTAAATAATAATCTTATTTTGATGTTGAGAGAAGGCATTTAAACAGTAGTCATTAAGGACAGAGCAGCCTGCATGGCAGTYCCCTGAGAGAGGGTCACAGGATCGTTTTCCATGGACTTTATTTTTCTGCAGCTGTGCTGAAGCTCTATCTGAAAATGGAACCTGAAGAGCCACCACTTAGCAAACATTAAATTGAGTAAACCCCTGTGTTTGCTCTGTTCCAGTGCCTGCAATCTGTTGATACCAACCCCTGGCATTTTCAGGCAGAGCATAGGTCAGCTGTGTTCCAACACTAAGCTCAGAGGATGAGAGCTCCACAGGCCCACACTGTTTGTACACTACAATGTCCAAGCCTCAGCAGTCTTCTCTAGGATTTATTTCATCATTAGTTTGGTCCTGTGCATTTTTATATGTGTGTGTTCAGAAGAGAAACAGCAACTGTTCTCTCAGTTGAAAAGCAAATGACCACATCACTTATTGGAAAAGAGAAAAATTGTCCTAGGGCTTAAATAGTTTTATATATTTGGGGACCATTTGGTTATAGACTCAATTTGAAACCACACTCATCTCTCTTTGTTGGTATGCATACTGCAGCTGAGCATTCTAAAGACTCACTGGGCCAGGAAAAGTAACTTGGTCATTTGAACTSTAAGACTCTTGACTGGTATCTCCAAGGCAGTTGTCTCCTGAGGTTTGATGTTTGCTCCTTTGCACTGTAGCACTGCTTCAGCTTCACAGGTCGAGGGCTGCATTTTGTTCTGGGAGCTGAAACCCTCCCCCCGAAGTCCTGAGTGTGGCACATGTTCTCTGTACACAGGATGTGTTTCTAGCTGGGTTTTTTCCTTTTGGCTAAGACTGAAGGTGTTTGTTTGCATTTTTGACAGTGCTTGAACGGATGGGTTGTTGGGGTTTTGCCTTTTTTTTCCTCTCTTTTGATGGCAACAAGGATCTGAACAGATTCAGGCAGCTACTAAGGATTCCAGGTTATAGGATGGAATAGGTTTGGTAAATAGTTTTCCCCTGCACGTGTGCACACACAGGTATGTGGCTTCCTCCCACATTTCATAAACCCAAAAGCAGGCCTACAGTCCTCTCTTCTCTCTTGCCTTTGGCCTGTAGAAGACAGCTGGTGGTTTCAAAAAAACATTCCTGAGATTGTGGTGAAATGGTTGCTTCTTTTTCCCTCCATTAATTGCTGTGGCTTGTTATGAATGTGTATTTTGCCCATTTAAATGAGTTTCAAAACTAAGTCAGGAATGTTCTCTCTTTGATTTGATTCTGATGAGTTACAACCCAAGTGTGTTATTCTCAGGTACATGGCAGAGGGAAGTTAAGGGTCTTGCCATACCAAAAAAGTCCAAAAAGCATAGTTTATTTATAGAAATGTAGTTTAATGCCCCTAACTGGTTCACAGTGTGTCAGCCCTTCCAAACAGAACAGTTGGATTATTAACACAGAAACAGATTCTGGCCCTGTGCTGTATTGCATGGCCAGGCCCTGACTGACAGGACAAACATGCTCTTGGGTGGGAAAAAAGTTTTCTTTTCCGTTTTATGAATGCATTAAGGGTAAAACTTACTGCAGTGCAAGTACCCCCAGCTCCTGAGCCTTAGTCTGAGAATCAAAGTGGCACATAGCAATTCCTGCTGTGGGTTCTTTTGTGAACACGAGCCCGTTCCATGGAGGAAATGGGACAACTTTTCTGCACTAACACAAAGTGTGAGCAGCCTTCTGTGCCCTTTGTGTTCACAGTTTGTTTGATAAACACCCCCAGAGGCCGCTCTGCTGCAGGCTTTCCAGTCTGAATTCCAGCTCCTCTCATTCCAGCTGCAGCTCAGTACAACCTATTCTCATTCTCCATTTGAGACAGTCATCTACAGGGAAGAAATCCACAAACAAACCAGTGTTGCTATACCTGCCTTTTTATGTATGACAGTTTCATATCATTTATTTTTAAAATATGTTTTTTAGGTTTTTCATTGTAATATTATTGTACAGTTTTGCATGGCATAGATGTAATCACTTTTTTGTTTTAGAGTATAAAAGCTGACAAGTGTGCGTGTGGGGGAAAAATTCTGCTTTTTGCCTCTTCTCACTCTTTTGTTTAATGCCCTCAATGTTGTAGGGGACATTGTAAGAGATTCTCTGCTACAGAACAATGATGTAGATTCTTTTGCACAGAAATATTTAAGGTGGAACAGTCAACAATGTAAAAATGACTTACCACCAATATTTTATGTTGGTAACACACTTAATATTAACCTACTTTGATGTACTGCAATAAAACAGGGAACTGTTAGAAATGTAGATGTTCTGTCTTTTTTCCCACCTCCCCCCATTAAGCTTTGAGGAGGAAATGGAAATGGTGAAGATACAACATGCTGGTTCTAACACATTTGCACAAGTGCACAGTGGGAAGGAGTATGTGAGAAAATCAATTTCCCTTTAACAGCTTTCAGAAAAAAATAACCAGATCCTTTTGAAAATACAAAGTCAAAGTGACTGGATACTTTTCTATATTGAACTACAGTTTTCCTGACCTTTTTCTTGGGTCAGCTGTGCTGTGATGACCTAAGAAATAGGTAGTTATGGAGTYGTAGTCAGTGGTTTTGGTGTTCCTCCTTCATTTGTAGTTACACATCAAATATTTCAGCTGTCTTAGTGTTAGAGCCTGGATTGTTTGTTAGTTCTGAGCTACCAGCATCACATTGGCCTTGATGCACTTTTAAGTACATCTCAGAATATGTGAAGTTTTGCATGTGCCCTGACCCTTTTCTGTCATCCCTTCATTCCTCACAAGTCAGCCTGGAATTTTTCCTGTACCACAGAGTGTTGGTGCACCTTCCTTTTCACTCATTCCCCTCTTGGTGTAATGTTGGAAATGGCCTCATTGGGCCTGGGGAAGTTTAGATTAGATATTAGGAAAAATTTCTTCACAGGAAGGCATGTGAAATATGGGAACAGGCTGTGCAGGGACGTGGTGCAGTCACCATCCCTGCAAGTGTTCAAAGGATGTGTGGATGTGGCACAAAGGACATGGTTTAATGGCGAACAAGGCAGTGCTGGGCTCAGGGTTGGTTTTGATGATCTTGGAGGTCTTTTCCAACCTCAGTGATTCTGRGCTAAGTCCTGGCTTTGGTACCTGCTTCAGTGACGCCCCTGCAGCAGGAATACAGGACTGGGCTGTTAACTCATCCCACACTGCCAGCAGTGCCAGCCTGGACATTCTTCCATTTCCAAATCCTCTCAGGGCCAGGCACCATGATTCCCACTTCTTCCAAGGCTGCCTGACTCCTTTCCCTCTCTTTCAGTCAAAATGTTCAGGTGGATTTAAGCCCATGGCTCATCCCATTGAGGCAGCTGCTGTAGCTCTGGGACATAGCCTGGTTCCTGTGCTCTGACTTTTCAGTCAGTGCTTTATTTCTGATTTCCCAGGGGCCCAGTTGCACATCACAGCTGTGAAGGTCTTGGGAAATGGGCCTTGTAGTCAGGGATTTGGGCATTAGAAAAGCAGAAACTGGTCTGCATGTTCACCTCCTGTTCAGCTCCTCAGCATGCAGTTTCTGTTTTGATGCAGCAGCCAGGCTGACTAAAGAAAGTAGGAAAATCACTGCTACCAGAGGTAGCCTAAATCTTGTTCCTTCAGAATGGAAAATCACTGTCATTCCAGAGGCAGCTTTAATCTGCAGCTTGCCCTGTGCAAAGAAATGTTTTCACAAGAGATTTTTCTAGACCATAGAAGCTTCCTGCAGCACAGAATCAGTCACAGCCTTAAGCCTGCAAGCACAGGTCAAGCAAATGCAGTGCCTGGCATGGACCAAGTGCTCCTGCTCACTGCACAATGTCACAACTTCTCTGACTTGAAGCCAGAGTTTCTAGCTCACGTTTTCTACAGGGCTGTTCCTCTGACATGCAATTCCTCCTGTCACAAATCTACAGCCATTATTAATGCTTTCAGAGCATACACAAAAGGTCAGGAGAATTAGTGACTGAGGGCTCTAATTAGCTCTCCTAATAAAGCAACATCTCAGCTTCTGCAAGTTGCTACCCTCTGGCAAATGCAAAACAAACTCCACTGTTCAGCTGGATGTCATTCCTGAACCCTCTTGGGAAGGGGAATGTTTGCCAGGAGTTGAACACTCTTGCCCCAGCATGGTATACACAAGATCTGGGCTGACACGAGCAAGTGGAAAAGTGAACTGCAATGCTCCAGCTTACTCTGCCACCTTTGCAAGTCCTCTGAACGTGCTGGCCTTGAATCTTCAGTTTCAGAAAATCTGCTCTGAAGCTCACCTAATCTAATTCCCTTGTCAGCTTTTTATACTTTACTTTTTAAACTTTAACGTAAGCATTTAACAGCTCAAACAACTCTGCTGTTTTTACAGCTGCAAGGTCTAGAGCCAAAGGAGAAAAACTAAACAATGTCTATCAGAACTCAAAACAAGGGAAGTTACTGTAACTTTGTACACTGATAAACTGCTTGATGCAAAACTATTACTTCATTGAACAGCAGACTTAACTCTTCTCAAAAGGTTAAAAATAATCTGACTGGGATTTGAACTGAACTGCACTGCATCTTGTTCAATAAAGTCTTAAATGAAGTGGCTTATATGTTTATGGCTTTGGAATAAAGATAATACCATTACCTGTTTTCCTGTTTCTCAGAGGTCACTCCTGAGAGAGACCATTTATTCACTTACCTGTTCTCCCCCTCTGAAGTGTCAGCTGTCAGGATTTCATACATGCTGAAGTTAAGATCAGGCAACCTGGGCATTCCTGGGCTCTCTTAGCTGAGCAGGACCAGCTGAGCCTGCTGGTAAATAAATACCTGGCACTTGCCAGACAAGGACACCTGGTAAGGCACCAGGGAAGCCTCAGCTCCACCAGCCTCTCCTTCACAAGTGGAGGAAAGGCTGAGAGATTTGTGTTCAGGAGGCTGCTACCAGAGTGATTAAAACAAAGGAAGATTAAAAAACAAATTACCAGGGATTTTCATGGCATGAACAGGCCTCAGCTGCTGCTGAGCTGCTGTTTATCCCCAGAACAGGACACTGCTCACCTGAGTGTCCATTCCCACACCAGAAGATGACACAGCCACAAGCAGCAGGCCCACGGCACAAGCACTTGTTTATTGACATCAGGATTCGTACAGGTTCAGGCTTTGTACAAAAACCTACAAAAGTCAATTTCCTAGCTTGACTCCAGGAGTTTAAAACTGTGCGTCTGGTTTGAACTGTGTGACATTTCAGCTGGGTCTGCAGCTGCTCTCCAGGGGCAGGACATTTGTTTGCCTTGCTGCAAGTTCTGCCTCACAGGGAAACACACAGAGGAGGTTTTAGTCAGGAGTCCAGCAAGCAGTGGGGGTCAGAGTTGGAGCTTATCTAACTGGCCCTCAGGAAAGCTGATACCTACCAGACAGTGCAGAATCCCACTAGTTGTGCTCAGATCTAGCTCTGCTGATTACATGTTTGACTCCCAGAACTGAGATGGGTTGTGAGAGTGTGCATGTGTGTGTGTGTTTAAAAGAGACTGGCATTCAATTCTCGGACTTTTAAAATGTTTCCTATGTTTAGCTTGCAAGCCAGAAAGAGGCAGAAAGCATCAAACTTCAACGTACACACACGTCCCTTGCATTAAATCAATGTCAGAAGAATCCAGGAGGGTTCTCAGACTGCCACCACTTGACTTACAAAAACGTGGGGGAGGTGCTGGATGTGTCTGTGGTAGGGAACACCTTGGTATTTCGTTCTCTAAATTCACAGTATGAAAACTACTTGAATTCCACCTCAGCTTGAAAGAGGGAAGGTTTTTAAAAAACAATTTGTGGACAATTACAAATAGGTTTCAATATTAAATTCTGCTCTCATCTTCCTTCCCCTACTCGTTATAAAACCCTCTCAATATGCAGCCACCATCACAATGTTACAAAATGCATTCAAGGTAGTCAGCTGGTGCCTTGAAGCAGCACAGAAGCACTCAAGAGTTTCCTGCAAGCTGTGGGCTGTGCTGGCAGTCCAGGCAGGACAGACACAGCAGGAAAGAGCAGCTTTGTCCTCGTGGAATGCACCCTTGGCTTTCAGGGCACGGGGCTGCTGCATCTCAAGAGGATGGAGGGCTGGGGAGCAACGCAGGGGAGGCCTGAAACGCTCTCTGCAAGGCTCAGCTGAACCGGGCCCTCGGAACAAGACAAGTTCCTTTTACTACTCCTCTGGCTTCTTGCCCCTACTGCTCCAGTATTTGCTGTATGCCTCTTGGAACATGTTTTTGCAGGGAATTTTGGCCTTCAGTTTGGTGCAGATGAGGAAAGAGCCGCCCATCTTCCGATGAAGGGAGTAGGTCTCCTCTGGCGGGGGGATGAGCCGATGCTTCAGCATGATTGGGATTAAACCGTGGATCTTCTCAGTGGTGCTTTGGTTGCCAAAATCAAAAGGCTCCTTAGATGCAAAAGCCTCTCCCAGGATGAGGACAGCATTTAAGTGGGCATCTTCCATTTCCTGCCCAAAAGGAAAGAGGGATAAGTAACACTTAACTAGAGGATAACACCACCAGCCGTGACAACCACCAAGGAGGAAAASAAACGCCAGTGCTAACAGCAGCAGCTCAGAAGAAACAGCCCTGTCCATGACAAAGGGAACCTCCAGCCCCCAGCAAGACTGAGGAACATTTAGTTCATACAGTTTTGAGCAACTAAACCTTCCAGAAAACCATCTTCTCAGTCATACAACATGCTGGTTCTAACACATTTGCACAAGGGCACAGTGGGAAGGAGTGTGTGAGAAAATTGATTGTCCTTTATCAGCTTTCAGAAAAAATAACCAGATCCCTTTGAAAATACAATATCAAAATGACTGGATACTTTGCTATATTTCATGACTTCCCAGTCATGAAACTTCAGGAATTGTCATCAGCTGCAGGGTCTTGGCACGGGGAGAGAAGGAAGGACAGTGGTTTTGGGGCTAGCTGTATCCTCATTATTTTCCTGCTCCCAAAAGGAAGTGAGAACAAAAGCCAAAACCTTTTTTACCCTCCTCTCTCATGCTTATCAAAAGGGCTTTTGGACTGACACTTTTACCACATCAAGAAGTCTGGGGAAGTTTACAGACCTGCAATCATCTTATCTGTGGCCAACACTAAAATCAGACCCCCTTCTGCTCCATACCTTGATTTCATAGCCAGTGAGGAATTTCATTTCAATGGACTTCTTCAGTACTCTCTCTCTGTCCATGTCAGCAGCTGCCTTGATTACCTGAGAAGGAGAAATACTTTCAGGAGAGCCAAGAGAAGACTGAACAGCAGGACTGCTGCCCAGGCCACAGGAGCACACATCAACACCAGCCACCTSCTCACTGCCTTGCCTCTGCCCTCTCCTCAGGGCCCTGCGTGCTGGGCAGGCTAAGAGCTACTGGCTAAAAGATCCACCTCTTCCCAACAGGGCTGCACAAGGGCCAGAGAATGTAAGGGACAGCAAAAAAAGCTTCACAAATAGTCAGCCCCTCCCCAAAGAAACAGCAGAGCTGACTGTGAGCAGCTTTAGGTGGGAGCTGCTGGCCCTGGCAGCTCAGTTACCACGTGCAGAACATGGTGAGCACAAAGGACTTCACATCCATTCATCTATCTGTGGAAAATCTCAGGAAGAGGTGGGGAGCAAGCAATTCCTGCATATCCTCATATAAAAATCACAGAATTGTGAGTGCTCTGATACACCCAAGGCCCCCAGCAAGCATCACTGCAGTGCACTTTTGTGAACATCCCACCTCAGAGAGGCAGCAGCTTGCAGCACATCAGCAGATGGCCATGGCCAGGGATGAAAAAGGAACAGAGACCATCTTGCCTCCAGCCCTGCTGCTCTCCACACCCAAGGTGTATTCCAGTACAAAGTGATAACAGCTAGGAGATAAGAGTATTTGCAAAATCAAGTGCAGCTCTCTAGGACACAGTGCAAGTCCTCACCTCTATGTAGACATCTGTGAACTTCTCATCAAACCCTCGTGTTGCTCCAAAGTCCAGCAGGGCCACCTGGAATGGACAAAACTGTCTGTATTAGAGTCAACCACACCTGATCTTAAGAATGCTCCTGATTTATTCAGGAAGCTCAGCTGGCTTTCCCAGCTCTCCTCTGCATCCCAACTTCCCCTGACTCCTTTATTCCCAACAGCTGCACCAGTGCAGGGCTGAGGCCACTGCCCAGTGCCCACACTGCCACTCCTGCTCTGCTGGCTGCTCCACTCAGGCTCCATGTGCAGGGACAGAGCAGCCCTGAACCTTTCCCTGCACTTTGCAGCACAGACTTCAGGAATAAAAAGCAATTCCATCTGCCCTACAGAGCACAGACAAGCAGCCAACCCAATGAGCAGGAATTGCCAACCTTATCTTCAGCACAGCACAAGAGCATTTAGCTGAAGAGTCCTGGGCTCAGGTGTGTGCTGGTAGAGCACTGCCTGCTGCAGCTTCCCACCTTCAGAACAGATCCTGAGGTTAATGGAGTAGCTGGGACTGCTCAAGAGCCAAGGTTACAGCAGCCCTGCTTTCCTACTGAGCCCTAGTGAGGGCAGGTGGCAAAGGGAGGTTTCCCTGTGGTATCTGCCCATGCCTCAAGAGAGAATCCCAGTCAAGACTCATTAAGTGGGGAGCAGGAGTGAGGAATAACCAAAAGCTGGTGAAAACTGATGTCTGTATAGGCAGGAGAGTGGCTGCTCAGGCTTACCTTGTGCAGCTGTGGGTCATAGAAGAAGTTGGACCAGTTGGGGTCAGTCTGCATGTACCGGAACTCAAACAGCTCCCGCAGGCACAGCACCAGGATGTTGTGGCAGATCTTTTACAACAAGGAGAAACAAGAAACAAGCCCTATTCACACCTGTAACTTAGAGCAGGCATCAGAAAACAGGGCACACATTGCCACACCAGCAGGAACCATCTGCTCTATGCAGAGCTGAAGGAACACCTCTCACCACAGCACCAGCAACTCCCAGCCCAGCCCTGCCATGGGACATCCTTAGCAGATGGCACAGATGCTCCAGTGCTCATCCAACTGCATTCTGGTCCTGCCTTTTCACTTTCCAGCATTGACTACACACTGGGTGCCTGCAAGAATGGGAATCTTGTATGATACCAGACCCAGCATGCATTCCTGTGGGCTGAGCACTGGCCCAGCTTGAGGGAGCAGCAGAGAGCCACACCTTGGGACTAACAGGCACAGAAAAGCAAAAGCAGCAGTCCCTGATACCCCCTGCTGGATTACACACTCCAGCAGAGCTTTTCTGTGAGAATTGCTAGGCTGGAGCCTGTTCAGCAGAACTGCCAGTCTCACTGTGCCCCTCTCCAGCTGCTGCAAAGCTGAGTGAAACACCATATCCAAGGTGGAAGGAAGAGAGCACCAAATGCAAGCCCAGCCCTGCTACAAGACACTTCCATTTGGGTCAGAAGGCAGAGGGTCAGCCAGGCCAGGGGATTACAGGAAAGAAGGGCTGTTCCTGCAGCTCACAGCCTTTTAAAATGAGTCCTGGTGATGGAGCAGCTCATTGCTGAGGACAGTCCCTAAGAATAGCCAGCCAGCTCTGGCACAGCTTCAAATCTAATGTGACACTGAGATCTGTTTAACTAGAGGAACAGACTCTGCCCTCCTCCCCAGTGACCTAACAGCTGACAGCTCACACCAAGAAACACACACACATCCAAATACCAGGACAGTTATTTCTGCTGCTAGAGCAGCTGCTTGTCCCACCACAGCACTCCAGTCCCTGGCTATATTCAGCACCAACACCCACCTATCCCCACATCCCTGCTTTTGTTTACTGACAGGTACTTTTCCAGCAGCCCTGTGCAGCACAGGTCAGTCCTACAGGAATGACACCCGGCTGCTTGTGCTGGGATGATTCTGCAATCCTGCCCAGAAGAGCAGCTGCATAAGACCCCTTTGCCCTTACTGACAGTCCCCCCAAAATTAAGGTCACCAGAAATGGCATCACACAGTGAGGCTACCTCCCCTTCAGCTGCCCTTGCCATTCACCCCCTCCAGCCCCTCCCTGCTGAGTGCTGGTGCCTGCAAGGCCCAAATAAGCCTGGAGAGACTCCAGTGTCACTGCCACCTTCCCTAAACAAGTCCTCCTAGAGGCTCCAGACAGTCCTGCTCAGGGTTTGCTGTGCCACAAGACATGCCCCCAAGTCTGGCACAGGGCTCTGAGCAGGGGCAGAAACCCAACATCCCAAATTCACCTCATTTCGAATCTCCTGGCTCAATCCTTCAGCTTGATCCAAGGGAAAGCCAGACACCAGCTCTGTGGTCAGCACGTGCTTGCTGCACAGCTCATCTATTACTCTTGGTACATAAAAGAAGGGGTGGTCTTTCAGCAGCTCCCTAGGGGTGGAGAAAGGAGAGGAAAAGGTTTAGGAGCCATCAGCAACACCTCACACAGCCCTTGACCAGCCTCTCCCCACACCTTCCCTGGGGCTGCCAGGAAATGTTTCCCTCAGCAATTACAGTAGGGATTAAGTCAGCAGAAACCCTGCCAGTGACTTAGAGCTGCTGCCAGCTCCTGAGGCCCCATCTCCTGCCAGAGCAGTGATATGAAGAAGGCTCCAGGCTGGTGCCTGAAGGGGCACTGGGCTCTTTTGCTGACCCCACTTGGCTTTAGGGCCAGACTGCACACATGGAAGAACTGCTCTGCCAAGGGGAGCAGTGCCACAGGGACTTTTCTGCAGCAGGACAGGAAGAGCATCCAGCACCATGTAAAAACAATCTGGGTGCTTTGGCAAGCCAAGGGAGCAGGCAGCACTGGTGGTGGTAACTGCTTTAAGAGAGATGAACTGAAAACCTCCTAGGCTGAAGGATGGGAGAAGTTAACAGCAGGCTGAGGTAAGAGCACATGGAAGAGCACTGCAAGCCAACCTCAGGAGCTACTGCAGCACCTTCCCATGTGGCACAACAGACAGACTTGCACCAGAGGAGGTGATCACATCTCAGCTGACTGATGCCATGCCCACTGAGACAAGGTGGTGATTCTGGGGCACAGCTCAGGCCACAACCATGCACCCTTCCCCTGTGCCACACGGCAGGGCACAGCAGTCAGCYCCCACCATCCCTCAAGTTAAGCAACATCTCCTGCCTCTCCCACACCCACACACAGAGAAGGGGCTCAAGGCAGTGGTGGGAACATACTGGAATTTCCTTGCACAGGCAGCTTCTCTCAGGTAGTCACACTCCAGGGCCAGCTCTCTGCTCACCACTTCAATCAGGTGCTCTGGGAACAAACCTGAAAGTCAAACAGCACAGGAGAGAGCAGGCTTAGAAAAAAGGATCTCCTCAGGCAAAGCTTCCCAGAACTGCAGCTGAGGAGCAGAGGAGGCCCCAGAGAGAGCCAAGGTACATTCCCAACCAGATGCAGGTTGTGCAGTAATCACAGCCCAGGCCACACAGCTGCTCCTAAGTCCAGGTACATCCACAGCACTGCTCTGTCCTCTCCCAGCTCCCACCCCACAGCCCAAACTGTCCATCCCTGCTACTGGCATGGCTGTGCAGGGACACACACCAAAGACAAGCACCCAAACACTGGGCAAAAGCAGCAACAAGAGCTCCATATCTGCCTGCAAGTGGCAGCAGGCACTGCCAGGGAGAAACAGTCAGCATGACTAATGCAGTCTACTGCAGCAGCAGCACGTAGCCAGGGCCTGAGATGCCAAGCCCAGTCCTCTTAGTCTTGGATTTGGAAAACCAATCTACTTCTTGGGCCAGACACAGCTGGGGCTGCAGCAAGCTCTGCAGGGCCCTGCCCAGCCACCAGAGAGAACAGTCCCAGATTTTGTCTGCACCCAGCCAGAGTTTAGAGCAGCATTTGTACAGTCTCACTAATATTTACAGCTGCTGCAGGCATGTATTTGGAAAAAGGAGTGGTAAGTCCTGCATTCCCTGTGGGAAAAGGGACCTATCCATGTGCTGGGACACTGAGCAAGTTCTAAATCAGACAGTTCTCCACAGCTCTGAAAGAATAGAGAACATCTGGGAAGAGCACAGAATGGCAGGCATGGAAAGCTACAAGGGAACACGGAGAAGAATGAGTTCTGCCAAATGTACCAGAAAGTAACAGGACAAAGCAAGACTGCCTCACCTGAACACTGCCCACACTCCAAGCCTAGAAAGCCATCAAAAGTGAGTATTCCCAGACACTTTATATTTTGCCAAGAATCCCTATGGGTCTGTCTCTATAGAGAACACACAGAGACAAGTGCAGTTACTCTGGCAGGTGTGTGCACACACATGGCCACAAACACACAGCTGCACTTCCCACCCCACCAAGTGGGCCCTGGAGCAGGCCCCAGCAAAGGCAGCACAGCTCTGCAGCACAACAGGGGAACAGAGCATGGCTCTCCAAGCTGGCCCTGACCCTCTGCCTCTCCTACATGAAACCTGCTCCTGGGCACACTTAGCATCCCTAAGTCCCTTTCCCCAGTCTTTGGAGGGACACATGAAATGTGCTGCGTGAAAGGGGTTGGCAGAACTCCACCTAGGAACACAGGGCCTGCCAGGGTCTCTGTCTTTTTACCTTCAGGGAGAATATTGCTCATGCTCAGGACAGCCATCAGGTTGTTGACATCACTGTTGATGCTCTGGGCGACTCCAGGGTACTGTGGGACAGAAGGGGAGAGGGCAGTGTTGAGGTTAGATGAGGCCTGGTTGTAGAGGGCAGGATAAAAACACCTGGCTCAGCCCCCACATCACAACGGGCCAGGGTATTCCTGAGCCACACATCCCTCCTCTAAAAGCTTACTCAAAGCCCAGCATCTAAACCAGGGGACACAGAGAAAGGCTAAGATGCAGCTGCCTGCAATCAGAATGGCCTGTTCAGATCCTCTGATGGGAATTCTTCCCACACATGACGGGTTCTCAGACACACGAATCTCACAAGAGCCATGGCAGTCAGTCCTTTCCCTCCCACAGCTGAAAGCACACAGCCCTGGAAGCCCCAGTGTGTCATTCCCAGCAGTAGGGCAAGTGGTGAGGCCCCAGCCCAGCCCTGGCAAAGGCACCTCATCCTGTTCTCACCCTGTCTGTCAAGAAGGGAAGGAGCCTGCACTGCTGAGGAAAATGTGTGCTGATGCCAGAGGGCTGAGTTTCTGCTGCTGTTACCTTGGCCTGACTGCAGAGAGTACTTGGGACACAAATGGCTTCAGAAGACACCCACACCCATTGATAATATTTCTGAAGTCTCCCCAAACTACAAAAACCCACCAATGAGCTGACCAGCTTTACCTGGGATACTGCTCACTCAGCAGGAACCTCACTTCCATGGATTACAAACCATGCTGTACCAGGAGCTTTAGCTCTAGGATATAATTTTGTTGGAAACAGCCACCTGAGGTTGCTGACACCCAGAAAG
Source organism: Cardinalis cardinalis (assembly GCA_014549065.1). Taxonomy (NCBI): domain Eukaryota; kingdom Metazoa; phylum Chordata; class Aves; order Passeriformes; family Cardinalidae; genus Cardinalis; species Cardinalis cardinalis. The sequence continues at coordinate 2,462,376 of JACDOX010000086.1, read as the reverse complement.
GGGCCTGGGGCATGTGCACATCCCAGAAAGGGGACTGACCTGGGGAGCAGGGGGGACCCTCCCATACAGCCCTAAAAGTAGAAGCAGTCCCTCAGCACCATTATCCCAAACTGCAGTGAAAAACCTGTGGGATGTCTCCTGCTCATCTGGACTCAGACTGGCTCAAGCTGCAAAACCTTTGCTGTGTTTTCCACTCAGCTTGCACTACATAAGACTTCTTCACTTCCATTAAAATGTTTCTTGCTTCTCTAGCAGCACAGACATAGCTCCCCTGCCCTTCTGTGAGCACAAACAGGACATGGCTGCTCTGGAAAGCCCACCTGGATTTTCATGGCAACTTCTTTCCCGTTTTTCAAGCGTGCCAGATGAACCTGACCAATTGAAGCAGCAGCAAAGGGGCGTTCTTCAAAGGACTCCAGTTTATCCCTCCAGTTTGGGCCCAGATCGTTGTTCAGAGTTTTCTACAAATAAAAAGAAAGGATCAAGGTATGGGAAGCAAAGATTTAAGACTTTCAGTCTTAGAAATCATGCTCCTCTAAGGTGACTGAGTTCTGAGTGCCTATAACCTGCTTTCTCGATGATCCTCTGTGCCTTGTCATTGCACACCAAGGCAGGGAGTGGTGCAGCCAGCAATGCTGCCCCAGCACTGAAGAGGTGCTGATCAGATCTCTGTGGGGCTCTGCCCCAAGGGACAAAAATCTTGAGCAGAAACACTGCTGCCTTGGCATACAAACGTCCCCTTTTAGGTGCCACCTGCTATCTTCCAGAAAATGAGCAAAGAAAATGAGTTAGCTCTTTCTCCTCTTTCATCATCCTGCCAAGCTGAAGAGAAGCAATCCAGGCATGACTCTCTTTAAGGAAATATTGACAATTAAACATCACAGCCTGCTTTAACATCTTTTTTGCTACCCTGCCAGACTGCCATATTTAAGTTCTAGCTCTGCTTAGTGTCTTGCAGAAGATAAGTAGTGCTGGCAGTTCCTTTGGCATCACCCTTTACACATTAATTTACAGAGAACATAAACACTGGGGAAAGCAAACTTAGTTCACTTCATTCTGGGTTTTCTTGATGGCAAGTTAACCAAAATGGTAAGGACAAAGCTGTTGGTTATTTTCCATCAGACTGAGGCTTGTCTGTTTCTAAAATGGGATGTAGACATATCTAGACACCACCCTAAGACCCACAAGAAAGAGAAGAGGAAACACAAGAGGAGGCTACACTCAACAAGACCCTATAACCATATTTGTGGCAGCATCCTGCTCCATATCAACATTAATCTCAGGACATGAAAAACTCCCACATTTTTTTCCCCTCTGTCTAGACCCAAACTTCCAATTTTTGAGAGAAAAGACAACACATAATTGAGAAGGAATCACACGTTACCCCCAACTGAAAATATGCAACCTTATTGAAATATTCTATAAAATCCCCATCCACCTCCCTTACTAGGGCATGTCACAGGTGACATTTTTTCTGTCCATTGTCCCTTTCCCTGATAGGCACTCGGGAATATTCCTCACCATCATCTGCTTTATGGGCATGAAGTCGGCACTCTGACGCACACGCTCAAAGATCCTCTGCAGGTGGGGGTTGATGAAGGCATCATCTGCCAAGGGAAAGCACAAAGCACTCAGAGCAGGCATTGCATCCTTCAACACTCAGAGAAATGTGCTCCTGCATTCACACAAGTCAGGCTGTCCTGCCCCAGTGAAGGTTTTAGAAGTAATGCTTTAATTCTTTTGGTGTGGTGACAGGTGACAGAGCCAAGAGCAGAGTGCTCTGCCTCATGGAAACACAGGTCACAGAAGGGACCCCTGGGAGCCATCCCAATGCTCCAACGTTCCCAATGTGGTTTAATCCAGTGCATTTCAAGGGGCAGCAGCTCCTCTAGAATGCTGTGAAGTGATAAAGCACCACTTAGACAAGTGCTGAACTCTTGGAGAAACCAGGATTCAGCATCTGCTACTGTAAACAACTGCCCAAATGCAGAGCAACAACAAATGGGCAGCAGAGAACACAGCTGGGCCCAAACTTTTAAGTCAGAAGTATTTAGCAAGCAAATATTTACACTCATAAGAGGAGGGGCTGGGGCATCTTGAAAGATTAGTCCTCTGCTTGAGCAAAGGCTTCTACAACTCAGAGAAAAACCAGCACTGCTGGCAAACTTTTCATTTCATAAATGATTATAGAGGAATCAGATTTATCTGCTGCTCTCCCAGCACTGGAAAAGTCCAGGCTACAAGCCTTGATCCTGAGAACTGAACCTGCACATGCAGTTGTGACATTCAAACAAAAATTTATTGTTCCTCTCTAAATACACATGCATGAACCCCCTTATATCTATGCCAGGAAACAAGAAACAAACAGTGACCTTAAGAGGACTGTCCTGGGAAGAAGGATGGAAAGGAATGGACAAAAAAGATAAATAATGCAGAGATGTGACATTAACACTCAGCATTATTTACAAATTCCCACTGAAGCCATAGCAGCATTTAAAAGCACTAACAAAACCCCACTGTGGAGCCAAGAGAAGTTTTGAAGAGGATCAGGCTTTGCAGGAACAGTGAGTGGAGCTCACGTTGCAAACCCGCAGGAAGATGAGCCATTGCATTTGCGTGTGCACTGAAAGGAACACCTGCTCTGTCACTGATGCTGTATCACTGCCCAGCCTCTGAACATGCTAAAAAATATTCTCAGGGCTCTGTGAAGGTATTAACCACCATGCTGCAATGCATCACCTGCACTGCCAAGGGTGACTGGGCAAAAGGAGAAGGGATCTCACTAAGAGTGACTCCCAGAAGCTGTTTGTGTCAAAGCATCAGCATCTGCCACAGGCATTCAGGATCCCTTTATTCTGCTCACTGCTGACATCCATAAAGCCCTCAAAGGGTTTCCACCCCTAGTCTGGGAGGGCATCCCTCCTTACCTGGGGTGCTTGACCACCCCCAGCCTTTGTTCATGAGCACAACGTCAAAGAGCCAAGGAACCTGCAAGTCCAGGCTGACTGTACAGAAACTCAGCAGCAATGTCAAAAATCAGCCCTGCCGTGGAAGCAGCTCTGCCAGGCTTACAACATGCTGATGAATAAGGTTTTACGTCTTTGTGGTCAACTGCTGAGGCCTTACTGGAACAAAACACGAAGCAGGAGCCAAGGTAGGGCACTCTCAGCTGGCAAATGCAGCTGCCTTTCCACCATCTCCCACAACACAGGATGACTGGGGGCCTTTGGCATCTTTTCTGTGCACAACCTTTAGGAATGTGGGTCCCTAACAAAGCCACTGAMTCCCCACAACAGACGTCAGGGGTTTTAAGGAAATTGCTTTGTGACTTGTGCTCAGCTACAGGGAGCCCCTGCCCCCAGTTAGCACCCAGACCTGCTGACAGAAGCAGTGAATTCAAACTCACCAGGCCCCAGAGAAGCCCATGAAGTGGCAGGACCTGTGTGAAACCCTCCTGTCCAAACAGCCACCCCAAGAAACAGACACTCTGCATTGTCTGATTTATCTCACCACAGCTGTCCCCCAGCAAGGTCACCATGGGCCTGTGTTCCTGCCAGGCACAGCAGAGTCCACACACTTATAGCAAGAGTCCAAATGAGGGCTGGGTACAACCACTGAGGTTGTTGAAGGCTGTTCCTGAGACCAGAGTGAAGTCAATCACCAAGTATTTGACTCTCCTGCCAGAGCAGTGTAATGTTAGGAGACAGCAGGCAAGTTACAAAAATTCAGAGCATTTCTGCTCCTCAGAGAGAGCCTTTCATAGCTGCCTCCTCTGCACTCACACCCAGGCCTAGGGTAGCTGTGACCACACTTGGGCACACAGCAGGCACAGCTCAGTGGTGTCCCAAGAATCTGAAATTAATCCCACCTATGGCAGATGAGTTTAAGTGCAGAGCTGATTTCCAGGCATGGCTTGCTCTGCCCACATACCAGAGGCACTGGAAGGCAAGGAGGAGCTGCAAGGAGCACAGGAGCTCCTCCTGGATCTGCACTGTGAGCCATCAGTGGCACCTGGCAGTTTCTGGAGGGTGAGAAAGCAGCATGTGGGTGGCAGCCTTTGACACAGCAGCTGATGCCTCCCACTAGGCTCTGCCAGGTGGCCATCAGCCTGGCAACCACCTAACCCAACTGATTAGCAAATGAAATGCCAGTCAGGGCTCTCTGGGACACTGAACTGATCTTGTTTTGTTGGTAAGCCCAAAGTATTGAATACTCTACTAGATCCAGTCTCATCAGCTAAGACCTACAAAAACTCAAGTAGAAGCACAAGCCAAGTGAAGTGAGTACTTCAAACACTCAGACACTTACTGTTTCAGAAACACATTGAAAGCTATTTCCARACAAGTCTCACAGCTATGTTTGGCTGGTTCTTTCCTTCCCTATCAGGCTGGGCAGCAAGGCAAATTGGAAAGATGCAGATAAGGTTTGAACTGAGCACACCTGCCAACTCCCTAACAGTTTAGTGCAGACACTGATACCACTCATGCCTTCACCTGTGGTCACTGGCCTCAGAGCTCAATGGGTTAAGCAGCAGTTTGAAGTCTTCTGAGGATGGAAACAAGTGTTTTATACCTGATAAGATTATCAGCTGTACTGGCCTTTCCAGTAAAGCTTCAGTGCCCACAGAGCATGTAAACCACAATCAGGTTGCTATAATGGGAGATGATTGTGGATATAACCTTGACCACTTCTGGTGAACAAAGAACAGGATCACATTCTTCTTGTCACCCTCCTCCTTTCTAGCAGGACACCTGCAATTAGAGTGTAATACAGCTCTCCTTCTTTACAATTGCTTGTAACAGACACTAAAATTCACATTGTCACCCTATTGTCAACCAATTTCAGTTACACACAATAAGGATACAGAGTGTGGTGGTGTCTAAGTGCATGCACCTATTTATTTCATACTGGGATTAGATGGAACTCAAATATTTCCATCACTGCTCTCACAGGACAAAGCCATTTGTTCAGAGTCTCCACATTCACTTGACACTGCCTGATTGCAGACAGCTGACCCTGTGTCACACCTGGCAGCACTAAGGACAGCTGAGGACCTGTGCTAAGGACTCTTACCTTGAATGCTCAGCATCTGTCCCAGCTTCAGTGCTGCTCCCCGGACCTTGCACAAGGTCCTCACGATCCTTTCTGCGTTGGCCTCTGACAGGAAGGGGCTGGAATCCATCACTGCTTTCTTCCCTGAGGGAAAGGAGAGAGGGTATGAATGAAGAACACCCTTATCTTGGCAAGCCCACATTCAACAGGAGATTTGCCCTTCCCTAGGGAAATCAAACCAGGACTACACTGAGTGCCTTCACTGCACCCCAGGACTGAATTGCACATGTGCCTTGGGACAACTTTGACATTGTTGGTTTGAGAGCCAGGAGCAGCAAGTCACAGCCTCCCAGAATGTGCTGCTCTGCAAACTGTCTGGGATCCTGGGTAATGCTGGTGCTTGAACTCACTGTGCCAGCCAGCAGAGCCTAAAACACTGTGCAAAGGTGGCTTGAGTCGCACACCACGGGCTGCAGCACAGCCACAGCCTCAGAAGGGCAGTGGGAGTGACCCACAGCAAGGAGGAATCCTCAAAAGCCTTGGAAGAACACTGGCACAGACCAGCAGGCCTCTTCCAGCCTCTTAATGTGGAAGCTTACACAGAACAAGGCCAAAACATACACACTCAAACACACTTTTGTGTCCCCAAGCTTGTGTAAAGCCTGATGTCTGACAGGCTCAGAGCTCACACAGCCATGTACACACCAGTGCCACAGTTCCAAGTATGCAACAGGGGGATTGTGTGGCATAAGAAGCACTTTAATTTATTTTATTTTTATTAAGGGAGAGGGGAAGCAGACCCTGATTCTAGTTTGTGGTCCCTTTGGGAGAAGCAGCCCAGAGCTCCCATCCAGGGCAATGCCCAGTGGAGCAGGGGCAGAGGGGGCAGACACCACCCACCTCTCCTGCTGACAGCCAGCCAAGCAGGAGGAAGGGCAGCCTTGCAGCCAGGCTGCAGAGCTCACAGCTCACAGACTGATCTTGCAGCTACACTGCTTTTAGGTTATTTTAGAGGAACAGAAGACAGAACAGCTGAAGCCCCCATAAACAATAAGCAGGACCCAAAAAGGCACAGCAGATGGAAACAGCCCTGGAGATCTCAGGCAGCAGGTGGAAATTACTGGTGACTAGAGCAGCCAGAGATCCTCCCCTGGATCTCTCAGGTAGCTCTCAGGAAGGTACACAGAAGGTACATTTAGATTGGCCAGGAGACAGGAGAAATAACAGAGACAGACTGAAATAGCTGCTGTCTAAACTCTGGCAGCTCCCACAATCTGGTACCATTTTCTTGAGGTTACTGATCTGACAGACACCCTTCAGTCCCTGCAAGCAGCTGGATTGCTTACAGACCTTCCCTGCAGAAGTGACTCCACAGAACTCTCCACTGGCAGAGCACAGATGAGCCAGGTACAGGCTGCTCTCCTGCCCTTCATCCCCTCTCTTTCTTCACCTGTTTTGTGGGACAGCAGCAGGATGGGAGTGCATGTGGGACATTCTCTCTACAAATCCCTGTCCTAAGTCAAGGATATACAGGAAAAAGTGGAATAAAAACACCAGGAGTACACAGGACAGCCATCCTGCTCTTGAGAGCAAGATATGGAAAAGCAGGACAGGTCCAGAATTCACCACTTCCAGCACACTGCAATCTTCAGAACACATTTTGCTCTGGATAATGGATGTAAGGAGACTTAGAGACTGAACAGGAAGAGCTACCCAGGGCAGAAGGATCTGGCTTTACACACTTGAAAAGCTGTCTCTCAAGTGTCCTGTCAGGAAAACTATCCTTAGCAATGATGAGGCAGATCCCTGTATGAGATGACACACAGGACCTCGGGAAAGTATGAAAACCTATCTCCCTCCACAGCACTGCACACAAAAACATCCTCCTTTGAGTCAGCAGCAGAATAAAGGGGTTAGTTAATGATTAAAGCCACATCCAGAAGCCAGTGAACCCTGACAATTTTAACTCTTATCAGAGAAAGGGCCAAACACAGGCAGTCCCAAATCCTCTTCTCCTGGCAGGCTCCTCACTGAAGTCAAACCTCCAGGGGCAATACCTGAGCACCAGGCAGCCCAACTGCACAGGAGCAGCTCTTGCTTGTGTGCTTTGCTACAAGTGTGCATGAACAAGAATGTGACCTAGAAGCAAGAGTGAAAAGCAGTGCTACGGCAATGGCAAGCAGAAAGAAAACAGACACAGCCTTCCAAGGCTGGGTGGAAAGGGAGTGGGGAATAAAACCCACCACAAGTTTATGGAAAAATATACCAATTTTCAGTGAGTTAACATTTTACCCAAAAGATGGCTGGCACCTTTTGGTGCCTCACATTATTTCTTCCCCATCTTTAGATCACAAAGCTGGGTTCACCTGTTTCAGTAGGAAAGGAAAAAATGCAAACAGAAGTCACATACAAGCTGTGGCAACATGGACACCTCAGAAATTAAGGCTCCTGCAGCCACAGTGCCTGGGCCTGTGAGTTCTTCCACAGAACAGGCAGCAGGCAGACACCCTCCCTAGTGCTTGACCCACTTTTATTTTTTTTTTCTTTCCAAATTCAGAATCAGCATGAACCTTTCTAAACCTGTGTGCAACTCACTGCTGCATCACTCCTTTGCCACCATTAAATGGAGAATTAGTGACTAGACTTTGTATTTGTTTCAGGACCATCTGCCACAGAAACTTTGGGGCAAAGGAATATTTAAAAATATGGCCTGAGCACTTGAGACTGACAACCCAAGAATATTGCATGACTGCCTTTCATAAGAAAATCCCTCTGTGTCCAAATCCAGGCCAAGTGCCAGCCTGCCAGGGCTCTGTCCAGCCTGGCATTTGTGCAGTGCCTGCCCAGGACAGATCATTAATAAGTGACAAAGTTGTCCTTGAACCCAGTCTCTATACTTGTAACAGCAGCTGTTTATTTGGGCACTCTCATTCTAATTCCTGGGAATTTATTCTGCTTTCCCATTCCCACCCTGTGTGGGCCTTCTACTGTATTTACATACAAACTTTAAATACTGTGGTTGCCATCAAGGTCACCAGTGACAGAGGGGGTTTTCAGCCTACCAGGAAAATTCAAACTGGAAATCAAGTCAGTCATCCTCTTTCTAACAAGATAAGAAGAGCCAAACCACTTAAAGATGGCAGCATTAGGGCCTTAAGCATTATTTAAAAAAACAAAACAAAACAAACCAAACTCAAAAAACCTGCATCTACTTACAAGAATTTGGCAGCAGAATGAATTTATGTCCAGGACATCAGGCTTGGACAGAAAAGGAAGAAATTCACCAATTCTTGCACCAGACATATTTGTTCTAGGCTAAATCCCTAAGAAGTGAATTGTTTATGGAAAAATAGACACTCCAAAGTAGGGAGAGAAGGGTCCTGAGGCTACTAAACAAAGATGGGGAAGCTGAGCTGGAAAAAACAGATCAGCACTAGCAGAACTGCTAGAGAATGTGCAGGAGAGTAGGAATTTGCAGTCCCTCTGATAACAGCAATGGAAAGAAGAAGCACAAGCTGTGCTATCAGGATCACGTGTAGCTCAGGAGTGTCTGGCAGAGGGGTTGGGACTAAAGGACCAGTGTTTCTAACTCCATTTTAAAGGTGTAAAGACACTTTAGTTTGTACTAGCTAGGCAAGAGGAGAGCAACCAAGTGAAAACTCTTCCTCTTTACTCCAGGATGCCAGTGAGAGTGTGAAATTCTTAGGCATGCCTTTGGGGATACACACAGCCCACTTGTTTAAGTCTGGAGTGCCAAGAAGTTCCTATTAATATTGCAGCAGTAGGGAGAGAAATTACATCCTCCAGCAGCTTCCCAGGAACAGGACAATATGTCATTCTCAAAAGAGACAGGTCTCAGCCCAAACTCATGGTGCTAGCAGCCACAAAACTTGGGAACAAATGCCTCAAGCTGAAATCAGGAAAGGGGTGCAGAGGTATTTTTAAAGAAATGTGGAGATACTTAGGAGATTTTCCCCAAGAACAGCTCAGGCTGGTACTGTCAGAAAAGCAGTAAGAAAATGGAATCCTGGACTCCCACTGTGTACCTACCTCTCCTCTGCTGTGCACTTCTGCAGGAGCAGAGCCCATGGAGAGAGCTCTCATTCATGGAGAGCCACCACTAAAACACTGTGGAAAACACATCCAAGGACACTAGCTGGAGGTGTAGCTGAGTCACCTGGAAACCTTCCTGTGGCTTTTGCCTGAGAAGCTCCAGAAGAGTACAAAGGCTGGAAGTGTTTCACTTTTGCCTCACCTCCACACTTGCTGCTCTTGGCCCATTCTCAGTTCCACTGTTGATACTACTCTACAGCACAACCACTGCTCCAAGATCTTATCTAAGCAGACTTGACAGCAAAATGGGAAGCAACAAGGAAAGACAAACAAACACCTAAAAATAAAAGCCAGGTCATTTTCTTATTCCCTGCCTAGCACTGAAGTTGGCAATTGTCATGGCTGCCTTTTTTAATCAAGGATTATTCAAGAAAATCACTCTTCCCAAAGCAAGATTCAAGACTGTAGAGCAGGCTTATGACAGGAGAAAGATAGTAGTTTCCCCATCAAGAAGATAAAAATTTAGACATGCAATTGCTTTATTGCAAGGAGAAAGTGTCTTCTGCCCTCTAAATAATAAAAAAATAAAACTAATCCTTCTCATGCTGGAAGAGAGAGGAAATAAGCTCATGTTATTCCCTCAAACTTCAGAGCTCTGCAAGCTCATGTTTTCATTTAGGGTGTGCCTAATTAGAAAACACTCTGGCAAGCAGAGAAATACCAACAGTTGTGCAATTCCACCTCTGTTAAAAGCAACACAAATCATCAGCTTCTAAYAGGTATCAACAACCTGTCAAACATCCCAGGTGCTGAAAGCAAAAGGCCTTCAAGGATTCGCTACAGGATGAGCTGTGTTTGCCTGAGTGCATGTTTTTAAATCAAAGCAAAGAAACCCTCCCATCCTCAAACACCTCAGGTCTTAGAGAGAAACAAGAACTCTTTGCCAAGGATTCTTTTTCTCTGCTGGGCTGCTCTGTATTGCCTTGCTGTTAATATTTGCATTTTGGTATTCCAAATACAAGCAGAGTCATAGGTTGTCCGCAACTCCTGCCTCCCACTAATGGGAATGTGTTTCATATCCTGAAGTGTTGTTTTATGGTTTGGGAATTTATTTTGGTTGGGATTTTTTTGTTCAGTTGCTTTGTTTTTTCAGTGTTTTTCCCCCCTCCAAATTTCTTCATTTTTCAGCCGCTCCAGTACCTCCTGAAAGAGAGGTTCAGTTTCCATCCTTCTTCCACCCCTAAAGATGACCAGGGTGAAGACAGAAACTGAATTAAGAGTAGAATCACAAGGACGCAGCAGTTGTCATTATCTGAAAGTAATGCTTCTGAACCAGGAACAATCTGACTTCATTTTTACTTCTAGCTACAAGTATTTCAACCTTTCACCAGCTTTCTCCAGTCACTGGAAGTAACCTGAACACACAACCACACCAGCCAAACCAGAGAGACCAGCTGGAGACCAAACAGCCTGCAGCAACTCTAACAGACCTTGACATTCTGCAGTATCCCACCAAAGCTTTTTCTGGATAACAAACAAGTGAATGGAACCACAAACTTTAGAGTAATCTCATGTTTTCTGAAGAACAACACCTGAATTTTCTATGCCCTAAAGCATTCACCCACAGGACCCCCACAATATTTTACCAACACACATGCTTAGAAGAAAGCCACAACAACATGATCAGGTACAACTTAAGGAACATTTTACCTCCAATTTCACATAAGCTGGAAAGGAAGGAGGATCAGGTCAATTTGCWCAGCACAGCCTTTTGCATGTTATGAGAATCCTTTAGAAGGCAGCACAAGACAGATATTGGAAATAGAGAATTCCCATTTAACAGGAGCATAAAGTGCTTTCTCTCTTACAAGAGAACAGCCATCCTCCAAGTTCCTCCTAGGCAGAACATCCTTTTATTTCAAACAGACTGCAATACTAACAAAATTTTCAGACACAACGGCTCATGTAAAGTTTCTGAACTGACAGAAATGCACTGTTCCACTGAACAGTTTAAGAATTGTTAAGACAATCCAATAATGGACACAGGGATAGTATTGAACCTCAGGGATGGCTATGGGAAAGTAAAGCTGTACAAACTGTGCTGGCACAAACACATTCTCTGGAATATTCCTCTGACCTCTGTCCATGTAGTGAGGCTGTGGTGTACTGCGATGGGAGAAGAGCCAAGAGATGAAGAATAATATTGAAAATAAAAGAACTACCCATATGCCCTATAATTCTGTCTCACTACCCAACCTTCAAAAGAATACAAATTTTGCAAATGCAGGTAAACTGTGTCTAGAAATAAAATAAAGAGGAAGATAAAAAGAAAATGGAAGGACATGGAAATGGCTTACCACTGCGTTCCTCAGGTCTAAGGCTCTTCTTTGCCACTTCTGCCAGCGCCCCAATGCCAAGACCAACAGCTAGTCCTTTAAAATAACAAGAAAAAGACTCAAGTCAGAATGAAAAAACCTTCCAAGCCACATACAGAGGCATTTTTGGTAATTAACTTTAAACCACACATTCAAATGCACAACAGCTCTGTTAGAACATCCTGGCCTTTGCAATGGAGCCATCTCCACTGGACACTGAAGAGTTTTCTCCTGTACTTCTTCAGCCCAGCATGCCAGCCAGGAATCATAGGCTAGGCCAGTCTGGGACATCTGGCTTTTATAAAGCATGTCGTAAGTGTTACTCAGAGCTTTGTGCTCTGGCTGATGTCCTGCTGTAGACTCAAATCATGGAGTTTAAAAAAGGGGAAGAAAAAGAAGCCAAAACTCTCACAACCATGGTTCTCAAAGTACAATTCTCAAGAAGGAACAGAATCCCTCTCACTGCCCACTGTGCCACAACAGCAGGAGGAAAAGCATCATTTAGGATGAAGCCACTGCCAATAGAGTGTAAAGTTGTGCAACCTTGCTGTCCAAGCTTTAGGTTTAATTGTGCTCATTAGGTTTAATTGTGCTTTAGGTTTAATTGTGCCTCTTCCTTCCATGAGCTCATTTACTGTGATGAACAGAAACATGTTTTACCCCAAGGCTCACCTTACACCAGCAGTGTTGCAACCTGCACTCCAAGGAGCTGGGCTGGGGAGTAATCCCACACAGCAGCAAAACCAAGAGACAAAACACAGCACTCCCCATGCACTATCACCCTGGCAGGCAGTGAACTGCAGGCTGGTTTCACAGCCACAGGTTACAGGACTACAAAAGCAGCATTATCTGCCTCTGCTAACCACAGCAAAGGCACCAAATGAGGCACAGATCTAATCATACAACCAAAGGTCTCACTGTCTTCCCAATATCAAAATATTTATTTTTCTGGCTAATAAATGGCATGGGCAATCAGAACAGATGGTGCTGCTCCAATCTCCTCAGCAGTGGTGCATCCTGCTGTGCTCTACTCCCACACTGCTGACAGTGCTGGGTGCACCTGCTTTCCCAGCACCCCAAGCCCTCCTTAAGGCACTGCTGGAAAACTTCCCAGGTGAAAGAACCAGGGAGCAAAGTCAGCACAAGGAAGGAAGCAGAGCTGTCCAGCGCATGGCATTTTGCACGTGTGCAGGAAGAACCACATGCCCAAGTTTTGTAGGCTCAAGTGGGAAAGCCTGGCCACAAACAAGGTGATCCTGACCCTGCACTGAAGCTTTTCCTCTCTCCCATCAGGCAATTACAACTCCCCCTCTCCCAGTGCAATTTCAGGCTTGTATARTTTGTCTGCTTCACAAACAGCTCCACTTTTAATCTTACAGACTACATGCACTGGGGCCAGAGAATCCTGCATAAGGTGAAGCATAAGAGGCATCAATGACATTACAAGGTGGTTGGGGTTTGGGGATTTTGTGGGATGGTTTTTGTTTGGGGTTTAAAAAAAAATTCTGTATTTTCTGCAAGTTTTTCTATGGAGTCACAGCACTGAAGGAAGTCTGATGTCAGTAACTAACTTGTGTAGACCCTTCAATTGTGGCAAACCATGCATCACCAATGAACAAGTGTTTTGCACAAGAAATCCAAAGATTTTATTAGCTAAACAAAGTGAATAAAATACCCCTAGGCTTCAGAGAAAACAAGCAAAAAGGTTTTTCAAACACAGCACAAACACCTACTAAAATGCTCTACACAATTATTTCCAATCAGATCCCACATACAAGACAGTAACTTGGAGCAGGCAGTACCAAGAGTCAGATGGAAGCCAATAAATACGTCTCATCAATAAGATGTGATTTTCTAGACTGAATACCACTCACAGAACATTTCTGTTGGCCTTGATCCCACTTTTACCACCTCCAAAACAATGCTCACCACCACAAATCAGCTTGATCATTATCAGAGCTAGACTGAACTGACTGGCAGTAATTGGTTTCAGAGTAAAAACATCATATAATCTTCTGTAGGCTCCATGTTCAATGTCTAAAATTAAAAATTACCAGATTTACTTCCTGGACATAAAATAAAACATATCTGAAGTTTCTAATCTCTTCATCATTAAGACACAAACCACTTCAAAGGTAAATGAAAATCTAGGAACCAGATTCTACTCTGTCTTGCAGAATAAAGCTGAAGAAGTTACAGCTTGTTTAAAAGCAGCTTGGGTTTACATCAGTGTGGGCAAGATCAGACTACAAATGAACATGTTTTGCACCTTCCTTCTCATAAATGTGCACAGCTAAGCATCTGTACTAGTATTTTCGACTGCACTAGAAAAAGAGCTGCTTTTTCAATGTGCTTTTACAACTTCCTTACAGCTCATCTATCCAATTCCCAAAATAAAACGAACCCAAATCACCAATCAACAACAGTTTCATATAAACTAAAGTTGGGCAAAAACAAGTGCATGGTTAAACAGCTGCTAAGCTTTAAAGATCTGAAGTTTAAACAAAGGCTTCAAACATCTTCAAACTACAATCACAGTGTTTGCTGCTGCTTAGCAGCCAAGCTTGCAAAAAAGGAGGATGTAAGGGTGGATGCTTGGGGCTATTTGCCTTCCCAAGTAACTACTACAGATGCTGAGGTGCTGCTTCCCAGGAGTACAGGACTCCAGCAGGGAGCCATGAATGAACTCCTGTGGCTGCTTTGCTTGAACATAGAGCTTTCTTTGCTTCCCCTCTGAAACTGTCTTTACCTCAGCTCCCAAGTTTTCTCCAAGTTTTTGCTCTTTCCTATTCCTTCCTGCAGTGGGAGGAAATGAGTAAGCAGCTCTGTGGGGCTGAGCTGCTGCTGTTCACCTGTTACCAGGAACAAGTCATCCCTCCAGAGAACCTGCAGGGCTCCAAAAGCTCCTCTGGGTCACTAATCTACTTGCACAGGACACTCCTGATGTCCTACACTTCCCTTGTCTGCAAAAGGTGTATTTCCTCCAAGATTATTCATTTTGGGACACTTCTCAGCAGTGCTCAACAGGCATTGTTCAGCACCTTGAAAAAAATAATATCCTTAAGTACCTCTATWAAGTCATTCTCCTGCATTTTGCACTTCATGCAGATTATTTCAGGCCTGGAAAATGCCACTTGGTTCTATACCAGCAGAGTGGCTCTTAGACTATTTTCCAGGCATCTGCAGCATCTGGTAACTTCAAACCAAGCCTATCAAGGGATGATCTGGAACCAGTTTTGTTCAAGGCAAAACCTCTTGCTCAGCAACTGAGACAATAAAACAAACAGGAGCTGAATGGGCTGTTAGCACTGCTCAGCCTGCCAAGCACAGGGTGGGAGCAAGACCCTCCCCTGGAGCAGCCTGTGCCCTGGTTTTGGTCTGGTGAAACACCTCAAACACCACACAGCACACACTGAAAGCTCCTCAGCTGGACAGGGCAATGAAGAATATAATGAAAGGTTCAACATAAGGAGAGGGAGATCACTCAGCAATCACCATCACAGAGAAAACAGACTCGACCTGGGGAAATTAGCTCAATTTATTACCAATCAAATCAGAGTAGGATAATGAGAAATTAATACTAAATCATAAAAGACATTCCTTCTACTCCTCTGTGGGATTTGCAAGGTGCCCCTGAGCGGGAAGAAAGATGTGCAGAACTCCAACATCTGGGAATGACTGGCATCTGACTCCATGATGTCAGAAAGCTAATTAATTACTTTATTATACTATATTATAACATAACTATATTACACTATATCACACTAACAAGAACTATCACTCACTAACTCACTCAAAAAACTTGTGACTCTCTGCCCCAGTCCCAACACCCACACGTGGATCCAACTGGTCAATGAATCCAATGGAGCAATCACCTTGGGGAAACCATCTCCAGAACACATTCCACATGGGCACAAACACAGGAGCAGCAACTGAGATGAGAATTGTTTTGATCATTCTTTTCTCTGCTTCTCTCAGGAGAATCCTGAGAAAGCCAAGTCTCTCTCTGTTCAGAGGGCATGTGAATACCACACTCCTCCCTTCTTCCTGAGTTTAACTTTACTCCTGAATTCTGCTCCTCCCTCCTCAGGGAGAGAACTCCTCACTCTGCCCCTGCTCCAGCATGAGGTTGCTCCCACAGGAGACAGTTCTCCACAAACTCCTCCAGTAGGAGTCCTCTCCAKGGGCTGCAGTTCTTCCCAGCCCACCCCAGCACAGGGTGCATCCTTCAGGGTCAGGCTGCTCCAGGGACACAAGTTCTGCCAGCAATCCTGCTCCTGTGGGGGCTTCACAGCTTTCTTCAAGCACCCATCTGCTCCCTGGGGGCCACTCCATGGTCTGCAGGTGGAATTCCTCCATTGTGGCCCTCCATGGGCTGCAGGGACACAGCTGCCTCACCACAGGCTGCCAGGGAATCTCAGCTCCAGCATCTGCAGCACCTTCTCCACCTCCTTCTTCCCTGACCTTGGTGCCTGCAGGGCTGTTTCTCTCACTCCTCTCTCCAGCTGCATTTTTTTCTGGATTTTTTTCTCCCTTCTTAACTCTTATCCCAGAGGCTCTGCCACCATTGCTGATGGCCTTGGCTTGGAGCCTCCTTGGAGTTGGACACTGGGGAAGTTTCTGGAAGCTTCTCCCAGAAGCCACCCTGCAGCCAAACCCTTGACAAGCAAACCCAATCCACTCACATGAATCCTGCAGCTGTCAGGTTTGTGTATACTTTCCTAACACACCTCAACAGAGCAGGATTTTGCTTTCTTTGTTTTCAAAATTGTTAAAATCACATTAAATCTAGACTTCACCACAAGCTTCCTGAATTTTCTTTATTGCAAAAGAATCTTATTATATCATTAAAATAATAAACTTAGAAACCAGGAATATGATTAAGGGAGACAGGAACAGCTTAGAAAAGTCAAATAAGGCAAGGAAGGGAGAATGGAAATATAAAAAAAAAATCAAGAACTGAGTAGTGGAACTGATGACCCATCAGGCTACAAAACAAGCATGGAACAAAAAACTGCAGAAAAATCTGTTTTGTCAATTACAATCCTGGGAAGAATAAATAAATAAAATCAAGGATGCTATTTAGTACTATAAATACACCTACCAGCAGTCACTCTGGCTGCTGCAAGAAGCAAACAAAAATACATATAAAGGACTAAGAAGTTCAGTAGGGGATCTTGTGCTGATCACAGAGCCATATTAGCTCAGTATTACAGGCAACTGTTGGAAAACATGATCTTCAAYCCTTCCAGTAAAATGTTCTTTGCCCACAGAAGAGGTGAGAAGCCAGGCAAACCCAGCAGCCCAAGTATTTTTGCCTCCTGTTGCTAATTTGTCCATCACTCACCAGAGTGTCCTGACATCATGGCTGAGACACAGCTGAACAGTGCCTATAACACTGGAGGGGATCAAAGAAAACATGCAAAGACAGGGGGAGGAATGGGATCATGCCAATAGCATGGGAATTCAGCTTTCTGAACCCCAGGAACATTAATATGAACTCTGGTTTTGACCTACTCAACATCCTATCCAACACTAAAATAATACTGTTCTAATATGGAAATAAAGGGGGAAAGTTGATTTTATTTAAACAACAAAAAAAAAGTGTTAAGAAAAAGAATCAAATGCTAGTTTGACTGGTGTGGAGATTGTAGGAGAGGAATCCACCTCAACCACTTCATTTCCCAGAATGATTTTTTGGGGTCTCCAAATGAAGATGGCATCCCAAAGCACACAAGAAAATTCCTGCACAAAAAGTTTCCTTGCTTTAAGCTACATTCCCTCACAGACATGGGGCAGCCTCCTGCTCTTAGTTACTTTTAAGGCAATGTAAAGAGCCAGGGAGTAGAGCAGGAAATAACCACCCCCCACCTCTGCCATTCCTTGGCTGGTTCTCATCATTTGAATGTCCCAGGAAGTGAGGACACAGATGGCTCACTAATGTTCCATAGGTTAACAGTGATGTTTCCTGCAATATTTCTTTATCCTCCCCCATCCAACCTGGCCTTCAACACCTCCAGAGATGGGATATTCCCAATTTCTCTGGGTAGGCTGTGCCAGTGCCTCACCACCCTCTGAATAAAGGATTTATTCCTTTATAACTAATAACCTTTATAACTAATCAAAGCCTGCCCTCTGTCAGTTTAAAGCCATTATCCCTCATCCTGTTACCACAGGTCCTTGTAAAAAGTCCCAAAATAATACCAAGGGATATCTTAAACTGAAATAAATCACCTATAGACCATATCTGTTGTTTGCTAAGCCACTGTACTGACAGTTCTGTTTCTCTTTGCTGTTGCAAATTAAAATTCAGAGGGAAAGATAAAAAGCAATGAATGCTAACATGAGATTGCAGAGACCAGAGAATCTGGATAATTTCTGCAAAAGAATTTTCCCCCAGCAGCCCTCTAAAAGCAAGCATTCTCTCTTGCCAGTCATTTTACTCATATAAAGCAGACAACTGGAGGAGAGTAGCAAGACCAAAAAAAAKAAAAAAGACACACAGATGTCTGGAGATGCTGCTTATAAGCAATCTTTCTTTCCTACTCTCCCTTAGTGGTTTTGGTCTGATGGGGCTATTTGTTTTGGTTTTTACCTTGAGGTTAGAAGAAAACAGGTTATACTTCCCCTAGAAGGATGAGTTAGCCTTCCCTCCCACAACAGCCTTGGGTGCCAAAAGCTGGAACATAAAGCAACAGCACTGGAACCCAAAGTTCACAGAAAATTTCATCATCTGCCACTTCACATCCACCAGCTGTCAGCAAGCAGCAACAGAGGAACTCAGAGGATGACAGCTAAAAGTGCTGTGATACTTCCCCTAACATTCAAGGCTAGATTAGAATGGACACCTGTGTGCTACTAGAGCTTAAGAACACAGTCAAGTGAGTTTTAAAGTAATGTCTGGTTACTCCAAAAAACAGATCATGAACCCTGCTTCCCCTTCAGGAATAATAAGCATGCTGTGAAGCCAGAGTGCCTGCAACAGACTGCAGGGTTAAAGAGATCTGACAAGCATGAAAAACTTATCACAAAATTCACTTGCTGTTTATTCCTGCACTGCATAGGATCAGCCCCTGCCCCAGCTCCTCCTAGTGTGCCTATTAGTCTGACAAAAGGACACACAGAGACATAGTAATTGTTTTTTTTATATAATAGTTGATTTGAATTACATTTGACAGGTTATTTTTCTTTCTTCTGGGATCTGTAACACAAGGATGTCTATTTTGTACATGTGCTTCTCTATCAAATTCTGTGGAAGAGAATCACAAGAGCCACAAGAGACTGTTCCCAACCTAGATAGGCCACTATCATCTCAAAACAGTAGAGTCACAAAAAAACCCAACCACAGCAAAACACAGACTCCTCATCCAAGGAGGAGGATTACCTAAGTAGCACTAGCTGTGTTCATCTCTCCACCTGCAATATGTGATACTTAATTCCTTAGGAACATGTTAAATCCTTTGCTGATTTTGGATACAAGACATTAAATAAGCATCATCTGTCAATATTACTAAAGATATTTTGCTGCTTTTTGATATAGTAAATCCCATTCTGCAACTAAAATTCATTTAAGTTTCAGCTACCTTGATCTTACAAGCTCAGAATTTACATCCTTCCTGGGAGAAAATGGTCTACAAGCAATGGCTTAGTAAATCAAACCTTGACTATTATCATCTCCCCATGCTCAAAAAGGAATACCAGGAGGAAATGTTTTATATTTAAACACTGTTCAGAGAAGCAGCAAGGATAAGATTGGGGAAAGATTACTTAAAATAACAGGTGCTCCAGCTGTCTGTGCTTGACAGTTACAGCAAACTGTGAGGACTGGGAGAGTCTCCTCAAAGTGCAATCACATGTGCAGGACCAGGGTAATTGTACAGGCTGGGGAACAGCCTGCACCTCATTCTCCCATTAGAACAGCACAGCCCACATGGATGTGTCACCATGACAGCTCTACTATGCACCCCCAACTCGTCTGCCCCAAACTCTAAAGAGCTTTGCTGTTAGCAAGCTGAGCTGCTAATAGGATGGCAGATGGAAGCCCCCAGTGGTGCAGAGCAGGAGCCTGTCACAGGCAGCCATGACAGCAGTGCCAGTGCCATGGCAAGGGTGGCAGTGCACACTGACCTCCGAAGTTGGCGAGGCGGCCGATCCTGGTGACGGGAACCTTCCTCTCCCGGGCCCGCTCGCTGAGCTGCAGGGGAGAGAGAGAGGGGAAGAACAAAACAAGAAATCCACAAATTAACTGGGCACATGCTCAGACACCTGCAAAGTCAGAGCACAAGCCAGAGCACTTGAACAACTCCATGCTGCAGAAAGCTTTCCTTGAACCCTTGAGATTTTCAAGGGAATACAGATCAGAACAGACGTGTCATGAACTGAAATACACACTGAGCAGAGGAGAGGACAGGAGGGTGGGAAAGACAGAAGAGCTGATAACCATGTTTGGAAACCCCATTTTCACTTTCAACTTTCAGCAGCCCTTGTATTTGGAACTTGGAGAAGCCAAACAAAGCTAACCCAAACTCCCTTCCATGCATGGCATAGAACTCATGGAGGGTCATCACATTCACAGAACTGTAATTCACAGGAATGCAGACAGATCCCCCACACACAACAGCAGGAGCAGCTGAGTGTACAGTTACATCCAATATCCTGAGGGAGTGAGCCCAGTGGCATTTGATACTGGATGTGGGGAAGGAGCACAAGGTCAGAGCAGGTGACAAGTGTCTGCACTGTGGGCTCTGCACTCACACGAGGGCATGAAGCACCAAAGTGAAAACTGTGAGCTGTGCTACTCTCCAACCTCCTTATGCTCAAGGCAGCATTGCCTCCACCTCTACAACTGCAAGATGCCACACAGGAAGCCACAGCCTCCACTGTGAGGAGCTTAGGTCCAATTCTAAGCCTATGTACACTTTATAAACATCCTCTCACATCAGATTATCTGACATAGAGGGAGCAAGTGTGAAAATAGAGACTGAAAAGCTATTGACAGAACAAATATCACAGCGTTAATGAGCACTGACACTTCCCTCTTTTCCCTCCAGAAAAGGGAACAGTGGAAGAGGAAGAAATGAGAGAAACATAGGAGAAGGTGAGTAAGGGCAATCTGGTACAGACACCACAGTACTGAGAATCCTTAACTAAAACAACATACCATCTGTTTGTAGGGTTTCTGTCCTGAACCTGTTTTGGCCTGTCTGGCTTTATCAATATCTTCAGCTGTTAATCCACCAACAGAGGAATGGTCTTGGTGAAAAGCTCTATTTTGTCCAAAGGCAGTAGCAAAAGGATTTCCAGGGTCCCTAATGCCTCCAAATAACCTTGCATCCATTTTGGGAGGGAAAGGCTTCTGACCCATGCCAGAATCTCCAGTCTCATCAATATTTCTAAAAGGTCCATTTGTTGTGTAGGAATAAGCAGGGCCTTCAGTGCTGTGTTCCTGAGGCTTGCCAGGGGCAGTGGAGAAGTCCAGTGGAGCATCTGATGGCTCTCTGGCTGAGAAGTCATAGTCTTTCCCAAAATCCTCACCAAGGTCAGTAAAGTTCTCCTGCTGTTTGCCAAGCTCCTGCAAACAAGAATTGAAATACTTGAAGAAAAGATCTTAAACTTTGCTCCCTACCCACCCATGGTCCTCAGAGATGAGCATGCAGCTGGGTGCCATGTCTCCACAGTGAACAATTGTAGAGACAGAGATTCTGGCACTGCAGACATTCACAGTAAGAGACAAGACAGAAAGAAGAGACACTGATGATGCCTGGAATCTCTGACAACCTTTTAACTCCACTGATGGGACAAATTCTTTAACAGTTTCTCAAATATCCATAACTGGAGACACCCTGTTTTTACATACACTGCCAGAAAGGGTCACTAAATATGGAGTTCACTAGAAGYAGTGCACTGCTCAGAAACAACAGGTGATTGGAGCTGCAATATCACATAAGAATAATGTTGTTTTCCCTCCTCCCACCCTGTTTTCAGCCACACAACGTGAGCACTTCCAAGCCCAAAGCCACCTGAAGCAATACCAGATACCTGCTTACAGGCAGAGTAAGCTCAGCCCTTCACAGTCATAACACCACCAACTGCAAAACACATTCCATTATTCAACCACCAAACTATGTGTTGTCATCCCAAAATAAATAAAATTCTGTGCCTGGAGCAAGGATAACAGCATCAGGCACAGCAACACTCCAGGCAAGCTTCTCCTGACACTCTTTTCTGTCCTAACCTTGCAAAAGCTGCTCCACAAAGTCCAGGTATTTTTTAACACTTTTCAGTCAAAAATAAATACATAAATAAAAATCAACAGCAGAGCATTATCTCTAGTTACCTATCTCGGCAGTGGCAATACCATAAAATAACTGATGACTATTACAGCTATCAACAGGATTTTAAATCCTGCTGTGGTCAGGCAACCAGGCAACATATTTTGGGCTCTTTCCTAAATACTAATTACATTTCCCTTCCTCAGAGAAAAAGCAGAACATGGTCTTTCCTGTTATTCAGCAGGTCTCATACTATTCTGAACCTCAAAATCACTGTGGGGGAGAAGAGGAGAGATGTTTACAGATGGGGACTGTGGCTCACAATACTGGCCAGTGATTACAAGCAAGAAAGCTTTCTTGCCTCCATACTTAAATTTTTAGAAACATGTCAAACAGCTAAACCCCTGTCAATTAATGTAAAAGATCTTCCTCTCTTCAAAACAGAAAATGCTGTATGTTTATATTTCTTAGTGAGCTCTGCTTTGACAGGAGTTTCTCTTGTAACCCATTTACCTAAAGCAGGGCAAATGCTCTGCAGTTGCACTCATTGGGCTTCTCTTGTGCAGAGAAACATGCACAGAAACAGAACATCTCTCTCTCCTCTTGGGTGCAAGAGGCAGATAATGACAAGACAAAGCACTATCCCACAAGCATCCAAGTTAGTTCTACTGCAAGCTTAAACAGAACCAAGAAAACACTAGCCCAGATTCTAGGACTGAAGCTATAGATTGATCATTGCATAAAAACCATCAAAATCTCATTCCTTAGTTTCTGCTTCAAAAAGGATCATCTGAGCTACACACTCCTTCCAGAGAATGATGAGAGAGAAGTACCACAGCCCCTTGCTTTCAAAAGATGGCAGCACAGCAGATGTGAAGCTCTCATAAATCCATCCCATCTCTGATGAGAGAAGCTGCTGTCTGGCTTTCCTCATGTTCCTCATTTGAAAGCCAGTTCCAAAAATCCAGCCTGGGCTGTAAGTGGTGAATGTGGAAACACCTGACCCTGAGCCACTCTGAAAAATATCACGTGCACCAATTCTGCCAAGAAAGGAAGCAGCACTGAGATAAATCCAATGCATTCTAAAAGAGATGTAAATCAATGCCCAAAGTTTAAAGGAGATTCTAAATAACAAAGTTGCTGACCAATCTTAACAAGAGCTTGATCTTTAACAAGATGGGACAAATAGAGTACTTTTCTTATTCAGCATGTCTTAAACACTCAGGAATGGAAACACCAACATTCCCCTCCCACTCCTGTCCAAGCACCTTCCACACACCACAGATTCCAAAGAATTCCCAGAGCACTGCAACATTACTATCATCAATGCCACACTTCAGAACTAGGCTCTCATTCAGGACGTGAGTTCCCTGACACTCACACAACAAAACCAAAAGAAGTACCTGGAGAAAAAGCAAACCATCAGGCTAGACTGCTCCAAGAGCTTTGCTCACCTGCACCTTGCCCAGGGCAGAGCTGAACTGTTCCTCAGCAGCGGCCTGGAGAGTCTTGGCAATGGTGACTGCATCTCCCCCGAGGAGCACCTGCCGGAGCTGCCCTGCCTGGGTCTCCAGGATGGCTTTACTCAGCTTGGTCAAGCCCCTCATGACCATGATGGCATCACCTGCCATGACTGATGAATTTCTGTGCTGAAAGATAAAAAGGGAGAGGGGGCAGAGAGACAAGATGTCAAGAACAAGTTTGCAGCAGGTTTCGTGTCCCCTAAGAGCTGGTAGCAGATGTCTGGAAAGTCTCTTTCTGCTTAGGCAAGCAGCCACCATGGGAACCTGTCTGCAGCCCAGAGAGCACCCAGGCCAGCCTGAGGGCCTGGATAGCTGGTCTTTCCAGGAAAAGAGAATTCTCCTTGTTCTCATGAGTGAGGATAACTTTCAAGGACTCTACACAAATATCCAAGTTACCATTGACCAAGGCAAGCAAAGACAGTAAATGTCAGTAAACACTATAAAGATTGTCTTGATACCTTCCAGATGTCAGAAGCGGATTAAAAACATTAACATTTGACCTTTAATTATTATGGAGCCTTGGAACATGTTCTCAGGTCCTGATAGCACTGATGAAGTTCACTGTCACATTCCATCCCTGCCCTGGAGTGGTGCCTGCTCATTTTACATAGCTGAATTTCTTTACTCCCACTTTGTCCATCCTCCAAAGGCAGCCTGCTCCACAGTCTGGTCTGTCCCCAGCTTGTAGCTCACTCTGCTGCTTCTAACTGGAAGTTTAAGCATGCTCACAACACCTGCCTACTACAGCATTTGCAAAGTGCTGCGCTACAGTCAATTTTTGACTCAGCCCCCCTTCCTTTTCAAGGGGTTCCATCTCAGACTTGTAACAGCCTGTGCCACTTCAGTGTCTTCAAATACAAACTGGGCACTGCAGGATGGAGGACAGAGTGTGTCTRACAAGAGTGATTTCCATCAACTCCTTTGGCTCAGCCTAGAACCAAGCTCAGGCTCAGGACATTGGCTCTCCTACCTCACTGTGGTTCATGTAAAAGAAATCCAGTGGTTTGGGTGCAAAACCATTTTGCAGGGGAGATTTTCACCTGCTTATTTCACTCATCTGCTACACCCTTCAAGCACAGACAGGGTCACAGTTCCAGGACTGGCTCAGCTGCACATGTGCCCATCCTTACTGACACAGAAGACAGAGAGGCATGCAGTTGGAACAAGATGCTGACTAAGCTCCAGCCTTGCCCATACAGCAGTCTCTGTAATGATTTGGAGAGAAAAAAAAAAATGTTCTGACTGCAATAAGTAGAGAGCACTAGTCTAAGTCCACATATTTATCTCCTGGGTAGGTACACAGGTATCAATCAATTTTTAGAAGATAACCTGTCAACATGCACATATACTCAACTATAAATGTCAATACACTGATGTGGTACAAGTGGTCTTGAGTCAAAGCACACAAAGCATTACATCCAGCTGCAGACCACAAGCACCTGGATCCAGTTACCTTCTCAGGAAACACAAGCCCTGTCTCAAACATGTCTGCTGTACCTGTCATGAAGGAGAATGGACTGCTAAAGCTAAATTTCTGTCTAAGTATACGAATTTGCTGCAATCACAAAGGAACTGCACAGATTACTACAGCTGAACTTCAGAGACTATTATGCAGATGCAGGATAAAACCCAGTTACCGGGATATTTGTTCAACCACTGTTTTATCAGTGATCAAAATCTGGAACAAGCACTGCAGCCAGGAGTGTTAAACTTACATGTTCTAAGTACACTGTGAAAAGGACAGTCAAGTGCTTACAAGGAATCTGGGCATAACAGGTTAGCTGCAAAAATAAAACTCAAGCCCATCTAGGTCATTTTTCTGTGGTTCTCACTACAAGACCTATCCATATGCTCCAGACCTCTAAGAAGTGTTACTCCTTCACCTCTCCGAGTTCAACCACTACAATTTGTTTTAACCTTGTATAATGCACTTTTAAACTCAAAAGTTGCCTGTCAGGCAAGGAAACCTCCTCTGTCAACAGGAAGTGTTTTCCTACCCCTACATCTTCACACTGGAAATTTCCACATGGATCTCACCCAAAGCATTTATTTGCAGGCTGTCCCTGCAATTCAGAGCCAGGCAAATAAATGAGCCAACAACCCAATACTGTCCCAGCTGAAATGAGCCCATTCAAAGGTTGCCACTATTAAGAAATAAGAACTTTTGTGATCACAAGTATTAACAGCAAGGAAAGCTTGAGTGCAAAAAAAGTTCATTTCCTCCATCCCAAGAAGGGCAACAAAAGGTAAGCCAATACAGACTTGGACAACACACACAAAAAACAAATCCACTTTTAACATGTTTTCGTATTAATCAACTGTAGTAAAACTATACACTTCTTCCACCCCAAACCAGCCAAAGACCTTGTCATAAAGTGCCAGTTATCATATGCTAAATGTGTGCTTTTTAAAAGAAACAAATCTCCAAACAAAATTTCAGGGAAGCTAACGCAGCCACAAGTAGAAAACATACATTGCACAGCACTCATTCAACCCTGCACTGCTAAATATATCAACATGCAAAGAGGACCTACTGCCCTGCACAGATTTGGCTACAAGACACTGCACAGGACAAATTCTTACCAATCCCTCTCTGACTTCCATTTTATCAGCCCCACTTGCTCTGCACAGCAGCTGAAACCACCTAGGTACCAGGTAAGTGGTTTGTCAGCTCAGAAGTATCAGCACCATGCTCCTATGCAGTGCTGCCAAAAGACAGGCTATTCTAAATAATATATGTGCTACATAATCAAGAAGGTAAAACACTACACACACACAAACAACATAAAAATAAACCAAAACCCAAACATTAGGAAAATTACTTTTTTTTTTAAACAAAAAGGCAATAAGCACAAGCAAGGACAAAACCCCAAAAACTGAGACAGGGAGAACACACTTCTGAGAAGGTTGGTACTGTACCAAACAGCTACACTTGTGTTAATTTCCAGCACAGACAGCAGGCAAGGCATTTTTCCCCCATAAGACAAGTTCTATTCCAACCCTAAATCAATAAATACAGTATAAGCAAGCTCTATCAGAAGGAGATTTAGGGAGTGGTTCCAAATGGAATTAGTCCAAGTGTACAAAGTCTGTATCACACTTGACTTGCTCCCTGAGGATTCTCTATCTAGCACTAGCAAAGTGGGGCACTGCTAGCACAGGGCATGGACAGGTCAGTGGTGTCTGCACAAGCTGTCAGAGTGCCTCTGACCTGGCCTGAAGAGGGCTGACAAGTGTGGATCCTGAGCCCTTTTCCAAAAATAGGCAGGGTCACAGATTTGGCTTAGTAAGCTTCTCACAGGTGAATGAACCCCTGGAAAACCCCCACACCTTCCAGCACGGGGAAACTCGAGCCAAGGCACCCTCAGACACCAGGCAAGTACACACAGTGGGCAGAGGGCTCCTACAGGCTAGATCCCACCTGATTCAGAGCCCTGTTCTAACAGCAAAACCAAACCAGTGCTGGGATCCTCCTGTGTGCAGCAATCAGCCTCACAACCCAGCATTCTCTGGAGCCACTGACTGCCAAGTGTTTCCTCCCCTTTTCAACATTCCAGACTATTGGACTGAAGGTTTAAGCAAGTGCAGCTTGCTTATCACTCAGCTTATCAGAGGCCAATAACAGAAACCAAGAGCCTTGCTACAAGCAACAAAAGAAATCATGGATTTGTCCTGTTTTAAAACCACATTCTTCCATTTATTCCCTTTCTTTTCCATGCACTAATGTGTGCTCCGACAGACACACAGATCTGCCTGAAACTCCATGAGTTTTCCTCCAGATGCTTGTACAGTGAAAAGCTTTACTCAGCTATACATATGCACATGCATACACACACACACAGAGATATATATAGGATGGACCAAGTTTAAACACAAGATTTCTAATGATACAAATAGCAGAAACATATCTGAACGTTTTCTGTGCATGACAACACAGTCTCTTTCAGTTTATGGGAGCTACTACTACCAAACACTGTTGAATAATTTAAAAACCAAAACAACATAACACAAAATAAGTGACCAAAGAAAAAACATCCAAAAAATCCCCCAAACAAAACCAGAGCAGTTTTACAGCAGCCTATATTCCCTCCATCAGGTCTGCAGTTYTAGCTGCCTTCTTTATCTTCAACTATTTATTCTAAATAAATGAAAATAAACAATAAAATAATATTAACTTGGACAGGTAGTAAGGCAGATAATCAGATATCGCATATCAAGAAAACAGCCTCTACATCTTCCCTCTCTCCATTATCCTTTATTACAAGCACTGTTATCTTAGTTGTATCTAAACAAGGACTAAAACCCTGGCTTCAGTGTTATAACCACCCACACCATCAGAGCAAGTGTGGCAAGAGTATAATGAAATAAAAATAATAAACACCACAAACAAGATGCAGAAGGCCAGATAATCAGGACATTGTTCCATGGCCATGAAACAAAAGTAGACTAAGTCCAATATAACTATTATTCATTAAGCTGCTCTGTAACTGTTCTTTTACAGATTTTTTCCATTTCTTTTTATGTTTGTTGCCATACCAACCCTTTCATGTGATCCTTTCATTCACGGCCTTTTTCAGTTCCATCACACACCTCCCCACCAGTTCCTTTGATACCAGATTGCCAGGTCCCTGCCTAGATGTATTTTCATTAGCTGGATTCCTTGGGTTGCAGCTGACCCAAATTTTAACCATGCAGGGCACAAAACCAGCATTTTAAAAGGAAGAAGTTGCTCTCATCCTTCAAACCAAACTGAAAATCCACCTTGCTTATCCTTCCTTCTTCCCTTCCCCATAACTCCTATACATTGCAGCTCCAAAAGAAATGTTTTTAAAGATGTGACCTGCAACAGAAGTAAGGACCCCTAGATTTGATCCTGCCCTGTGGCCTGCACTCAAGCCCCCTTAAGCTGAATTCATCAAGTCTCTGAAAGCTGCTTTACAAGCACCCTTCCACAAAGCACTTTGCCAATGCCATTTAAAACAAACACCTTTGAAGGGCAAGCAGAACTGGTTTGCTCCCCTAATCACTACAATAGCAGTGCCCACACTGATAAAAATGGGCTGCTAGGCACACAAATGCCTCTTTCCAACAAAATTCAGAAGGCTTAGCACTCATTTTTGGCAAATGGCAGTTAGTTCAAAACCTAATTTTCCCCATAAATGGCTTGACACACATAAGAGTGAAAAGAATGCTTGGACACTCTAGCAAGGCCTGCTTTATTTTAGGCACAGATACATCCCTGAATGCTCTGGACCAACAGTCCTGTTTACTTCTCTCTGGACAATGTCTGGGGAATGCAATAGCATAGTCACAGCCCACATGCCTGGAATTAACACAGTCCCCTTCTACCCACAGATGGAAATAAGCTACACAGACCTGGAAATAATTTGGCCACAATTAAGATTTACCACAATTAAGAGAGCACAAGCCTCACTACAGGTCACTCCTGATATGCCTTGACACAGTACACCAATAAATCCTGCCCTGGGCACACACACTGTTTGCTGCTAAACTGAGGTAGATCCAACTCAGTTGCTGTGATTCTAAGGTCACTGCTCATTCACTGTTCCCCAAAAATGTGATCTCTAGCTGCTCCTGAGAATTAAGTCTTTGCAGTTGGGCATCCAAAATAATAATTAAAAAAAATCCATTTATCCCAATGGATAAATGGCAAAAAGTTTTGGGCCATGGGGATAGATTTCAAGCTGGAGTTGTATTTATACCCAACACACAATCTTTGTATTACCTCTGTTACCAAGAGGAAAGGAAGAAAGAATAAAAGGACAAGGGAAAAAAGGGT
Organism: Cardinalis cardinalis; assembly: GCA_014549065.1. Lineage (NCBI taxonomy): Eukaryota > Metazoa > Chordata > Aves > Passeriformes > Cardinalidae > Cardinalis > Cardinalis cardinalis. The sequence goes on along the minus strand of JACDOX010000086.1, from coordinate 2,433,302 downwards.
TTTCTCTTCTGTTTATGCAGTGGGCTGTGCTTATAAGTGCATTGCACTGCATCCTCTGCTTAGCTCAAAAGCCTTAAGTGTAACTTTAATCACATTAATCCAGAGTTCATCAGAATTATTCATGTTACTTCCCATGCATGTAGATCTTTCACTCAGCAACAAAGACAACAGTATATTAAAACCAAAATAGAGCATGACCTCCAAGCACACAGATTAACAGGAGATTCTGGCAGATGCAATATTTGAAGCATGTACTTAAAAAACAGAACTACTACAAGATGAAACCTTTATTTAGGTTTATGGAAAGTTTACACAAAAGCACAGTTCTCTAGTTCCAAGTCACCCCATCAATGGTAACATACAGCATTACTTGAGAAGATAAATCCCCCACATCAGTACGGAATAACTCTACCTACAGTAATTATAAAAAAGTTACACTAAAGCTCTTCATTGATCAAACCCAAACAATGACCTTCAAACAAAATCTGAGCACTACAAACACCTTCCCCAAGTCTGCAGAGCAGCTCTATTCTCTCAGTCACTTCAGCATTAGAGCAGAGGAGATCATCAAAGCCCAGCTCCCTCTGATGCACAGCTCTGCACAGGAATCAACAGAGCTCCCCTGAATTAGAACATAAAGTATAAATTGTATCCTGAATTAGAATATAAAGTATAAATTACTCTGAATTAGAATATAAAGTATAAATTAAGGAGGTTATCAACTTGCAGTTAATTTTTTTTGTATACACTGTTTTATGGTACAATTGTTTTTACTGGAAGTTTTGACTTTCCAAAAGCACACCAAGGTTAATTTAGGAACTAGAAACTGATAAAGTGCTGTGCCTCACAAACAAGTGCAGATTCCTTTAGACTCAAATACCACTACTTAATGCACAAGTCTTGAGAAAAATAGCAGCTCTTCCTCTTGCATTTAAACACACAAACCTCTTCACTTATAACTCTCAAAAAGCTCAGGAAAGGGGTCTGATACCACAGTTGTCTACTTTAGAGGAAGAGAACAGGCGATCTACCCAAACTTACACTGCTTGTCATGCATAGGGCTGGGAACAATCCCAGTGCTCTCCACAGTGATCCTGACAGCACACAGCCTATCCCTAAGAGTCCTCCAAACACCCACCTCTGTAGATCAAACACAAACAGGGATTTAGAGCAGCTTTGCTGCCCACCTAAACCATACACTGCCAACAGTCACCATTAAATGCCACTTGGGCAGTGGCTTCTGGTCAGAAGCTCTCTAAGGACTGGACACAGCCTGTAATGGAGCTGTGCAGCTGCTCTTCCTCAGGAATAAGAGGGGATTTTGCTTATCCCCCTTTGTGTACACCAGGACAGACCCTGGCACAGCACACCCCAAGCCTGTAAGCGGCACCCCACAGGTCTCCCTGGGTGGCAAACACACCCCCTGTGCTGAGAGCTGTCCCCTCTGTCACCTCTGGGAGCAGCAGGCAAACCCCACAGCCACTGATCCCACTATTGATCCTGCAGGCACTCCTGTCTGTATCGATGGCTTCCAACCTTGCCCTAGAAACTGGGGTTAAGTTCCAATTTAGCAACTTACAACACATCCTGGTCTATTCATAGCCCCCTGACACACCAGAGCCCTGGCTGTGAGAGCTTCCATTTTTCTGGCTGTGCCAAATCCTCCCTGCAACAAGAGGACCATAGGCAAAAAAGAGAAGACCTAAGATGATCTCTGTGCTGCAGGGGAACATGGTCTGTCAGAACCTACAGCTCCTGCATGGCAGCTCTGCCACAGACAAGTTATTTCTGGTTGTTCCTGCTCCCCACACATAGGTACTTTTGACACTAGGGTAAATGACAGTAACGAGCTCTATATTTCTCTTACAGCTAAGCCTAACCTGATACAGAATCTGTAAGCTACAATTGTTTATGCTCTCTATGTATAGACTTTATGAATTCACATTTGCACAGTATAAATACATTGCCTTTCCAAACTAGAAAAGCCAAAGCTTTTTGCAACTTAAACAGTTTAAAAAAATTAAAAATCCCCAAACTCCAAGTGAGTTCTGAAAGGCCATGCTCCACAATGCTTTGCTGTGCAATGTAAAATTGTATCAGGCTTACTGATTTCAGAAGGGTTCTCTAAAGGACACACTCAATCCATTTGCAGTTTACTGCCCAGTCATTCTTCTGCCATCTCTTCCCTAAATCCAAGTACTGTGTTGATGAGCACTTTGACCAGATCAAATTAAGATGAGGATTTAATCCTTCCAAATGGCACAATCCAGACAGCAGGAGAGCTGTGATATTTCAGAACAATGCCCCAAACCCTTTTATAGTTCACTTGTTCAGCAGACCCAGAAAAAAACCAAGGCATGCAACTGGTTAAAAAGGAGGCATGAATAGCAAAAAAAGGGGCCACATAAAAATCTAATCTACACCAAAAACCAGGACAAACTACAGAGGAAAAACAAACACAGTAGGATAACTTTGTAAGTGTAAGTTATCACCTGCACATCACAAAAGAGCTCTAAGACCATACAGAGCACAAGTAGATCATCCTTCCCCATGTCTCCACATGCAGAATCTACAGTCTTCACAAAAAAGACGAAGTCTTAATGCAGCTTCCAGAAAAAAAATACCTGTTTTTAAACTATGCATATGCATGCAGACTTGTTTAAGTAAACATATAAACTTGTAAAGCTTCTAAAAGCCAGTTCCACAGACTGACAGCTAAGTTTTTCAGAGCAAATAATGTCATTTTCTATGCTGTGAGAAGCACACAGAACATTTCAGAGACTGGATAGCTGGGAACTGAACATGCTTTATTTAGCTCCACACCTCTACTGACTGACAAAACACAAAAGCTATTAAAATGCCATTAAAATACAGTGCAGAAACACAACTGTGCAAAGAAAGGGCAAACCTTGCGTATCCAGTTATTTCTTGGGTCTTTTTCACCAGCTCAGACTGATTTGATTTTGCCATCTACCATACGGGGGAAGGGGAGGTGAGAGGACCAAAACAAGTGGCATCTAAAAAACTGGGAAGCTAAAGACAAAAAATTGAATGTGAAGATAGGAATGTGCCTATAAAGTGAGTTTTCACTGCTGGGTGAGAAGGCAGTGATTGAACCCACGCCCTCAAACTAACTGTGCTTCACTGCCTGCATTTTAGCTCCACATGCAAATAACTGATTTTCTTCTTCAGATCCTGAAGGAAAGCAGGCACACATAGCACAAGGCAGCACTTTTATAAAACAAGCTGAAAGAGAAGCTACTCCTCTCCTAAAGCTGCTCTGTTCCAGAATATACAGCTCCTTAAGGCAAAAAGGCTCTCCCCTTCCAGACTTCTTTCTTCTGCAGTTTTAGAGGAAGAAGACAAGATGACCTGCATCACACTGGAGATGTGATTGCTAAATACTGCTTCAGACCCACTGCCTCCATCCTAGGCTGGACTGTTCACCCAGCAGGACAGATTTAAGGAAAAGGAGAAATGCTTATTCATGCACTAAGCTAAGTCCTGAGATGCATTTGGCAAACCACCTGGATCAAACAATTTATCCCACACACACTGACACACAAGATGACGGGCCATGAGACACACGTCATCCCTTGCACCCAGGTTAAAACAATGAAGAAAAAACAAATGCAGACAGAAAAAAAAAAMCACCAACCTCTACCTAAAAAAATCCCAACTCCATAAGCAATCAACTAGTTTTAACAGAAAAAATTATGAAGCAGGAATTCAGCTCCTGTCCCTTGTTCCCTCTCAATTTCCAGAAAAACAATACAGCCTGACAAACAGGGTGTGAAACAACAGACCACCACCTGCCTTTAAAAGGACTACTGGAAGACTAGAAGCCAAAAAAAGTCCAGGTCTTGCTGCATGGATGCATTGAGCTATTATTAACTTGTGTTAACTATCACAAATGAAWTAACCAGAGCTGCACTGCACAGAATTCCCCTCGGCAGGAATGAAACAAGGTGATCAGCACTCAGACAGTAAAGGAGGCAATTCTCCACATCTGGCTCTTTCTTCTGCTCATCTCACTACCTCATTATTAAAAGGGAAACACTGTCAAAGCACAGCAGGTCACCCTTTTTCTCCCCACATCTCGAAAGACTGGACAATATAAAGCTGTTTATTCTAAGCATACTTTATTCAAGGTTACCAATGTCAGTGCTACTTAACAGCAATGAAAAAAACACGTACAAAATACAAAAAGAACTCTCCTGGTCTAAGAGCAAGAAGGTTCTTGCTTGCACTTGCTAGCTGCAGTTCCTGTGAACTAAACTCCTTCTGATAACATATGAATGTTCTTACCCCATGACAGAGAAATGCAAAACTACCAATATACTTTAGACACCAATCCGCATTCAGTCTGCATAAAGAACAATTTCTTAATCCCTTCTTTTATTGAGCTACTATTGACTTTGGCCACTACCCTTCTACACCCAGTGCTAAGACTTATTCTGCATATTCTTAATTAATACACCTGAGTCTAGTAAAACAATATAATTAAAAGACAAGCAACTCAGAAAAATATCATTAATTGTTAGGTCAATTCTTTTTAGGAAAATGATACTCTCAGTTACTGAAAGAAAATTTAATTTCCTTTATTTTCCTTTATTTCCTTATTCCTTTATTTTCCTTTACTAACACTGACCACAAAGCATGGATTTTCATTGCATGGAGGGGAATACAGAGAATCTCCCCACCTACGTTCCTGCCAGGTGGCACATAACCTTGTTGGGCTATCAGAAATTGTGTTATTTCTTATGCTACAGTCCTGCAGAAGTTAAAATGGTCCGTAACCACGAGAACAACATTATACAGTGTTGTTTGAAACCAAACGTTCATATTTGTAGTTATTTATAGGCAGCTTGTTCGATGTCTGTTTAAAACTAAGTATCTCCCCATCAGTTCCCGTTCACATTGTTACAAAGACTTTACAAGCCTGTTTGCCTATAGAAAGAAAGATTATTTCCTCTGGCACTTTACCAGGGGGCTCACAGGTTTTTTCTACCCCCATTTCAGCCACAAGCAAAGCTTAAAAAACAGCCAACATCTTTATTTTACAGACGCGCGGATGGGTCCCAGCGGCAGAGAGGAGCGAGGCTGCAAGCGGGATCAGCCCGGAAAGCAGCGCAGCACCAGGTCCGCGCGATCCCCTCGGGCAGGGCGCATTCCCTACGGAGCGGAGCAGGGAATTCCCCCCTTTTCCCGATCCCCCTTGGGCTGCGCTCCCCGCTCAGCCCGTGGATCCACCCGGCTGCGCGGAGGCGCCGGCGCCGCTCCCGGCGCCGCTCCCGGCGCCGCTCCCGGTGCGGCGCTGCCGAGCGCGGGCAGGAGGCGGGACCCGGCCGGCCCCGCTCTCACCCCGCCGGGACGCGGCCAAGGGCACGGCAAGGCCGCAGCCCCGGGCGCCTCCTGCCCGGGCCCAGCCCCGCAGCCCCGCTGCCGCCATCGGCCGCTGGGCCCCGCACACGTCCCCCCGCCGGGGAACGAGCCCCGGGCGAGCGACCCTCGGCCTGAGGCGCCGCACCAGGCACGGGCGTGCTCCCCGCGGCAGTGCCGGAGCCGCCATGCCCGCATCCCTTCCCGCACCGCTCCCCCGCATGGCAACGGGCAAGCTCCCACAGCCGGAGCACCGCCACTACCGGGGGCACCGCCACTACCGGGGGCACCGCCACTACCGGGTGCTCCGCTGCCCGCACCCCGCCGCCAGCACAGCTCGGCACAGGCCACCCCTGCCCAGCCTGGCCCCTCCACTGCCGCGGTCGCTTCCCATACCCTGGCCCGGCACAGCCCAGCGGCCACCGCTCGGCTCGGCTCGGTCCGTTCGGCTCGGCTGGGCGGCCGCGGCCCGGGCCCGCACGCCTGTTTACCGCCGCCACCGCCCCCGGCCGCGGCCGGGCCGCTCGCCCCGCCCCCGCCGCGCTCCCATTGGCGGAGCCCGTGCGCCCCGCGCCTCCGCCAATGGGCGGCGGGCTCGGGCGGGGCTCCGGCCAATGCGGGGCGGGCCCGGCGCGGCGCGCGCGGCGGCTGCAGGGGGACGTGAGGCCCGTGAGGTCCGTGCGGCGGTGGGCGGGGGGGGCGCGGGCGGCCGGGTGAGGCGTGAGGAGCGTGTGCTGCGAGCGGGGCGGCGACAGCCGCCGTCTGCCCCCGCTGGGCTGGCTCCCCCCGGGCTGGGCTTCTCTAGCGAACGGGGACCGCCCGGTCGCGGTGTCAGTGGGAGGTGGCGGCGTCTCGCGGGGCGGAGGAGGGGCGTCCCGCGGTGGGAAAGGATGAGGTGGGCCCGGGGAGGCCGGGGGTCGCTGCTCCGGCGGTCCCACATTCCCCGTTAATGTGCATGGGGAGATGGGCTGGAGCCCCGCGCCCGGCAGGCTCCAGGGAAATGCCAGACGAAGGGAGCAGCTCCCGATTCGTGGCGCTCCGTGTCCGGGAAAGCTTTGTCTGTGGCTGCCTGTGTGGTTTGCCAAAGCATCGTGTCACGCAGGCATTGGGAACCGTTCGGGTTGTTGGGAAATGCTCGTGTGCACGTTGGAAACAGACGCGGTGCCTTGTTCCCCGCAGGTCGATGGCAGGGATGCGGCCGGGCACAGAGGCTGCGAGGGGCTCACAGCGACGGCAGCTCCGCGCTTGTCTGGATGCCCTGGTAAGCGCCCGCCGCTGTCAGCAACTTTCCCGTCTGAAAAATAACAATACAGTCGTTCTGGGGCATTTGCCACATGGCTGCATCAGTGCAGGAGTGCATTCGGATGAGGTTTGGAGATGAAATCATTCGTTCCTTCCTAAACCAAACAGGATTCATAATCCTTCTCCAGTTGTAGCATAACTTGCAGGAGTGACCAACAAACAGCCCCGAGCTTTAATTTCACCATTGTCAATTGCTTGTTTTGGCTTACCTTTTCAGCTAACTAGTAGCTTGAATTGAGTACTTAAATCCACACCAGAGGACCTGTATCTAAGTCAGTAGGAGTTGTGGATGCTGTGGATTTATGAAGAAGGAAAATGGATAAATGGTCTGCTCTAAGTGTGTAGAGAGGTTGAACTGTACAAGACCTGTGAATATTATTGCCAATCTGCTGTTGCCAAAGTTGCCCTTCTCTGTAGAGGGAGACAATTACTATCTCCAGCTGCTCAGACCAAAGTTTGTTTGGGTGCTATTTACCAAATATTGTTCAAGTATTACACATATTCCTTCATGTTTTTAAAAAAAAACCAAATATGTTTGCATCTCCCCCAAGCCCCTCTCAGTTTCCCACGTAAACCCTGAGAAGGTCTCTGTAAAGCACTGAACAGACAGCTACAAATTAATTTAGCAAAATTCATCACCCAGACATTATCGAATTAGAAGCCAGCTCAAATCAGGACTAAAAAGGCTGGATTTGAATTTGAAAGGTGAAAAAAGAAACAGTTCCCTGGGAAAGACACATTATTGAATTAAATGCTTAACACACAGGCTGTGTGTAGACAAAATATATCTGAAATGGAGAGGGCAAACACAATACTTTGATAATGGATGGAGGCTCAAATTGTAGATGGAGCAAAAACATGTCTGTAATAAGACACCAGCCTTGAGAAGTTTTGTCCAAAAAAATGCCTCATTTTCTTCATTTCAATACTCACACCTGTGGAAATATACACAAATGAATTGTTCTGTTTAATTGTTCTAATTGTTCTATGTGGTTAGATTCATACTATTTCTAATAAAGGAAAGATCATATATGCCCTCACCTGGAAAGAGATAAGTTTTGGGTGACTTTTCCTCCGACACCCCTTTATCTATTCCTGTGCTGGATTTGGATGGCAGTGCTCAGTTTCTGTGTAACATCACTTTGCTTGCATCAGCTCAGGGTTAATTGTGAAACATCTTACTCACAGTGCTGAGMACGGAGAACTGGAGGGTTTCTGCATGAGCAGGCTGCCATAGTTTGAGATGGAGGCAGAGCAAGCCCAGGGTGAAGCTCTCCCCATCTCTCAAAGACAGGCCTGGCTGGTTCCCTTTATTCACACGTGGTAAACCATTGGATATTTCTGCCACTGCTGTTCAATTTGCATCACACCTTCTCCTGCCAGACTTTCTGCAGCCTTAAAAGACCCATTGAACTTGAGCTCTTTCTGTACATAAAGAAGAGAGAAGTGTCTGTATTCCCACCTAATTTGGTGCAAAGAAGTAGGACTGGAAGCTGGAGTGAAGCTGCTGGGAAAAAATAGTGTATGTCCCTCTTTGTTACTTTTTAGTTCTTAGGGGGAATAGGGACAGGACACCCAGGACTCAATCCAGAATCCAGAGGTTAATTTTGCCTACTTTGTCCACCATCCTGAATAAAAAGTTGAACATGATATATATGAAGTGCTGGGAGAGCTGTTCCATGGCAGATCTCCCTGTAAACTGAGGAAAAATGAGAAAAAAATATTGTCAATATTTGGGATTGGTTTAGTGCTACCAATTATGAGATTGACAGCCTTTGATCCTGAAAAAAGGAAGTGTTGGATGTGGGAAATAGACCAGGGAGTCATCCTTTTCTTCAGGAAGGGTATCAGTGGTTTATGTAAAGCCTTGTTGGCTGTTTGGTGTGTTCAAATTCAGGTTCCCTTCTCTGCTTGTGAAGACTTAACAGCACCCCACACACTGAGACCCTAATCATTATGCATACTCTTGTCTTCTCTCTTCAGCCTTACTCATATTATTTAATGGGAAAGTTCAGCAAGAGGAAATGAGAATGGAGCAATCCTCCAAGCCCATCCAAATCCCAGACAAATCTGCAGTCAGGCCTTGTGCAAACTGTGCCTTGTCCAGGGGCAGGAGACATGGACAGGAGTCCTGTGGGGATCAGCCCAGGCTGCCCCATTCTGGTTTTGTGCCCTCCACCAAAGCAGTGTAGGTGAAACAGCAGCTTCATGCAGGCACTGAATCTGGGCAGGGTTTGTGTAGAAGCTGATCTGCTGAATGGGCTGTGCAAACATTAACTCAGAAAGCCCTTCCAAGCAGGGTAGAGGGAAGAAATCTAGTCCCTATAGAGAGGTCCTTTTTCCTCCTTGTCCTGTAGGGACATAGGACAAGGAAGAATGGATTCAAACTAAAAGAGAGCAGACTTAGGATAGATATTAAAAATAAATTCTTTACTGTGAGGGTGGTGAGGCCCTGGCACAGGTTGCCCAGAGAAGCTGTGGCTGCTCCATCCCTGGAAGTGTTCAAGGCCAGGTTGGATGGGGCTCTGAGCAACCTGGCCTGGTGGAAGGTGTCCCTGCCCATGGCAGGGGATTAAACTAGTCAAACTTTTAAGGTCCCTTCCAATCCAAGTTATTCTATGATTCTATGTAACTTCTTTGTAAATACCTAAACATTGACATCCATGTGACAGCAGAATGAGGTTGTTGCAGGTTAAAAGGTTTTGCATCCGTGTCTAAATCCCATGTAATTTTTGAGCTATTTACCTGGACTCTTTTGGAGGTGTGTGCAGTGCAGATATGAATTTGCAGAGCAAGCCAAAGCAGTCCTGTGAAAAAGCAAGTTCCCAGACTTTGAGGAGTCTCTTGATTAGATATAAGAATAAGAAGTGAACATTATTAATAAATCAGCTAAAACACATTTTTTGCAACACAGCTGTCATTTTCTTCTTGTAGCTTGCTTGGTAGTGTTCTATTCAGTCAAATTTCAACATACTGCCTTATCTAGAAACATTTCTGTGAGCATTTCTAGCAAGAAACTTAAAACTATGAGTATATAAATCAATCATTTATTAAATAATAATAAAATCATTATGAGTTTGATTATAGTAATATTAATTATTATAAAGCTATAAATACTACAATGATCTATCTATCCTCATGATATATATAAATATGATCAAAATTATTATAAATTCAAATTATAACTAATAGTTACCATTTAACTATGTCAGAGTCACACTCCCACAGAGTGGGAGGTTTAACCTACTAAGGTTAAAATGATGTGTTCAGGATCATCTAATTCTCAAAATATCCTCACTTTGCAGGTCAGTACATGAGGAAAGCCTCATGTAGCAGCTGGAAGTCCKGACTCCACAGCAGATGCTTTAGCTGAGCCATCCTATCCCCACCCCATATTGCTTGTTGATCTTTGTGTAATGAAGGGTTTCATGGGGTGCATAAAGAGCTCTGCTGCAGGCCTGGGGCAGGAGCTGCAAGAAGGGCACTGGGAAGGGCAAGCCCAAGGCTCCCAGGCTGTGACTTCCAGCAGGGTCCCTTGGGTGGGATCTTCTTCCTGCTCCTGTTCACTGTTAGTTCTGAGAGGAATCTCTTTGCTCACCAGAGATCAGCTCACCATTTACTGGGTGCCAGGGAACACCCAAATAAACTTCTGACAGTGCTGCCTGAAGCACCTGGGGAAAGCTGACTTCCTCAAAGCCTTGTACAAAGTGGGACACGTTCCCAGAGAGGAACACAGAGGGGAATGAGCCAGAAGGGCTAAACTTTTGCAAACAGAAGTTAGAGAACCAGAGCCTGGAAGGATCTTTGGGCCCTGCAGTAAGAAAGCCTCCATTGCAACAGAAAATTACTAGGCAGACTACTGACCTGCAGAAAAAAAGAAAGGTAATGGAGCCTCAATTAAGCAGCAGTTGGTCATGTAATTAGGTTGACAAGTGTCCAGGCTGTTCAGAGAACACTCAGAAATTCTCTTGCATAGGACAGGCCCAAGCTGTTTCTCCAACCACAATATGTGTGGTTGAACTCAATGAACTTGGAGGTCTTTTCCAACCTTAATGATTCTAAGAATCTCTAATACACATCACCATCCTTCTCTCGTGTTCACACAGCTAACCACAAAGAAAAAGCTGCTCTGGAAGTGTTTCCCTCAGTCCTCCTGAGGGAACTTCTCCAAGCAACTTCTGAGGCTCAGATGAGCTGCCTCTTGAGGGGTTTTGCCTTGAGTTCACTCCTCTTCTCTAGAGGGTAATTTTTTCAGGGCAGATGGAGTGTCTTCTCTGACTCTGTAGATTTATGGCGTCCCATCAACATAATAATACAGGGATGATGAAGTGGAACAACCCAAGTCACTGGACAGGTGGCTTGGTTTTAGTAGTTAGCTTGGAGGTATTTCAAAACTTTGGCAGGTGTCAGTGATGCTGTTTGTACCATATGTTATTTATATGGCTTTTTTTATGGCCAAGAGCTCTCAGAGAAATGGCATCTCACTGACTCAGTCAATGGTAGATGCACATGCAGTATCATCACAGCATCCAAATGATGAGCTATTTTTGTTAAGCTTAGTACTGCTCTAGTTTCTGAACTGTGTATTTTCATCCCAAAGCATTATGGCATTCATTGCACTTGCCCTTCCTTTTTCTCTCTCCACTCACTGCAAAGGGACAGAGACAAGATGCCATTTCAGTTAGCACTTTAATTTTAAGATGATTTAGTGCTGTCAGAAGGGGGTGGTGTGGCAGTTCTCAAGATGAATATTTTCTGTCCAAGAGGAAGAGATAGTGCAGGGAGCAGGACAGATATTTCCTAGAATGACAGAATATGCTGAGTTGGAAGGGACCCACAAGGATCATTAACTCCAACTTCTGGGCCTGTACAGGACACCACAAGGTTCACCACAATGCCTGACTGTATTGACAAACACCTCATGGATTATGTCAGGCTTGATGCTGTGACCTTTTCCCTGGGGAGCCTGTTCCAGTCCCCAGCCACCCTCTGCCTAAAGAACCTTTTCCTAATATCCAACCTAACCCCCCCTGACATGGCTTTATGCCATTCCCTCAGGTCATGTCACTGGTCACCACAGAGAAATTTCATGATTCCCACTTCTGTTTTCCTTCTGGAGCTTTCAGTGAGCAGCCTTGCTCTGCACAGCTGGAGAGGGCAGGGAATGCCACTGGAGCTTGCAGGAGGTGAGCAGAGGTGGCTGCCAGGTTCTGTGGAGGAGAGGGGACTGCTGAAGGGCTGTCTTGTCCCCTCACTGAAAAAAGGGAAGGTGAAGAAGACACAAAACCCTTCCCTTTGGTGAAGAAGACACAAAACCCTTCCCTTTGGTGAAGAAGACACAAAACCCTTCCCTTTGCCCCCTGTGCTTTTCCTTGCCTCTCTGTGCCCCTGCTCACACCTCCCTCCTTTCCATATCACCCAGCAAGGAGCTGCTTTGGGGAAGGAAGGATGATGAAAGAAAACAAATCTAGGTGCTGCTGTCAGGGTGAGGTGGTGACAAGCCACAACAAGCCCGAGCCAGGCCATGTTCCTCAGTGACAGGAGGCTGCCAGGAGGGGCTGTGCAGCACCATGGAAACAGCAGCACACCAGGCATGGCTGTGCCTCAGCCACCCAGCTCTCCCCCAGACTACATGTGGGTGCCAGGTGGGTCCTGGGTGCTTTGGAAATGGGACACAAGCCCATGGGAGTGGAGCACATTAAGAGAAGGACAGTGCCAGGGGAAGAGGGGCAGATGCAAGCACTAAGTGGAAGAAAGGGATACCAGTCCTTGTTTTTAGGTCAGTGTGTGGGACAGTGCAGGGCAAGGACAGGCACCCTGCCACCTTAGCAATTTATACAGTAAAACATTCACAATGCTAGCCTTGCCAGTTCAAATCCTGTTGCACAACAGTGCTTTTTATGGGTGTTGAGCAAAGCCATTTTGAATGAGATGGAGAGTGCAGTAGCCTGATTTGCAGCTGTGTGCCTCAAGAACATGGCATTTCTGTTTCTCTGCTGGACTCAGTTAAACATTACTCAGTCTGTAATTCTTCTTTGTCTGGACTAGACAGATCAGTTGTTTCTGCTCACTGTAAATTGCATTTGCTTGTATAGTTTGGTGTTTTGCTCTCTCCCCTCGGCACCTGATTGTTTACATGCACCTCAACCCAATCCCTGCATGGACAAGGTGGGAAGGCTCAGTTCTTTGTAGCTTCCAGCCAGGATTCACTTTACAGATGATAACTGGCAAAGCCATTCACCCCCTGGGCAAACATGGCAAATTAATTTTAAAGCCAGACAAACAGGAGCAAGTTCTTTGCCTGCATTTAGCCACTCTGAAAAGCCTTTTGCCAAGGACAGAAGGGTTATCGGAACAATTTGGGCAGAGTTGTTCTAAATGGGAGGACAGGCTGGAGCCAGAGAACATGGGAGAAACAGAGTTATTTCTGAACACTTTACTGGAACTAAGAATTAACACTAGTCATCATAGTTCTGCTGGTTAATGGCAACGTGTGCTGCCAGTCTCAGCCACTGCCCCAGCTTCTGGCACAGCATTGCCATGTCTCACAGAGCTGGAGAGCAGTGAGCCACCTTGCCCTAGCCTGGAATCATCCCCAAGACACCTTGTTTTCTTTTACTGCTCTGAAAGCCAGTGCTTGTTCTGGCTTCCTGGCTTCCTGCCTCGCTGTTCCAAACACAGCAAGGTGTGGGATGGAGACATGGAAAGCTGCAGGGTGTTTCTGAGTGCCTGTGTGGCAAATGGACAAACTCACAACCTCCATCCACTTGCCAGATGATGATTCACAGATAGTCATGAGAATTTACTTCTAGCAGTCAGTCTGCAGGGATGTTGTGGCTTCAAAAACCAAAAGCCAAAACCAGTATGGGAAAGCAGGATTGTTGCTACCTTTGGATGCTGACTGACCCTTTTCCTGCTTTGCTGTGGCTATCAATCCAATTCCAGAGGCCAATTGAGCAGGACTGCATAATCTAACTTCTGCTATCTACATCTGTGTCTGCATACCTGGACACAGGGAGACCAACTGGGGGCAGAACATCCTGACTGACACATACCAGAGTGCAACTAAGAGGGAGACACCAGCAATTAACAAGCCTCTGGTAGGAGTGACTGATTGAGAGATGCTCCAGACATCCARGTTAAGCCCTTCATTTGACCCTGAGCAAATTATCCAACTCCTGTCTGTAAAATAGGGTTAATGGCATTCTTCTGCTCTGTCATGCTCCTAATGTCTAAAGAAGTGTTTGGAAAGCCTCAGTGGAAGCACAGCAGGAGGAATTTCAACCTGCTCTGTGCTAGTGTGCAGGGAAAAGGGTTTGCCTTCAGGCACAGCTGTGCTGAGAACCAGCAGTGCAGGTTCACTCTCTGCAGACAATTGTGAGATTTCTAGCCTGCAGGAGCCCAAGGTGTGAGCACAAAGATGTCCCTTTCCTTCAGCAGTCCCACCAGACACAGCATCTGAGGATGCAGCCTGGACAGTGACTACACCCTGCACCATCCACTCAGTGCACTGCAGCAACTTTGGCTGCAGTTGAGCTGCTGCTCTGCTTTCCCAGCACAGGAAATGTTACTCCTTTCCTGACATACAGATGTTCTCACTGCTCTGCAGCAGCACTCCTATTTCATGACAGTGGTACATAGCATGTGCACACAAGAGTAGCAGAGAAGGTACCTTAACCCTTTACATGCTAAATGCCCTCATTTCCCCATCCTATTTTGTCCTCTTGCCATTTCATTCTTGCTTGCCCACCCAAATCACAGGGACAGAAATCATGGCAATTATTTTCCATATCAAAGAAGAAAGTTAAATAGTTGTCATGCCCCCTGAAAACTCACAGAACACTTGAGAAGACTATTAGCACAATAGCTGGAGAACAAAAATAGCTCAAATCTGAACTTCCCAGAATATCACAAAGACTGTATTTGGTAGAGGCTTAAAGAGAGGGTATGTCTTTTCTGGCTTGATGAAGGGATGACATTGCTGTTTAGAACAGTTCTGTTAATGCTACTGGCATTTTATTGCTACTAACTGTTGGTACACAGGATAGGTAGCTTTTAAAATAATCCTGAATCCTACCTTCAGCTCCAGGGATCTTGCTTGTCTTACACCTGTTTTGAGGGAAGGCTCATATTCTTTTATACACAAATGCAGCTCAGTGAAGTCAGGGAGAAATTTAAATGCTTGTAGCTTAAGCTTTGTAAAGATGGCATGGCATAAGTTAAATAGGCTGGATCAGTTTTCCACACTTTCACTTTATGCATTGTTCCTGATCTGCTTGAATGCAAGTTAGCTCTGGAGTTACTCATATTTTATACCAGAGTGAGCAAGGTCTCCTTGAAATCATAGAAACCAGTGATCCAGGAGAAAATAGGCCTAATGCTTTTCCTACTCCACCCCTTTCTGCAAGGCAGGTTCAGGAGTGCCAGGCTTCCTGGCATTTATTTCAGCACAGATCTAATCCAGAGTTGGCTGTGGGAGCTGTCACTTACCTCAGGCTGCATTTGATAGGGCTCAAACAGTTCCCAGTTTTGGAAAACTTCCACTCCATCCACTTGGTGGCCCTGTACCTGTCTCAGGTTTCTGTATCAAGGAGTTTAGCTAGTTCCACTTCAAAGTCTCTGTTTATTTAGATCTTTTTAACAGTGAGCCACAAATAGTGCTGAGCACTGACACCTCCCAAATTGTGCTCCTGGGCACCTGTCAAATGTGTTGCACAAAGAAGATAACAGCTCATATTTGCTTAACTCCTTCAGTGCTCAGGGCAAACATCTTGGATTTAAGAGTGGCAAAAGGTGGGTAATGGCAAACCTGCAGCAAAGCAATATGTAAAAAAGAAGTAACAGTAATTTGTGTGATGGTGTTTGATGCCTTGATCTGATGTGGATCTTGCTTATGTATCCAAAATCTTCCTTATGTATCCAAGCTCAAACCCAGCATGGTCCTGTGGCCTTCCAGTACCCAAGGGGAGCCCAAAAGAAAGAGGGAGAGGTACTTTTTACAAGGGCATGTAGTGATAGGACAAGGAGGAATTGCTTCAAACTGAAAGACAAAGTTTAGATTACTTATTAGATTATTAAAATGCTTTACTGTGATAGTGGTGAGGCACTGGCACAGGTTGCCCAGAGAAGTTGTGGCTGCATGTCCCTGGAAGTGTTCAAGGCCAGGCTGGATGAAGCAACCTGGTCTAGTAGAAGGTGCCCCTACCCATATGAGGGGATTGGAACTAGATGATTTTAAGGTCCCTTCCCACCCAAACTATTCTATAATTCCATGATTTACTGTCTTGCTTTGTTTCCCACTCGTAGAATGAGAACAGCTCACATCACTTTACCTGACTGAGGAAGAAAGCATAAATTCAATGTGTGTTGGGGGCATACAAACAGTGTTGTAGGAGAACTTCTGGCAAAGATACCACATCTCTCCAGACTGCTTTCTTACAAAACAACCAAGTTCAAGAAAATAAGATACCCCCTCGTTCTCCTGAGGCACAAACAACAGAGAATCATAGAATGGTTTGGGTTGGAAGGGGCCTTAAAAACCCTCCAGTACCAACCCCCTGCCTTGGGCAGGGACACCTTCCATTAGACCATGTTGCTCAAAGCCCATCCAACACTATCTAGCTTGTCCCTAGATTTCTCAGTGCCAAGAGCTGGAAGGACAAGCTGTGTGCTCTTTTTTCCTCCYAGATTAGCAAGACCTACTGGGATAAGAGACTGGAAGTGAGAAGAAGAATGACAAATCAGTAAGTATAATTACTCCTTTCCTTCTTGAAGATGCTCAGAAGAAATCTTTATGTAATAAATTGAATTTAGCAATGCCTGGGGGAGCCCCTGACTTATGCTTGGGGCTTTGAGGAATGGAACTAGGACTGGATGATTTATTAAAAAAAGAAATGGGGGAGAGAACACAAACAAAATGGAGTGTAACAGCAGCATCTCACCCAGGGCTGCAGTGCTGAACATGGCATCACACTGAAAGCAGCTGGTTTTAAATGAATTCTGGTTCAGCTTGACCTTGTTCTCACTGAAAGTCTCTCCCATGCTGGACCAAAACTACAGCTGTGCTGGGGTGTGGGGTGTCTGCCTTTCTTTTTTTTTTCCTGCCACGAAGAAGACTGCAGGGCCTTCAGCCTCTCTGAAAAACAAGGGGCACAGGGCAGAGTATTTAAAATGGCTGGTACTTCTCCACATGGACCTACTGCCCTCCCGTGGCTGCCAAGGATCATCTCTAAAGCAGAAACTGAGATCGGGGACTGAGGGAAACAATAAAGAAAAATAACTCTATATTCAATTTAAACCAAACCCCAGTTTGAGTTACAAGGAAGAGGAAAGCAAACACAGTGGGATTAGCTGGAAATACCTCTGAAGGCAAGAACAAAGAGCTTGAAGTCAGGTTTGATGAATCAGACCATGAGTATCAAATGAAAGCTGTGTGCTTCTGCAAGGACTGTCCTGTTTCTGGTTTTTCATGATGACTGTGATGCTTCTTGTGCATCCTCTGAGGACAGGGCTCATCTCCAGTCTTTGACACACAGCAGACACTTCAGCAAAACAACCCCAGAACTCCCACCAGAAGTTTCACTGGGGGGTTGCATTAGGCAGGCTCACCACTACATTTTTGTTCATGGATTTGGCTTCAGTCTTAGATCTTCAAGACTGATGTATGCCCGAGCTGCATTTGAGAGTAGAAGCAATGAAACACTCATTTCAGACTGGAGAGGAGGGGTGAGTGTGAGCAGGATCACACAGGAAAATGCCAACACATGGCACCTCCTATAGGACTTCAGGTATTGAGTGACACCAGCACCAAGAAAGGTGTCACCTCTGTAGCTGGCAGCTGTGTGGTTCAGAGCATGCAGCAAGCTGACACCAGTGAAGGAACACATTAGGCAGACAAAAGCTTTGCTGATTCAAGGTGCCAGGTCACTGAGTCAGTAGCAGCCAGCTGTGAGTAGGGTAAATCCTGCTCTCTGCATTTCACATCTTAGGCCATGCTGCACAATGTTAACAACACAAACAAAACTTCACTTCATGCACAGGTGAAAACGTCCAAAGAGATGAGAAATCACTCCATGTAATTTTAAAATTTGCATGTCTGTGTGTATATGGACACACAAACACATATATATATTTGTAGTAAATACATATGAACTTTTATACAATTATAACCACTCCAGTATATCCATGATATACTCCTTTCACTCACCAGGACAACACATTCTGTTGCACTGCCAGAATCTCTTGCTCAGTTACCTTTTAAATTAAAATTCACATAAATTCTGCAGAATTGGTCAGTGGAAGGCCAGTCTTTGGCAAGCAGGTATCTGCAGCAAACCAGTGGTGATCCTTCAATATGTGAAGGGTCCCCTGCCAGTTTCCTTCAAGTACTACCTCTGCTTTCATTGAAATACAACCCTGATAAGCCAAGCAGGATTTTTCTTTCAGTATATACAAATAATTCATATCCTTTCTACACCATGCAATGCAAAAAGTAAAATCACATTTCCCAGTGATTCTAGTCTGATTTGGCCCCATAACTGTTTTCATTAAAAAGAACAAACACTAACAAACAAATAGAAAACTCAACTCTCACATAAACCTTAAAAATCAGCAAACAAAGCTCTACTGATTTACATTTCCAAAGGAAATACCTTTTAGTGATAGTTAACTCTGCAGTTGTTAAGTCCAAACATTGCAAATGTGAGAAATGAGGACGGAAAACCAACAAAGAGCAAGAGTTACTGACTTGTCCAGACTGAGACACACACACACCCCTTGTAAAAACACTTCTGCACTTTTTAAAAATTAGTCTGAATCACCTGTGCGATATCCTTGTTAATTATCAAAGCAGATGAGCTTGAACAGGTCTACTGGAAAAAGCACTGCATAAAATTGTGTAATTCAAAGCATTTGCTAAGAAGTATGTCCAGAAATTAAATTCTATATCTCTCAAAGAGATTGCATTATTCATGAATTCTCACATAATGTTACATTTCCTGACACTGATTAGCTGTCAAAGAAAACTGAGCTTGTTTGAGTAACAGACACAGGTAAAAAGAAAAGAAAAAATCACAGAACTTTGGCAGCTATTGAAAAACTGACTCAAAGAGTAGAAACAAAATTATTTTCAAAGGTGGACAAAACATAAAGGTTCAGTCTGTCCTGTGTATTTTTTACTGACATCAAGCACTGTGATTTTCTTAATGAACTCACTTGAGGGTGTACAGCTATTCCTAAAAGTAATGTAACAACAGACTGAAGTTTGCACCCCAATATTTTGATATAAACTATGACTGGCTATTTCCAAAAGAGTTCCTTTGACACTAAATAGCTATTTTAAAATTTGTAATTAAAAAAATAATCTTTAAACAGTACAAAAACCTAGGTAAACCAAGTCTCAGTCAGTGTAAGAGAGGACCTCTTAATAAAGGGAAGGTAAATCCTCCTTTGGAGTAGTTACAACAATGCACAGAAATGAGACCAGAAACACAGGAAGTAAGTTACAGGTCTGATTTACTGGAGTTCAGTCATTTCCACCTTAGGGTCACTTGAGGATTGTAGTAATGACCCAGAAAAATATTTCCTAAAAAATAAAACATTGGGAGGAGAGAGCAGTATCTGTTTCTGCACGCTGAGGATCTGATGTGCTGCAAGGGGCAGCCCTGCCTCCATCAGCTGCTTGCTGCACTGGTGGATGTGCTCAGAGCCTGATGTTCCACCATCCCAGCACTGTTATCCTGTCTCAATCCCTCCTGGCTCACCATGTCTAACTAAGGTCAGGATAAATGGGCCTTTGGGGCAATTTCAACAGATGCTGTGTGCACAGCAGAGTTCAGCCTCACTTCTCTAATGGCTCACACACTGCTCTGTGCATGCTGGGCTTTTCCAATCACCTGCACCTCGTGTTTGCACAACACTTCAGAAGTGTAGACTTAGAAGTTCTAAGTGAAAACRTAGAAATTCTAGACTATGGTAAAAGATAACTGGAGTTCCAGGGCTAAAACACCTTACTTAGCTCCTGGAAGATCAGACCCCTCACCTCTCCAGTGTTCCGTGCCACGTACAGGTTTCTGTGCTCACAACAGCCACTGTGCACATCAAATAAAATAAAAGTAACACTCTGACATCAGCAAGGAGCCAGGCTTTTCACCAAGAGTCCTGTGAAAAATCTCAGTTCAACATGTAACTATTAGATTTTTAGTACACGGCATATCAAGGAATTAGTGTTTTCCTTACAAATATATGGCACTAAGTGTAAAAACTTTATGGCCTATTCCAAACATTATACCATACTTCACAGCAAAGCTTGAAAAAGAATCCTCTAACTCTCACTTCTTCTAAATATACAGCTGGTGGGAGGCCAGGGTGTCCATGAACGGTCGCACGAGGTTGTCTGTCGAGAAGTAGAAGATCAAGCCAAAGGTGATGGAGATGGGGAGAGCAGGCAGTGCTTTCTTAAAAACAGCCAGTAGTAAAAGTGTTAGGCATAAACCCTGTCAGAGAGAACAGAATAAAAATCACAAGGAGATAAACAGAATAAAAATCAATAGTAAGACAACCAGAAATTCATCTGTCACCAACAAGCCAACACACAGGTAATTATCTAAATGCACTGTAGAGCACTGCAGACTGCCTGAGCTACCAGCAGCAGAATATCTATGTGCCCACAGCTTCATCTTTCACACAAGTTGGCCAGGTTTTTCCTCAGCAATCTTGAGCACAGAAATCTCTGCTGAGAAAGTGGTATAAACAGCAAATGCAGAGGTACAGCTGACCCCGAGGGGTTAACTTCTTTACACATTATTTTACTCCTTGTTCTGTGCCATTATGAATGAAGTACTGATCCAGCAGACAAAAGCACTTAAATCCTGGTGAACTGCACAGATAGGAGTTCCATTGAAGGTTTCTAATACTTATAACACATTCCCAGTTTACCAAGTCCTTTAGGGTAAAAAAGAAAGAAAAACAAAAAAAACCCAAACCCAAAATGAAATCAAAAATACACTGCTGTTCTTTTGGCTGGATTGCTTATTACAATGGGTGAATTCTGGTTTTACCTGGATAGCAGGCCAAGATGTGCTTTTTGGAGCACATGAGGAAGCTGTTGTATATTCTAGGTAGATACTGTGGCTAACTACCTCTAGATTCCTTCCTTTTTATTTCTTCTATGATGACAAAACTTCAAAGACACTGGGCTTCAAAAATATCCACTAGCTAAAGATCAGCACACAGGAGTTTTTAAATTTTTTTTTTTTAATCAGTGTTTCTAGACTGCAAACTTGTTCATAATCCACCTGGGCCTGTAGTTCTGTTCTTATTCTCTCATGGACCATATCTGGCCTACACCTGCTCTTTAAATCTCATCTCCCTTTTGAGATGTGCTTAATGCTGGGAAACTGGGGGGACATTTTTGGGAACCAGAAAGCCACGTAGCAGCAAGATTATGGAACTGCAAAAGGAGATGGAACAATTTTTAACAGTACCATAAAAGACACAAAATGGGGCATTTGGCCTCACAAGATGGATAACCAAGAACATTTCCCCCAGCAAAGGGACCCCCCAGTGCTGGAATGCAGCAAAGGGAGTTTGGTGATCCCATGGGTTTCTCTGAGCTGTGGGGTCAGAAAGCTACACTGAGCAGACTCCAGTGAAGGCAGCTCATTTCTAGTTTGCATGCTTTCTGATGCACARTCTTCACAAGTGACAGTCACTGGCACTGTCCTTGGGATCTAAGTCGGAAAAGAGAGGCCCAAGAAGGGCACAGTAATCAATTTTCTTTTACATTCTAAAAATCCTGCTGTTGTCTTTCTGGTTAATTTCCATGAGGATATTGAGGTAAACAGCAAGTGCATAGTAATTATTTTCCACTCAGATGGAAGCTTAACAGTGTGTCTTCATTAGACCTGGCAGGACTAACTCTTTAGCAGCTACAGTATGTTAGTCATCTGCCCTTACTGATAATTTCCATGGATCTAAGTCTCCTTCCTTCTCATTTTTTTCCAGTTCAAATAGTAGAGTAAGATAGGTCCTTACCCTCTTATCTATCAGCTCCTCTAGCATAACAGAGTTAACCTTTTCAACTACACTTGCTAATCAGTGTGGAGTTCCAAATATTGACTCTTGTGGCTGAAGCAAACACACCAGCAGTTCCCTGGGGCTGTTTCAGCCCCACCACATCCACACTTGGCTCTGCTCTTATTAGTCTGGATCATTCTGCTGCAGTGCCTGTCTAGAGACAGAGTATTCCTAAATACCTAGCAGGTTACCTGGACTGATTCAGCAGTGTTCAGCTGCTGGTGCTCCTGGCAACAATTCTGTGCTGAACAGGCTGTGACAGAGCTTTTAAAAGCTGCTCACTTACTATGAGGATGGCTACAAAGCAGGCCAGTGTGGTGTTCCAGTCCCCACTTGCTGTGGCAGCTGCTTTCCCAACAAGCACGCTGTAAAATATGAAGTCTCCAAGGCCCAGCTTCACACCCCCTGAAAGAAGTGGAAAAAGAAAATAAGTGTTAATTCTCAGCCTCCTGTTTTGCTTCCTCCTGAACAAATTCTTGTCCCCTGGGGAGCAGGTAAAGGTTCCTAGTCCTGGCTACCAACCTGGACCCACACATTCCCGAGGAGGCTGAAGACTTCCAGCCCCTCTTCCCACTAATGGCTTTGTTCTCCCTCATTCTCTGAGGTGCTTCCCTGGGCTGCTTTCCAAATGAAGCAGCTGAGGAAGCACAAGGACAGAGAGGGGACAGGAGTCAGGGAGAAGAAGGAACTGTTTTAAGTTGTACATGTAGCCAACAGATGTCACTGGAGCCACAATCCCAGAACAGATTCTGCAGCAGCAAGAGGTAATACACAGTCAGACTCAAGATCTTCGTTGCTCAGCAAGCACAGCTATTAAGATTAACTGTGATTAGACCAAACTAGGGAACAGAGTGCTAAGCACAAAGACTAAAAATGTCAGTCTCTAATTACACTGAAGACAAGGTACAAAGCTTCCCTTACTTTCCTCCTCCTCGAGCTCCTCTAAAGAAGTGACGTGGCGGGTTGGAACAGGACCCCTCGTCTCTGACATCTGAGACTCTGCATGAGAAGGGCTCCTGAGCTGTTCTCTGCCATCCTCAGCTTGGTTCCACAAAAACAGGCCAAGAGTGCATTACCAAAAAAAAAAAAGAAACACAAGAGACAGCTACATTTATAACATGTTTTAGCCCATGAAATCCACACTCCTGTGAAGCTGCCCTGCAGTGGGTGAGCCCTTTGTCTCCTGGAGATGTSACCATCAGAACCAGTTGGAGCAGAGACATTTAGTGGCTTTGAGGGAAACATGTGTGTTATTGTTTGGAGCAGCTGGAAGTGTGCGTGTTCCCAGCTTCTCTGGCAGCCACCCAGGAGCTCAATGGCTTTAACAAGGGAGCAGGTACACAGACATAACACTGCTCTGCACAGGCCACAATGACAAGGCAAACCCAGCAAAGTTAATGTGCCTTCCCACAGTGTTATACCTCTGGGGTGGAGGTGCTCAGGTATTCCCTAACCAGTCATATAACCAAAATACATGACTAAGAGGACTACCGTTTATGAGAGAAGTCCTGAGTCACACTGACATTCTTTGGAGCTGACTGTTCACATCTAGAAAGCAAGACACATTTCATTGTCCACAAATTTCACTTTTTTCCCCCCTCTGTTAAAGCACATCTGACAGAGCCTTTGGCACTACTTTTGGAAGCAGCCAGTCTGTGATATATGACTTTATCTGACAATTCCTATTTTTCAGAAGCTCCTACAAACTCTTCAGTCCATGTCAGTTTGACAGGTTGCTGCTGCTGCAGGTGCAAGCAGATCTGGGACAAAAGCTTCCACAGAGCATTCTGTTCCCCTCAGCATGTAGTCTGTGCCCCATTTCCCAGCAGGATTGTGTCCCTGCCATTCCTTGGTATGTCAGCTGCTTCATCCTGAAATAAGCAGCATGTTCAGTTATCAAACCTTTGCACACATTTATTGCCTTAACATTCAAAAGTGCTGTCATCTCTGAAGTGCAACAGGACTAGATGGGGAATCCTCCCAAAACTACATGTAAGATTTGATTCAGTCATCTTAAAACTGGAGTTTAATTTGCATTTCAAGAAGATATAAGCAAAGGCACCCAAATTACTGCAGAACCAGCTACAATGTAAACTTGAATCACAAAAGCTACTGGTGGGTAACTGCCTTAACACAAGGATTTACCCAAGGGTAAAGACATTTCTTCTCTTTAGCCGGGTGAGCCATAGAGCACTTACAGAGAGGTGCACCATGGCACTGGTCTGAATGCAGCACTGAATTTCACCAGCTCATCAGTATTATATTTAGGAGCCTGTGTTGCAATTTACCATCCCCAGTATGGAAAAATGTAACTCCCCACTAGCTCACTTTCAGCTTTGACTTCAGTACACTGAAGTTGAACAACTCTTCTGCTTGGTTTGTTGTTTGTTTGGGTTTTTTTTAAATAAAAGTGGCCTGAATACTGAAGCTTCCTACACTGCTCATCTTTGCTGCCAGTCCTAACAGCAGGTTTATGAACACCACTGTGTTCTGCAGGTAACAACACTGAAAAAAAATTCATCCATCAGGATTTGGGAGCATATGTTTACATTCAGTCTCAAACATACTCATTATTTCTGTAGGACAGTGCTCTGTATGGGAGAGGAACATGCAAACAAACCTGCATCCCATGTCTGCTGACTTGCTCCTCTTGCTGCTGTGTCTGGCTTTGCCATTCCAACTGTCCACATCATAGCAGCTGGAAGAAAGAAAGTAATCAGCTGCATAAAACATTGGCCACTATAGCTCAGAGGAAATAAGTATTTAGCTGTCCCTAAAAATACAAACCCTTACCCCTGTAAATGCTTCTAAAACACTCAGTTGGTTTCCCTAGGAACTGAGACAGCAAGGTGGGAGAAAGCCAAGGCAATGCATCCATTCAGTTTCTAAGAAAGCTCCAGGGCACAAGTAGCTAAGAGTCAATATAATCTTCTCTGTGGATTAAAGAAAGCAAAATTCTAGAACTAGGATCCTCAACTCCTTTGGTTTCTTCCTGATTTCTGGCTCTTCTCTTCAAAGAGAACAACTTCCCAGGGAATGATGGTAATACAAAAGGTAACCAGAGGTTAACTAACACAGCTTGCTCATGTTCTGCTAAAGGTACAGCACACAAGTGAGGGATCACAGGAGCTGTCAGAATGCAAGTTTTCTCTCTGCCTGTTGTGGTTCCATCCTGTCAAAATATTGCATATTTCTGTTTTGGTTCTAATAGCAACTGATGGTCGGTGGTTTATTCTTGGGATCCTTAAATTAAAAAGAAGTACAAACCCTTCCAAAATCAGCAGAAGGGCCCTCAAATCAGCTTTTTATTTAAGTGTGCATCAGTCTCCCTGATTTTATAGAAGCTAAACTAAACAAAATAAGCCAAGGCAAACCCAGTGCCTTTTTTTCCCTGATGAGCTCAGCCAAGGTGATGTTTTTGCATCTAGAGGGAGCCACAGAATGTAGCTTGCAATGGAGACACTGACATTCTGCACAAGAACTTTTTGTTCAGTATTTATTATTTGCTGAACTGCATTCTCCTTTAGGGAAGCTCTTCTTTGTTAACTAAAGCCTGGGAAAGACTTCATCTAGATTGTCTCAGGTCAGGGTAACAGAATCTCCTGTAAAAGGGAAGGCAGCTGAGGTGAGCTGAGACTCTGCCTGGAACACATAAAAGCATTTATGTAACATTAAATGCTTGAAGAAAAAAAAAATCAGTCTGGTTGTAGGCATCCTCAGCTTAGGACTAAACATTTGGGAATAACCCTTCATCTTTCAAGTGATGTAATGAAGAAGTCACTGAGGTCCATTGTGACTGTGTTCACAGGGGTCTCAGGATGAGGGAAGAGATAAGGATCTGACTCCATGTTCTAGAAGGCTGATTTATTATTTTATGATATATATTACATTAAAACTATACTAAAAGAATAGAAGAAAGGATTTCAACAGAAGGCCAGCTAAGAATAGAAAAAGAAAGAAGAATAACAAAGACTTGTGGCTCAGACTCTTGTCCGAGCCAGCTGGGCTGTGATTGGCCATTAATTACAAACATCCAACATGAGCCAAACACAGATGCACCTGTTGCATTCCACAGCAGCAGATAGCCATTGTTTACATTTTGTTCCTGAGGCCTCTCAGCTTCTCAGGAGGAAAAATCCTAAGGAAAGGATTTTTCATAAAAGATGTCTATGATAATCCATGAAGCACTCAAGTTCAGGTCCCATGAGTGTTGAGTCTTCTGCCTTCCAACAACCTTATCTTAGGCATGTGGATACCTCTGACAAGGGCACCAGACACTGTGGTAGTTAAAGAGCCCAAGAAAGCCAGGGCAGGGAGAGATGACTGATTCTGTTTGCAGAGCAATACTTGAATGCAGCCCTTTGCAAAGTGAGGAGCCAAACAATGAACAATAAAGCAAATATATTCTAAGCACTGGCATCTGAACAGTACAGAGGGGGCTGCAGGAAGCATGGAGCCTCATCACATGTTTAAGTGTGTCTGTAAAGCACACACACAATGAATAAATGTATTGAGTGAGCATCACCTCATCACAGAACTTGGCAAACTCTGCTGCCCACCTCACACAGGGTTTTGTGTGCAGAAAAAAAAGAGGCATATTCTGCACTGTATTCATGAAAGGATTAGTCTGCTTCTGAACATCCAGCTTCACAAGGTAAATGTGGGCTCCCTTTGGCTAATTAGAGTTAGCAACATCAAGGCATTCTAAAAATTCCAGAACATAACTGCGCACCATTCTTAAGGCAACAAAGTAGCCAAGATAGTGCTCTTTGCTTTGACACAGACAGAGTTTCATCTGGCTAAAAACATTAACATTTTAATCTTACTCACAGGAATATATTAATGCAGGGAAAATGGGCTCATTTCTCTCCTGTGCAGTTTCTACCAACATTCTCAGTGGCCCCTTGGGACAGAGAACAGCCATCAGATCTGCAGAAAGAAAAGGACCAATCTCATCTTGAACTGTCATGCATATTTTACATTCTTTATCTTTAAGATGTTCTCCCCTTAAATTTACATCTATCCATATAAACCAGATGATTTCCTGAATGGCATTTTCCACCATTTTGCATAACTCTAGCTGTTTTAAGTCCCTGAAAGTGCTGTTCACTTAAAATACCACCTCCAAGCCTTAATGTAATAATAAGAGTTTTCACTGTGTTAATCCTATAAAAAACCCCTTGAGAATACCACAAGTTCATTGAAAGCTGATGGCAGCATTTCACTGAGATGTTAAATTTAATTAGAGGAGGAGTAGGGATGCTTTGTTCACATTCCACAGTCCATCACTTCATACACTGGCTCTGGTTTCACATGCAGGAAGGCCTTCAGTCCAGTACCTCTTTGCCTAGCCTCTCTCCTCCATCACATCTCCTCCCTGTTGTTCTGCAGGTTCTCTTGAAACTTAGAACTCACACCAAAATCCACGATCTCTTGACAACAATAAACAAAACCTGCAAGACTGTCAGGTCTGCTACTGATAAAAATCCAGCCACCCCTACCATGCAGTGAGGTGAGGTTCAGTCCTTCCCTGACTTGGTGATCCACTTTGAAAGACCTGGCTGAGGTACACTACCTACACAAACAATTAGCAAGAGACAAGACAGGGAGTCAAATTAATAGCCCATCTGGCACTTTCTAAAGCTTTTAGCACCATAAAGTTGATTTTTTGAAGGATATACAGAGTCCTGAGATTGCCACAGAGTAACCTCTCCAGGAGCCACACCTTGAGAGTCACAACCCAGACTCACCATAGATGGAGATTGCACCTAGAATCACCCATGCTGACCACTCAGGTAGGTATTTAATGAACACCAATGCCATTAGAGCACTGATCATAATGAGATAAGCTTGCTGGAGCTGCAAGGGACCTTTCCAGTGGATGCAGATCATTCCAACAGCTCCAAAATTCCAGATGACTATGAACAAAGTGGGATAATCCATGGCCACGTTGTAAGTCTTCAATACTTCCCTGGAATACCACAAAAAAATTTAGCTAAGCAGTGAAAGCAAGTGACATGCAAAGTTAAACAAAAGGTAAGGCTGTAGTTAAATAAAAAAGCCCCCAGCTACACCAGGAGGAAGCAGAATAGAGCAACTCTCATCATGAAAGGGGAACCTGCCCTTTGGCTACTCGCTGCTCTGAGCTCTGTTCCTCCTGCCTGAGATGGATGTGCTGTGTTACACACCAGCACCCACTGCCTCAGTCCTCAGTTCAACAGCAATTCCAAGGGTTTGAGCAGGCAGGATTTCAAGTCTTAAACGAGCACAGGCCTGTGGCTACATGACTCTCTACAGCAAAGAAATGCTGTCAGTGTCATCCCACCACCAGGTGCAATATGCTCACAGTTAAAAATGAAAATGTGTTTAACAAATGTCACCCACAAGTTAAAAGTTTCCTTTCATCTGAGCTGGGAGCTAAGGGAACGAGCTTGAAACAATGTTGTCTAAGAAAAAAGACAAATCAGGAAAGTAACTTGGCACATGAAGTGCCTTTCCACGTGCTTCTCAATGTATAATCCAGGGCCTCTGTACCACAAGATTCAGCCTGTTCATTTCATGCTCACAGTATCACTGCCCAGCAATTTCTGTTGAATTGAGCATTGACTATTAAAGATCTTCTTTTCTAATTTTTAAAAAAGAAAGCTGTCTTTTTCTAACAACACTTAAAAGTCCACGTGGAGAAGGGGAGACATTCCTTTTCTTGTTCAAAGTGGGAATTGTCAGCAAAGAGGTGAAGGAGCCCTGAACTGCCAGGTCACTTGTACCATTTCCACTTACCCGAGGTAAATGTAGGTAAAGAGGAAGAGCAGCATCAAGGAGGACAGGATCAGCCAGCCATGGATGAACTGCCAAGGGCAAGAAGAGACAGTGATTGTAGGGGCTGTTACCCCTGCACAGGTCACAGAACTGCAGCCCAATAGTCTCCTTCTGCACTCCCAGTGTCCAAGACCCTGCCTTCCCTGTGGTCAGTGAAGGAGGAGGGACAGCCAGTCCCTCCCAGTTCTCCCATTTTCATTTTGTATTCTGTCCCTTAGCATTTTAGCTGGTTTGGGTTTATTTCAGTCTCTGGCCAAAGCATTTTCATGGGTATTCATACTGGCTGCTAGCTCGTACTGGTGAGCACATTCTTTCTGCTTGCTAGGAAGGAGGAGGGGTTTTCCCAAGGCTGTAAAATAAACTCTGTCTTTGGGACAAGTTTAAAAAGCAGGAATGGACAGAGCACAAATGCTGGGCTGGTACCACATATAAGAACTCCCTGAGCACCATAGAACCTGAATGTGCCTTTCTCTCCAAGCCTTGTGCTCTTCTACCAGAGCTTCCACAGGCAGAAATAATACCAGTTCCCACAATGCTTGTGTGAAATGTCTTAACAGAAGCATCCACAGTAAGTGGTACAAGTACAAATGGCAAAACATTTGGATCAGATGCAGAAGACTCAAGACCTGACTAACACAAAGTAGCAGACCTTGTTTCTTAGGGCCTGCCATTAGTGACAAAATAATAGCAAAGCCCATTCAGAGCCACAGCTCCATCACCACTAACAAAGACTTCTGCACAGTGTGATTCCTGCTGTGCCCAGGATGAGGATGAGCCAGTGCAGTGCCTGTGTCTCTCTCTGCCATGCAAGGCCCATTTGATCCCAGGCTCACAGCAGAGAGATGGAAAAGGCTCTGGCACAGATGCTTTACCTTGTAGCAGCGATATTTATAGAGCAGCACCAGGAACACAGTCATGACAATGATGACACTGATCATTACAATGGTGTTCAACACCGAGTTCAAGAGACGCTGGCCCACGGATGGGGTGTCCTCACTGAAAGGGGTGTAGATCCTGCAGGATAAAGCAAAAGCCATGTAAAGTATAGATATTCTCTTCTAACTATCTGTCCCAGATAAAACCAGACCTCTCTGCCTGTGGGAAAGAAAGGGAGGTAGAACTGCCAAGGACAGCAAACATGAGATGTAGGCTGGGCTCAAGTTAATTATCAACTAAAGATTAGTGGTCTCTATCAAAAGCACGTTCTTCCAGAGCAGCTGGGTTCCCAGGTGCTGTTCTGAAATGGGGGACACCCTTTCTTTCCACACTTGGTAGGAGAGTCTTGGACTCTTTTATCCCTTCTTACCACCTTATTTATTTTGTTTGCTTCGATTCAGTTCAAGGGACCACAGTCTCCCTTTCTCTATCCCATATGTGAAGCAGTTACAGCCCCAGGAGCCAGGCACTGTCAGCAGGAGCTGGATGGAATTATGTATCCACACCACGAGTCTTCAGGAACCAGAAATATCACCAGGAAATGAGACACTCGTCCAAATGAACATGCTATTCCCTCATTGCTGCCAGCTAGTGAGTGAACAGTCTAGGAGCTCAGCCTGGGCCTTTTCTGGTGCAGAATGAAGCAGTTTCATTATTATGCTGCTCACAGGCCTCATTCAGGGCACCCTAAATGACAGTGCTAAGGCATCAGTATAATGCAGGTGTGGGAAAAGCTTAGACAGGTGAGCACAGCATAAGCTCTGTGTGTGTTCCTACAGCCACCTTCACCTGTGTAAAGGTTCTCCCAGCCTGCCAGGGAAGCACTCTGCATGCACAGAGCGTGTGTGTGGGGCAGGGRGTCCCACATACGGAGGCTGTTTCAGAGCCCACTTACAGCTGCCCGTTTTTCTCCGTATAGAAGCGCACTGACTTTATGGTGGCGACGACAACAATCATACAAAGGGTGACAGGCACAAAGAGCATGATTACATGCTTTGCTCCATATTTCAGAGTCAGTTCCTCCTCTTCATTTTCCAGGATGCTTTCTCTCACTGGAACACCCGAGCCAGACATTTCTCCACCGGCGATATTGTTTGGGCCACGGCTGCTGCCCGCTCGCCTCTTCTGAAAAGAAATATTTGTAAATGTGTAAGATGCTTCTTTCCTTTGTATTCAAAGCTTGATTCCATCATATCTCACGAGGCTGCAGTAGGCCACCACAGCATGGCAGCTGAGTCCTAATAGAAAGGTACCAACTGAACAATACAATTAGAAATTCCATTAAATTCCATTGCAAGCAGGTTGCAATAGTTTTTAAACCAATTCCATTAATACCTAAGGACCTCTTCTGTCACAAGACATATTTTATGTTTTTCATTAGGATCTTTTCTCCTGAGAAGCTGAGAGGCCTCAGAAACAAAATTTAAACAATAATTATCTGCTGCTGTGGAATGCAACAGGTGCATCTCTGATTGGTCTCATGTGGTTGTTTTTAATTAATGGCCAATTAAAAAAAAAACAACTGTGTTTTTAATCACAGTCCAGCTGTCTCAGACTCTCTGGTCAGTCACAAGATTTTATTATCATTCCATTCTTTTTTATTCCTTGCTAGCCTTCTGATGAAATCTTTTCTTCTATTCTTTTAGTATAGTTTTAATATAATATATATCTTAACATAATAAATCAGCCTTCTGAAACATGGAGTCAAGATTCTCATCTCTTCCCTCATCCTGGGACCCCTGTGAACACCACCACACTCTTCAAATACACATATATAGACAGACACATGAACATGAAGGGCAAGATGCCCAGAACTAGACAGAAAAAAATGTCATCTGAGGTGACAAAAGCTTGACAAGTTCCTCCTCTCTCAGCAATGCTGTGCTTGCTTTATCCTGCTGCTTTGCTGGCAGCTGGACTAGATTCTGTTCTAACATTAGCCGCATCTGACCAGGGCAGACAAGAAGGCTAAAAAGGATGTCCTGCAACAGTCATATGTGCATCAGGTCCTGATTAAAAGCCTGATTTGGTATCTTTATCAAAAGGAAGGAAAAGGGAGGAGTATATACGGGGGAAAAGTCAGAGTGGAGGAAATGGCAACAGGCAGTGCCGCTGCTGGCTGTGTGTGACACCGGTGAAACAACACCAAAGCCAATCCTAGAATCCAGCCTGGAAGCAGGGATTGAGGGGCAGCTTCTGTCACCACACACCTACCCTGTGTGCCTGTGCTTCCCCTGCTTCTGAGGCTGGCAGGCCATCCTGGTAGGAGGGAACAGGAGGGCTCTCTGCAGACATCAGGGATGTTCTCTCATTGCAGGGCTCCTCCTCGCTGTCCGAGTTGTTCATGAACGCGATCATGGCCGCCTCCCAAGGGAGCGCTCAGGAGGGCACAGCCAGGCACCACCCAAGGCTGTGGGGACAAGCAGAGCAGGGGGGAAGAAAACAGTGAACACCACACTGCAAAGGACCGAAAGTCTGAAGAGATTCAGCAGATTTCAGAGCAGGGAGGCTCCATCTCCTCCCAACAGCAGGTTTATCCTGCCCTCCCCCAGCCATGACAATCCCGTCGGTTCAAGTCACTGGGACTGCTGCAGGCATGGCTATCAGCACAATGCAGCACTAAAGAAACTTGCTTTTCCTTTACCACAGCTTTCACACTTGCTGCCTCTATGTCCTCTCTCCCACCAGCACACCTTACCTTCCACAAAGGAGGTTTCTCAGTGCTCAGTGTTTGTTTGGCAGGGGCCAGACACAGATTCACCTCACACACTGGCTGCCTGTCAGAAAGCTCAGCTCTTACACAACACTCCCAGGAGCATCAGCAAGGAGCAGAAGTTTCTTAGTAACCTGGAGCCTCAGCTTTACATAAGGCACTAATCAGGAGCTACATGCTGTCTTAGGACTGTTTATTAACCAGATGAATTTTATTAGCAGTGCTTCTCTTTGCTGATGAAGAGGTTTGCATAGCAAGGGAAACACCTGTCTCCTTTCAGGAGAGCCACTTGTGGGTTTTTCCTTATGTTGTCTTGTGATTAAAAGCAAAATTACTTGAATGGGCAAAACCACAGAGAATAAACGTGGGGGCTAGAAATGCTTGGCCTCTTTTCACCTAGTGCTATGCAGAAAAGCAGGCAAAGCAGTGACAGAGTGCAGAAAGGAAAGGAACAGCTCTTCTTTCTAGACACCAGAGGAGAAGGTGCACTGCCCTAAATATGGCAGAACAGCCTTAAAATCAGGATTTCAGGAAGTCATAAATGCAACTAATAGGAAAATTTTTATTAAGTCAGCTTAACAAAGCAAGTAATTAATCACTTTTCTGATACCCAGCCACTTGTCCACAAGCAAAACCATACCTCTAATGCATTGTCAGCAGTTGTACCTACCAGAACTCTCCTCTACAGAACCTTACCCAAGTTCCTGTGTCTCAGGAAATAGAAGAGGAAGCTGAAGAAGCCACGTGATTTGGACACAGTCACTTAAATCTGAATCACACATTCACAGCCCAACCAGCACACCCTGACATCAGAGTATTTACTTTGAAGATCTGTGAGATATTCTTGCTTCTCACTAAAGGAACTGAAATTCACTTTGGAGGAAGGAAAGAGGGAAGTGTAGGAGACCCCTCCTTTCTTTCACAGCCTCCTCAACACATCTGCACCTTCAAGAAATTTTAGAACATCAACTCAATCCACCCAAGTGAAACATTTTTCAGACATCTGCTCCTCCCCTGGCTTCTCTTGCTTTTTCATACCATTTTGTT
The DNA here is from genome assembly GCA_014549065.1 of Cardinalis cardinalis. Classification (NCBI taxonomy): domain Eukaryota; kingdom Metazoa; phylum Chordata; class Aves; order Passeriformes; family Cardinalidae; genus Cardinalis; species Cardinalis cardinalis. Next base: position 2,400,028 of record JACDOX010000086.1, on the reverse strand, counting down.
TCTCCTTTGGTGATAAAAGTGGTACATTATGGGAAACAGAAGCAGGGCTAACCCTCACACCAGGCCTGTCAGCTTCATAGTAATCCTGTTCTTACTGAGTGAGCTGCTTAACACTTGGGTACTTATTTCTTACAGATACCAAACTCTCCTCTCTGGATGCTTAACACACTTTATTTAATTATTCTGTCTTTAAGTATTTATTATATTAATAAATTATCTTTAAATATTCATATTATTTTATTAATTAAATAATTATTGAATGGATTTATTATTTATAAATAATTTGTTCACTCTTTTGACTGAGCACCTGAGGGCTCACAATTTACAGCTGGGGCACCAGACTCTGCTCCAGTTTTAGGATTTAGGTCTTTAAAGAAGTCAGATCCACAGTCATTCAATCATGACATACTTCTGGATGAGGAACAGGATAAGTTATTCATGCCACAGGATCTGTGACCTACAGGATTTAAATAACTCTCAAAACCTTCTGCTCATGCCAGACACCAGGGAGGAAATAAAGCTTTATTCACTGATAGTTTGGAACCAATATTTAGGTTTCAACAACCCAATCAAAATACTGGAGAACTTTTTCTCACATTATTTAAGAAATCATTTTTGCTACATAAAGAGAGCAATTCTGCAGAGGACTTTGAAGGGACAGCCAGTCAGCCTACTTTCAATACCCTACTTATGCCCACTGGAGGAGTTAAACCAGTAGCAAAACCACGGGAAGAAATAAACTCACATTGAAATACAGCCAATTTTAAGGACATTTTCTCCCAGGCTCCCCCAGCAAGGATATGGACATGCAGAGGTGCCATGATACTTCTGCTCAGCAAGCAGATTCAGAGCCGAGCACAGCTTCACCGTCCCTTGTTTACACAGCCATGGCTCCAGTGAGGACTGACACAAACACACCCCAAGGGATCCAAGACTTTACAGGAGCTCCTGTGGCAGACACCAAAGCCACAGCTGCCTTAGATTGATCTAAACTGTCCTGCAAAGGGGTGTCTCACCACCCCCCAACTCTCTGCTGCCAACACCAGGTGCTCCTCAGCTGTGTCCTGCTCTTGAAAAGCCAGTGAGGCAGCAGATTCCCTTTGCTGTCACAGAGCCAGGTCCCAGCAGGGCAGACCCTGAGAGTGGCAGTGGGAGCAAACACAGAGCCCTGTGCATCCCCCTTCCAGCAGGATTGAGCCTGAAGGTGACAAGGAGCCCATCCTCAGCTCTGCAGAACCCTTGGCAGTGTGGCTTTGTGGCTCTTAGTTGAATTTACAGAGGCAGGAACTCTGAATCTCCCCATGTGCCCCACCACAGGCCCAGCAGGGATTTTGTCTAATGGCACTATTTATTGATCAGAGGTGCACTCTGGAGTGGCACCAGGGCTGTGGGGGCTGCCTGAGAGAGCTGTGGTCTGAGCAGTGTATTCTGCAGGGGAGGAAGGACCAGCCTGGTCACTCACAAACGTGACAGCACCCTTGGGGCTGAGCAGAGGGAAAGAACAGAAAGCCAGGGACTTGCTTGACAACAAAAAGGGAGTCACAGAGCACCAGGCAGCTAAGACAGGGCTGTCACCAAGCCACACTGTTTTCTGGTCTCATTTCACTACTAAAACTAAGGAAAAGGGCCTTGTGGAAATTGTTTCTGCCTGCCAAAAGGATGCTGCATACACCACAATGGAAAGCAAAGGAGCTTCTTTCCTACTCATGCTCATGACAGCAAATATGCCTGTGCATATTGACTGTTTTTCTAGGCTGAGCTGGAAAAGGGAGAAGGACAGCTCAGGAATGGAAAACATGGAGATAGATATAAGCTGTATCTGTATTCACAGAAAGCCAAGAGCATGATCTACCAAATACATTAAACAAAATTCCAGGCCACTATCAAAGTGAAGCACTAAGTTATATCAGGCAAGGTTCTCCTCTCTGCCTCTCAAACCATCAGGTCCCATTCAAAAAAAAAATCATACAATGCATAAGAGCAAAATGACCCAACTCTCAAAACTGTATGGAAAAAATGAAAGAGGACAAAAAGTAGGCCAGCAGTAAGTGCTTCTTACAAGGGCTGAGGTGGGAATATAATTACTCCTGCTTTACAGCAGTCTTGTGAATCCTGAAGGGAAGCAGGAGTCACCAATTCTCTTTCCAGATGTCCTTCATGCAAAAGACCTCTTTCCTCCTCAACTGCAAAAAACCAGCTTCATGGATTGTGATTAAACTGGGCCAGTTCACTAACATTAAGATCTAGCCTCCAGTTTGCCTTTTATTTTCATGCTGCAAACAATCTAAACCCTTTGCTTTGCATTTCATCCATCACAAATAATACCTCTACAATATACAGCACAGAATAGCTGCTATAGCCTGGCAGGATACTTAATTATCCACTTGAGAGTTAAAATTCCTTCTTATCCATATTGTTCTCTCTGATGGCAATCAGATTAAGAAAAATGTATTTTCTTTGCTATATTTAGATCAAGAGAAAGCTTTGAGATGATACTGACAGCCTGATGTTCTCCTAAGTTTTGGCTGCAGCAAGCACTGCTGTTGATAAATATGAAGAGAAGGAAATAAACTTAAGAAATCAGAAGTGGTGGGGCCAAAATTAGGAGGAAAGATTTCCATGCTCTTGCTAATAAATATAGTCAGAATGGGCGTGATGCTAAAATGCCAGGGGACTTGGAACACACCATCTCAGAGTGCAAACACCACTCACTTTCCGCCCCAGAACACAAAAATAACAAAACACAAGATGCTACGGGAAGCAGGAAAGATTCGTAGCTTTCTTTCTACATTGTGGCTGAACCAGCACTGCTTTCTCTTATCCCACAAGAAAGCCACAAGATGTAGTCCCCAAAGGGCGATTCTGCCGGCAGAGCTGAAACCAGACCCTGCCCAGGAGGGTCAGGAGGGTTATTCTGCCAGCACTGAGCCCAAACACTCCATCGCAGCATGAAGGCACCAGAGCCCCACACAAGCCAAACCTCAAAGCTCACACTTCTCMTGTGGAGCAGCAACTCCCATCGGTCCCAGTACTGCCGAGGGCATCAGAGCCAGCGGGGCTGGAGGTGACACTTGGGGGACACCCAAGGACACCTGTGTGGGGCTGAGTTCCTGTGTCCTGCCCGAGTGGCTGCTTTCCCCTGTGCCCGCCAAGGGACACGGGCACACAGCGGGGCTGGGCTGCTGCCCGGCCCATCCGAGGCGCACGGCCAGCGACACCGACAGCATTAAAGAAAATTGAAACAAACAAACAAACAAAAACCAAACAAGCCCCAAGAGAAGCCCCAGCCCAGCAGGCAGAGGCTCTGCAGGAGGCCAGAGGGGCTCCTGCTCCCATGCAGGTGTTCTCTCTGCCCGGCTGCCCTTGCGAACGCTTGAGGAGCTCTGCCCGGAGTTCTGTGCCTCCCTCTGCCCCCGGGCGCTTCCACACGAGAGCCGGGATACGCCGCCACCGCCCAGGAGAAATAGGGGTACAGGTATCTTAACACACGGACATACACAAAATCACGTGGAAATATGTAGTTTTTTATATATAGTATGCACCTCTATGAGAACGTGCGTTTATACGTATATACACACACACAGAGACACAGGCAGCTTCGGGAGCGGGGCGACCCCGAGACCTCGCAGGAACGCCGGGCCCGTCCCGTACCATCCCATCCCGTCCCGTCCCATCCATAGCCCGCAGCATCCCGATCCCCATCCCAACTCCCATCCCAATCCCGGATCCCGATCCCGGTGCCGGTCCCGCGCCCCGGCCGGCCCCGCTGTTTACCTGCTCCCGGCACCGCACGCGCCCCCCGCCGCTCCCATTGGCTCCCGCCCCAGCGCCGGCCTGGAGGAACGGCTGCACCCGCCCATTCGCCGCCGCAGCCGTCGCTCAACGGCTGTGCCCGCCTACGGGCCACTATTCTCCAATAGGAGAGAAGAACGGGAAGGGGATCGGCCAATAGGAAGGCGGCTGTCGCCGCCCGCCCGGTGCTCGGTTGCGGCCTGTGAGGCGGCGGCGCCGCCATGGCGGGGCGGGTGTGGGCCGTGCCCCAGCCTCGGGGCAGGCGGAGTCCCGGAATGGCTGGGGCTGGAAGGGGCCGTGAAGGTCATCCAGCGCCCACCGCTTGCACGGCTTGGAGCCTCCCACGAAACCGTGTTGCTCAAGGCCCTGTCCAACATGTCCCTGAACACTTCAGGGATGGGGCATCCACAGCTGCTCTGGGCCGCCTGTGCCAGCGCCTCACCACCCTCACAGTACGGAACTTGCTCCTAATATCTAATTTATTATCGAAACCTACTCTCTTCCAGTCTGAATCCATCCCCCCTTGTCTTGTCACTAAATCCCCTTGTAAAAAGTCCATTTCTGTCGTTCTTGTAGACCCCTTTCAAGTATTTGGAAGGCTTAAATGCACATCAACTTATCCCTTCAGTAAATAAAATTATATGATGGAAATAAAAAGAGTAATAAATAATAAGAGAGAAGTGTGGAAGAGTAAACAGAGAAACCAGAGGAAACTGCCAAAGAATAGTTCTGCTGGAATTGTCTGGCCATGCTCAGTATAGAGATCAGAGGGGTGAATAAGGAAAATTACAATTTAGCCCTGTTTGCAATGGGTGTGGGAAGTTTGTCTTTTCAGACTGTAAGCGTTTTTGTTTAAAATTAAAAATTAAAAGAAGAAAAAAAGGCATGATAGTAAGCAAGATAATCCAGTAGATAGATTAAATTGCTTCTTCAGTCAGAAGAAAACCACTCCTGCCTCTGTTCCCATTGCTTCATCAAGCAGCAGCCAAGTGAAATTAAGATTCTGGCAGCTCTGCAGCACTTGCTCATCATCTGTGGGGGCAGAGACACGAGCGGGAGTCATGGCAATTTCCCTCTGCTGCTGTTGTCATTTCAGGAAGAACCTCAGGCACAGACACAGGGAAATTCACACTCCTCTCTGCTCCATGCCACCCAAGATGATTCTGTGTACAGAGGGAATGAAGAGTAAGGTGGTAATGAAGGAGAGACGAGGTACAAACACGTGAACTGGCCCACTATAAATCACTGGATAAAATGGAATCTTTTGCAGATCCCAAATCTTAAGTTGGCCACCACATTCTTTTCCCCAAAGTCCCTGCACAACATCAGTAACATCCTTGTATCCATAATTCTTATTTTGAACACTGCACACAGAACTAAGCTACATGGAAAATTCTTCAGAGCCCCAGAGAGCTGCCTATTTATTTTTTTACCTTTGCCAAGGTAAAGTCAGTCTGGGAAAATTGATAAATTCTGTGTTTGGCTGTGTTCTTCACTAGCCAAGAGCTCTTCACTATCAGAGCTCTTTCTAACAGGTTTCCCTCAAAGGCTGTGTCAACCTCTGGTCTTTGTGCTGAACTCTTGAGTTCCTTTTCACTGGACACTTGATCCAGCTGGAGATTTTTTTTTAATGGGAATCTTTCTGATGGATTGAATCCTTCACACATGTGAAAGGTGTGCTGCTTTGTTAAGTTTAACATTTGGAGAAGGAGTAATTTTGGCTACACGCAGATTTTCCACAACTGACAATGATTTTACTCCCCTTTACTTTTAAGTGGAGCAAAAGTATCTAACACAAATTTGGGACAATAGTAAAAATATTTATCTCTTTTAAAACATTTTACAACTTCAAAGCCAAAGTGTTGACAGTCTGAACTGTGCTGCTCTTCACCTCCCTGGCAGCTGTCAGTGCAGCTGAGCCATAGATCTGTGCAGGAGATAGGGGAATTGTTCTTAGGCTCCTTCTTCTAGGGGCTGAAGGGATGGGAACTGGTTTTACAAGCCCAGTTGCCCTTTATCAGCAGCTTTAGAAGCTAAACTTGCAGCTTTTTGTATCTCAAAAGTGCTGCTCTGCTGTCTGAAGGGCTCACGGGTGCCTACTCTGGACTAAAACTTAGAAACAAACAAATTCCTTGCTTCTTTCCACATTTTCATTAAATCCCCCCTTTTTGCTCTCACCCTGATGGACAAATGCAAAGAGGTAAAGGTCTTGTGCAACCTAGCAAAGGGTTTTATGAAAAAAAAAATCAYGTACTTCAACCTTCATGGAAGCACAAGAACATGGCGATGTAAAACCCAGCTGTCTTTCTCAGAATGCACATCCTGCCTGCCTCCTTTGTAGCATGAGGCAAAAATCTATCTCAGCTCAGTGTTCCTCTTCTGTAGCCTAAAGCAGGTAACGGGAAGACAAATTGTTTTGGTCTCTCCATCCATGAGTGTTACTTCCATGCTGCTTTCAGTCAGAATGCCTTTTCACATGTTTTTTCCCTAGCTGCATCACATGAGAAGCATCTGACCTGGGAGCAAGTTAACAGCCTCTTTGAGCAAAGCCTTGCTCTGTGTGTTATGGACATAAAAAATATTTCTGCTTTTGTCTTTTTTTTTCTTTTTTAACAGATCTGTGCAGTCATTTCCTTAAAGAATCTCTCCCAGATAATGCAGATTTGTGCTCATTGCCAGGGAAATCACATGCCCAGCTGCATCACAGCTCCATGACTTCTGAAGTACACAGGGACATTCTCATAGGGATTGCCCTAATGTGTTCCATTTTGGCACTGAGATGTTTATGGCAAGAAAATCTCAGGGAGGTTTTGGTCATAAACTGTTGCAGTCCTTCAAATATATCCAAGAATTGTGACTGTTTTATTTCAGGAGATGTAAATAATACCCGGAAATAGGACTACTGACACAAATCCAAACAGAGATGCTCCCTTGGCTTTTGAATGGAAACAGACATGACACCATCTGTCAAAATAACATTCAAACCTCTTGTGCTTGCACAGAGGATATGAATAGGGTCGGGCCCAGCACACTGGAGTTTTGTTCTGGAATAGACAGTCCTTTCCAGGAGTCCTGCTCAGTTTATTCCACTCCACAAATCTGCAATCCCTCAAGGAAAGATCATTGCTGAAGGAGAACTCATTCATGAGAAGGCTTAGCAAGCAGCCAGGGCTCATGACTGAGTGCCACCTGCGGGCAGGAATCATGTATTGGCATCACTCTCCTGTGTGGGTTTTAAAGAGTGTTCCCACAGTGGTGTACCCCTTATGCCTCCCATGTAAGGAGGCAGCTCAGAGTGTGGTGCATCCTTTTGTCTAAAACAGAGCTAAGCACAGATCCAAAGTCCCCTAGACTCCAGGCTGTCTGTAGGTCTGAGCCTTGGAAGCTCAGCTTTGTGCTAAGGGGATAGCATAAGATGTGTCATGAATGCTCACTCAGTACAGATCCCCCATGGTGTCGCACAGACCTGAGATCACCCCGGGGCCCATTCCTTGCAGGTCCACAGCATCACAGGAGCTGTGTAGATGGCTTCTTTCTGAAGGATATAGAAATGAGCTAAATATGAGACTCTCTCAAAACAGACACGGACAAAGTGGTGGGAAGGGAACAGGAATTAAATCTGGTAGTGTGCAGTCACAAAGCAGTCAGAGATGTGCCCAAGTCAATGGAATACCAAAATCTTGCTTTTAGGCACAGGTCCCATCAAGCAGGAGCCCAGTGGGAGTGCCCTGTGCCTGCCTGGGAGCAGAGCTCCTGCTGCCATGGCATCCTCAGGACCACTGTCCTTCTCAGACAGCTTCTCCTGCCTCTTTATGTACAAGTTCTGTACAGCTTTGCTAAAGGATGAAATTTGAGAGACAAATGCACCAGTCTGACAAGCAGCATTTTGCCTTTAAGGTTGATGGTGTCTCTTTGGCTTTTCAGATCTTGGGACRAATCCTCCAGGCAATCCCCAGGCTCCGAGCAATCAGCAAACCTCTTCCTGTGGCTTGGAAAACTGTGAGTTCACACTACTCTGCTCTCTTTGAAGACAATGACTTGAACTGAAATGAGCTCTGTCCTGGAAAAAAGAGAAGCAAATGTCTAACATATTTTCAAAATGCACATGGAAAAGAAAAAAAACTAAAAAGAGAATAAAAGTTTAAAATTAAGTTCCACATAACTACTTAGATGAGCTGTATAATTGACTTGGGCCTGTTGGTGAGGAGGTTGGGATGTTGCTCACTCATGTGAAAAATGCATGTATTTTATGATTGGCTTTTTGCAAATATTAAAATAAATATTATATGTGTTGTGTTAGAAAGTAATGCTGTATTAATTCTCTAAGTACTGTGTTAAATATAGTTTTAGGTTATAAAAAATGTTAAAATAGAAACTACACTATGTAGGATATTTCTTTTAAAGAAAGGACTTGCACTGAGATAGCAGCCACAGGACACCTAAATCTTTCAGAGAAAAAGAATTTATTGCCCTCTTAGCAGAAGAAAGAAACTTCTTCCTGCCTCAAAGGCTCCATCAGGATTCAGAGGTGGGATATCAGCAGGTTGGAAATCTTTCCATCTTTTCAAGCAGATGCTGGCTCATCTCCCTGACCCAGCAAAGAAAGGTCATTTCTAGGCCCTGCTCATTTCTGAGAGTTGGAGGTGGCACTGACAGCTCTGTGCCACACCAAGGCCGTCCAGAAACGTCATTTTGGGAAGCACTTGGCTTTACAATGAGTTAAACTCTGCCATCCCCACTGCGAATTGCACAGTGATCGCGTGCAAACAGCGTGAGCCTGCGCAAACGGTGTGAAATACCGTTAAAAATCCGTTAAAAATAAAATAAATAAATGAAAAAAATAAAATAAAACTTAAAAAAAAAAAATAAAACACCAGCAAGGACATGTGAGCCATCCAGCAACCTCAGCTGTCCCTCCCTCCCAAGGGCCTGGAGGAAGGAGCAGCAAGGAGCCCACACAGCAGGAGTGGGGCAGGGAGAGCAGGACAGCCAAAGCTCTCAGTGCTGATGGTGGCAGCTGAGCCAATTGTTACTTTTTTGGACATCTTATCTGCCTACTCTGCCCACCAAATGGACCAGCAACAGGCAAGCTGGCACCAACCCTGCTTGCTCTGGAGCTGAATCCATCAGAGTAATTCCCTGAGCTGCCCCAGGAGGAGCTCCAAAGCCAAACCCTACCAGTGTTGTCAKCTCATTGCAGGGGTTCCATGCTGCTGTCTCCTTATCACAAAAGTTTCATACCTCCTTGGTGTTTCCCATGGGCAGCTCCTCAGAGCACTGACTCTTTTCTTCTTCACAAAGCAGCCAGCTGACCCCAGTGCCCTTCTCACCCAGCCACCCCACTCTTTCATAGCTCATTGCTTACAGGTGTGGCCTGGTAAAGTCAGGCCTGTTCCTAATCTTTGATAATTGGCCCAGCTGCAACTCCTTAGGGCTGAGATTGCTTTCTCCACCATCTTTATTTTCTTCTRTYCTATCCCCYTGCATACCTACAGGCAGGGTTTAGGGTTTTTTCCTTCCTGAAAATTCAGAGAGCACCAAGGCTGAGATTTTTCCTGGGGTGGTCACTGAATCTTGGCCATGCCCAACCCGCCCTTCCCMYCCTGCCCATGGACAGAGGAGTTGGCAGCACACAGCTGCCCTCAGCCCATGGGGATCCTCAGAAACACTTTTGTGCTGACCATGCCCCGGGGCTGAGCCCTGCCTGGGGCTCACCCAGGGACCTCTTGGARCCCAGGAAATTCYTCTGGCTGCCCTGSAGGRCTCSAGACCCTGCCYRGGGGGCTCAGAGACCTTGGCACAGAGCCCAAGCCCCCTGTGCCTTTGATCTTGACCCATGGAAAAAATTACCAACCTTGTGTGAGGATTTACAAGCCATGAAAGTTTAAGTGGAATGATAGTGAATTTATCATGGGGTGAAAAATAGATTTTTGAACTTTTTAGAACGGGGGTTCAGGGGGCAAGATGGAGGAATCTGGGCATGTCCAGCCTTTCTCCTTCTTCTTCTTGGCCTCCATCTTCTGCTGTGATGGTGGCACTTTCGGATTGGTTTAAGGTAGAAACTCACTCACTAGCAAGGAAAAATCCTTCAAAAACATTTTTTTCTCTTTTTATCCTCTGAATGTCCAACTTCTTTTGCTCAATTTTTACAGATTGGAGCTCAAATTTTGGGGATCAAAGATTTTCCAAATGCCCCCTTCTTCATTTCCCCAATGCTGGAATAACACAAGGAGGTCTGGAAGGAAGGAAACACAGAGCTCAGATCAAGCATCCAGCCTTGCCCACATTGATGCCTCAAGACATTTAGATATGCCCTCAACTGGGACCTGGCAGGAATAAACAAGCCAAACTGATGGGGCTGATTGAGAAAGGATGAGGAATGCAAAGGGAAGTGGGGAGGGAGGGACTATGTCCCATATTTCCAAGCACTCCCTGCCTTCTCGCTTCCCTGGAAATGTGGCTGCATTCCCAGCTGCCATCCACATGTTTGACATCAAGATGTTCTGGGGTGCCACAGCCTCCACTGGCCTTTAGGATGGCATGGAGTGGGTTCAGATCCCTGTTCTCTCCCTGCCCCTGAGGTACCTCACAGCCAGTGCTGATCTCCATCTCTGAAGTCCCCACAAAGCCATTCTGAAGGATGACCCTGGGCTCACAGCACAGGCAAAGGTCTCAGAGCTCTTCCTATTGCACATAAACTGAAAATTTACCCCACTGGACTTAGCTTGGTCTCCTTACCTTACRTCCTTTTCTCTCTGARCTCTGCYCCTGGGTTTTTCTAMTGTCCTCATCATAACTGGTGACATTTTTGCCAATCTCTTGCTCTCTGCTCAMTATCTTGCTTGGCTTGGTTGAAGGAGAGCTCTTCCGGATGGGAGGCAACGGCTTGGAGGGAAGGAGGATGCAGGGACTTGCCAGGGAAAACCCCTTGGCAAGAGGGGAGCCAGTCAGGCCTGCAGAGTGGAGACACAAAATGGATCAGAGCCTGCARTGCAAACCTGAAGCACCTGAAGCTCCGGATTTCATGGACAGATTCCTTGGAAGCTTCTAAACAGCTGCACAGGGAAACATGCCCTGAATGGCAGCACATTGAATCAGGCCAGGGCAGAACCCTGAGCCATTCCCCAGAGCTGCCCCAGGCACAGCCTGGCCTCTGGGCTGCCCTGGGACAGCAGGAGCCCAGAGCCCTGTGCCCTCCAGCAATGGCTCAGCTGCACATGCACCCTCCTGCTCCCCTCCCTGCCCCGCAGCTCTGCAGCCCTGCAGCTGAACTGGGCTCCCACCTTTATCACCAACACATCTAATGGGTGAGACACTGAAGGGATTTTTCAATTTTTGAGACAATCTSTTTGGTTTTATTTTTCCTGGAACTAGGCTGTGTTTAATTCCTCTGAGCTGAACTGAGTTAGCAAGTCTGAAGGGAAATATGGAAGGCTCCAATGGTAAGAGAGGAAAAAAGATTCCTTCTTGAGGCTGGCCTTGTGTGAATCTGCAGGAAATACCCACACAGCTGTGACTGCTAGCTCTGAAAACCACAAAGACCTCTCAGCCACCAGGCAGGCCCTATTGGTGTTTCTATAGCWCTGTAATACCATTCCCAATGTTGGACCTGATCAGCAAACAGAGGAAGAACSKGAAATTTMTCTGTAGTGAGACTCARCGTTGAWGGCAGAGAAAGSAACAGGATTTGCATCTCATGACCATGCCCAGTTTGGGGTCAGCTGTGGCCACAGTCCCTGTCCTGGCTGACAGRAGGAGTCAYTTGGCCCCTGACAAAAAGGAGAAAGCAGCGTAAACTAACGAGACAATGTTGTGATGCCATGGGTGTCCCTGCAGGATCATCTGCAGCTGTCAGGCACCTACTCTGACACAGAGCCAGCACTGACCACCACGGACCAGTTTTCCCTGAARYCTGGGGGGATTTTTTTCCATTTGGCTCCAGCATTTCCGCTCCTTTCTATGTTCATCTTTTCCTTCCGTGGCCTTTCCTTTTCTGGTGAAATCCATCTTGGAACCCGTGCCTCTGCCAGGCAGAAGGGTCAGGGTTTGAATCTGGGATGGCTCTCAGAGCAGTCAGCGCCGGGAGCTCGGTCCCAGCCTCGGCACAAGGCCGGTGACTCCGATCGCCGGCGCTCGGCACAGAGAGGCAGAGCCAGACGCGTCTGCTGCCGCCGGGGCCGTGCCCAGCCCAGCCTGCACCAGCCCAGCCTGGGGCTGCCCCTTTGTGACACGCTCCCCACGCTCCTCTGGGTTCCATGGCTGCAAAACCCCAGCCCAGCTCCATCCCCTTCCATTCCCTTCCCAAGGGCATATTCCCACTCCTTATTCTCTGTTTGCATCACACAGGGAAACATGTAAAGCAGTGGGATCTCAGGATTTATAGGAGACATGCAGCTTACTGACATCCAAACGTTCTTCAACTTTGCTCTTTTTTGCAGTGGCACTTTTCTGGCATTAACTTATTTCCTCTGAGCTACTGCTAAAAGAAAAGGAGCAAAGCAAAACAGCAATTTGGATCACAATTCTTTCTGATCTCAAACTCCTTTGCCTGCCTTTGAAAGTTCAGAGAACTGTTTTGTTTCAGATCCCAAAACTGACAATGGGATGAGCTCAGCTCTTGGATCACTAAAATACCTCAGGCTGTTTGCAGACYAAGRAAAATAATCAGAACRTCCTTTGTGGAGTAAGGAGTAAGACAATTTCTGAGTAAAGCTTCTCTTCTCTGTTTAACTTACACTAGTACTTCTTCCTATCTCATGTGACCAGCACAGAGACTCTTGAG